>CM036623.1:34253598-34686098 GCA_020746105.1 Trogon surrucura | reverse complement strand
CATTTCTGAACACTAGATTAAGGACAGATTCCCAATCCAGATTTAATCAGACACTCTGAAGCAGAGTTTCAAAATTCCTGAGATCAGAAGGCAAAGAATTTTGCAAATAAGTATCAGCCAAGTCCTATTCCTGTAAGACTGGATGTTGAATAAAGAAAGAGCAGTGGCAGAAAGTAATAGCTGAACAAAGAAAAATGAAAGGTCTGACCCTATAAACTGGCTTTAAGGTCATGAACAGGATCTTACAAAATCAACACACATTCATTACTGGAAGAAACCAGAATAAAATCTTCAACACAAGGCATGTGTGAGCAGTCAAGTCTGGTCAACTGGTGTATACATGCAAAATTCTGAGTAAACTGGAGTTTGCTAATCAAATTAACAGGCAGTGAAGGGAGAATTTCCGTAATGAAGCCTGTAATTTCCTGGAGAGACTTCTCTAGACTGCTAAGCAAGGTTTGGACGAATCATGAGACACAAGAATCACTTTTTTTGCGGAGCTCTCTGTACCCTGTAACAGGATTGGGGGATACGGACAGTCTGCACTGCTGACGTGTTCTTTTGTTGACTTACCTGCTTTGGCGTCAGGACCGAGAAAGTCTCATGCTCTGTAGAACCCTCTTAAAACCTTGCCCTCTGGCTGAAATAACGACTATACAATGTTCTAAATGCAGTAACAAAGATCTGTTTTTTTCAGAAGTACGTAAGATGTAATTTGGTAAATGGACACAGTGTAGGTGTTAGATATCTTTCATTTTTTTTCTACTAGTTTTTGAAAGATGGTATTTCTCAGACTAATGTGAGAAGGCTTGGAACACTGATTTATTCCTGTTGGAAGACCATTCTGCAAATGACTCCAAATTGCAGTAATTTAGAAATCTTGAGGTTCTTTCTATATTTGGATTTGTACATTCAGCAAGCTTTCAGAACAAATATATGAATCTTTGGTAATTACTTTAATTCATGAACAGAACTTTAACTGAGCTGAATACGTGAATGTACCTTACAGTGTTCAGGCTTTGTGAGACATTTCTCCTAAATCAGCTTATGAATTTCCTTTTGATGAGCTTAATTATTGACAGATTTTTCAAAAGCCAACAACAGCTTGCTTTGCTAGCGAGTGTTCACATGAACGGGATCGTCTGGTGAAGTCCTTTATTCAATTTGCATAATATTTTGCTTCTACTGTAAGATGAAGTGAAATCCTTTGTAGTCAACTGAAGAACATTAGACATTGTAGAGGCATCAACCCAAACAAAATTTTAAAAACACAGAAAAATCACTTTCTCAGCTTGTCCTTCAAGATCTCAGAATATACAAAGCTAGAAAAAATAATTTTTTTTTTTTTCTCCAAAAGGACTGTTTAGAAAAAGACCCTAAATAATGAGATGTGTTCTCTTACTCAGTGAAAATATTTTGCTGGTTTCTTCAGCAGAGCTGTAATTAGGCTTTTCATTTGAGAGTCCTTAAGTTGGAATGCATTGCAAATGCTAATTCATTAAATCAACAAAACAAAGAAACCATTTTGTCCTTTCACCTTAAACAGACAAATTCTGCATCTTATCTATCTAGAAATTTTTGTTGGTGGTGCTAATATTTTAGAATTTCTTTGAATACTATTTTCTGTGAGTATGGGTCAGGAGAGAATGAAGTTTAAACTAAACTGTGGCATCTTGAGCCATAATGATGATTATGGATATCTGAATGTAGTGAAGCATGCAGAAGCCTCAAAAATAGCTGACCCTGTTTTTCTCCAGACTTTTCTGAAGAATTCTGGTCTGTTAAGAATTCTTTAAAAGTGATAAGGACTGGGATCTGTGGATTCTAGCCAAATGAGGTCACATCCTACAGTCCTTGCTTTGTATTACTGTAATAAATTTCCCATTTGCTCATAACAGGATGGGGACTAAGGACTGAGTAAGGGTGGCAGGATGGGAATTGGTTTGTCACCTCTGAGGGTGCGTTTGCAAACTGCTGGAACCACAAATGAGCTCAGTGTTTAGCAAGATGGTGAATGCCAGCATGAAGCTTGGAAGTGCCAATTTTAATTAAAAAAAATCCATTTTCAAATCAAGTTCCTAGTAAACAACGGGTGGGAAATTCTTACCACCGTGTAAGCTTTCTGAATGCCGTATTGACTGGCAAGATGGGTGAAGCTTCTCCTTCCACAAAGTGCTGCTACTACCATCATCTTCCCCTTCACCTCCCCCCACCAGAAGAAAAAGACTACATTGTTTGTGTAATCTCTCCTTGTTCATGTCCTGCATTTAGGCCAGAATAGACAGATTTTATTTTGTCTTCCCCACCCCCCATCCTTCATTGTTAATGATGGAGTGAACACATGAGATTAACATGGCTCTTGACATGGCTCAGTTGT
This sequence comes from Trogon surrucura, assembly GCA_020746105.1. NCBI lineage: Eukaryota > Metazoa > Chordata > Aves > Trogoniformes > Trogonidae > Trogon > Trogon surrucura. The sequence goes on along the minus strand of CM036623.1, from coordinate 34,683,721 downwards.
TTGCCATTTGGAAACTACCGGTTCTTCAGTTGTATAATTGTAGAAAAAAAACCAAACCAAAACCAAAAGATCCAGTCATTTTCTGTTTATTCCAAAGACGGGGAGAACAGAGTAGTAGGGGAGAGATTGGGGAAGCCAACAACAAAAAACCAAATTAGTTTAAAAACCAGCGTGTTCTCCTTACTTTAAGGAACACAGTAAACATTTCAAAAGTGCGTGCCAGCTCATTATCTAACTCAGTCTTCATTGACTTCATGAAAAACAGCAGCAGTTAAGCAATGTTTGCCAGAAGCAAATTTGGGTACATGCATTTCTAAAAAAAATGTGACATCCGTTCTGTACAGGTTCCTTAATCTGCCACATGGGCAGATCAACATTTCATCATTATCGTTTTTCTCTGTTGTTTAGCCCTTTTATGATTGCTCTTCTAGTCTGTTTTGATCATTGTTTATCCAAAACTGTGGTATGACGAATGATTTGACTTATTGGCCAGAAATGAACCTCTCCAAGTGTTTAAAGATGTAGAGACAACTTCAGTAGTATAATCTTGAATTTAATATCTGCAAGTATCTTTTTTTACAAAGTTTATTTTTAAAAAAATATATTAAATGGTTTTAGGATATTTATGAATTCCTTCTTTACATACATTTTAAGATTTAATGTTATTAATTTCATGTATTTTTTAATGGACGTTCTTTTCTAGTGTATGAGTAAGCAACTTTTGGTCAATTTGATGTGGCATTTGCAGTTTGCAGTTACATTATTGAAATTACTGTGACAAAGCATTTGAATATACTGTATATTCAAATATCAACATTTATTGCGATAACAAATGATGCAGCAGATTCCATGAATTGTTTGTTATAGGTAAATTGCCCATCCTTTGGGAAGCTCATACCTCTGTATGTCCAAAACTTTTAAATCCACAAATATTTTGAAACCTTTTGAACTCGGTTTCCTATGGGAGTAAGTCTTTACTCGAGAGAAATGCACTTGTTTTATTATATAGCTTAAAGATCAGTTCCCTTTGGAAACCACACAGGCTTTTTCCCATAGCCCTCGTGTGGTCTGTTGTGCATGTTTGTGTCCTGTGAACATTCATTTCTTTTATCTTAAGTGCGTCCCTTCAAAATTAACAGGCCGTTTGAGTAAGCTTTATTTCATTTTGGAATCTACGTACACTTCTGCCATATGTTTGAAATTCAGAGTTGCTGTGCAGTTCTGATCATTTGTTATTCTGTTCCACACACGTTACATCATATTCTTACTTTTTATGAGTAAAGGGTGTTAAAAAATGCTTTTGCTTGTTTTTTTTTCAATATACAGTTTCTGTATTTTTATTTTTGAAAAACACCATTTGATATAGAATTTCTTAATGAAATAGGGAACTTTTGTAGAAAACAATGCCACTTTCTCATGTTTTTTGAAACATTTATCTCATTTTCCTTTGGGGAAAAATAAAACAGCTGGTGAAATTAGTATTTCAAAATGGAAAAAAAAAGCTTAAATAAACATTCATTTAACATTTTATCAAAAGCTGGAACATGCTGGTGAAATTTAAATCTCCTCATTTTCCATAATTCTCCTCTTCTTCAAACACTCCCTTTGTTATTATTGAAATTGTAAATCCTCATGAGGATCAGGTGACAGAATGTCGATTTTCTTTCTCTCCCTCTCTCTCTTTTGGTTTTTGTTTTTGTTTTTTTTTTTTTTTTTTTTTGTTTTGTTCGGTATGTTTTTTTTTGTTGAGATAGTTATGTCCAAACCAGAGTGTATTGATATGTTCCAATATTTATTTCAGGATTTTCTTTGTTGTTAAACAAAGATTGCTTCATTCCTGTTGCGTCATTACTTCTGTCAGTGCAGTACAATCTGGAAAGTATATTGACATGGAAAATCAAAGTTTTACGCTTTGAGAGCAGTTTTTAAACAACGGTAGAAAGGACATTGGCGTTGTCAGTCGAAATAAGTGAACCTGAACTGTCAGTGTTGATCAGGAAAATGCCTAAAAAAGAGTATAAGGGGAACAATACTCGCTTGTACCAAAGGTCCCAGCAGCTTATTATCATAACAGCCAGCAGAAGATGCTTATGGAAAAGTGTAACAGGGCAAGTACAATGACTATTCCTGCTTGTGTATTTTCCCAGCTTCTGACAGTCAGCAGTCTTGGGACTCCCTGTGCTGAAGTTGCATCTTAAGCATTGTTTTTATGAACCACTGAGTGTGGAAGCAACAATAGGAACAATGGATCACTGTTCAGCATCAGTGGCAACTGCACTTAGAAATAAGTAACAGTGCCACTTCAAAACTCTTGACATGGACAACAGAAACAGAAGAGCCAGGAAATTATGGCAGGACTAAAGCCACACCCATGGCCAGAGGCAACATTTCACAGCTCCTCCAAGTTGTGAACTCCTTTGGAGCTGAGAATCCATACCATGCAGAGAGGTAGAAGCCAAACTCACCATTGTATAATGCAGCAACTTCTTCCCTGTGATATCTTAATGGGACGTGGTGTCTTGTTCTTCAGTGTTGGGGTTCTTGCCTGTGTGTTTCTGCTGAGATTTTTGTACGGTGAGAGGTGGGTGACCTTGCCTCATACCAATACATGATGCCACAGGTCAGCTGACCTCTGGTGGTTAGGACAGACTTCCACATTCTCTCAGAGCTACCGTCTCTTTCTCTAGTTCCTGTTCAAGCATCTACCCTGTGTAGGATGTGAGCAATCCCATGTCATTTCCTCTGTCAGCCCTCTTTGGGGGCTGCCAGTGTGGCTCCTCAGTAAGTTGTTCTACATTAGTATTCCTGCGCAATACTTGACATACATACAACTGTGTGTTTCTTTCCACAGCAAAGCATTTGGGTAGTGATGTGGCCTGAAGGAAAATGGGAATTCGAATTCTGGCTCCAGATTTCCTCGTGAACTTGCAGCTGCAGAAGGGGACAGGTAGGCTGCCGCAAGAATGCTCTGCGAACCCCACTGTTAGCCAGTCTCTTGACTCTGCATGAGGCAGTGACTCCTGCTGAGTTCCTGTGAGTTTTTTGCATGCAGTACTTCTCCTGGCAAAGTGGCCACATGCTGGGACACAAAATAGAAGGTCCTGTCCTGGTGTGAGCCCTGCACAGAATGAGAGGGCGATTGTGACGGGTAGGAACTGAGCCGTGATGGTGTTGTGGGTAGTTCCTGCTGTGTTTTGGAGACAGCATGTGTGTGTTTGAAGTTTACTTGGGGATGCAGAGTAATATGCCGACACAGGTTTCTGAAAAGTTCCTCGCTGCATAAATAACTCCATTCATTTCAACAGACAGTTCTGAGTGTAATCCAGCTGCCAGAGTATATTCATCTGCCTATATAGCTTTTCCTTGTGTTACTTGATTTTGCTCTCGCAAAAACATCACTGAACCCCACATAAATTTTGCCCAAGTGAAGAATGTATTAAATCATCAACAAATCTCAGGAGTTGAGACCAGAGAGGAATCAAAAGTGTAACAATGTCCACAGTGATCACAACTGAAACCAGGCTTTGCGCTAAATCACCTGTCTTCTTTTTCCTGATGTGATGTTGTGAATGGGAGACCTTGTTCCCTTCTGTAGTCCCATTATTTTTATTGCATCCTTTATCTTTATCTTTTGGAAAGAGCAAATGAAAACAAAGTTTTGCTTTACATTTTTGCTTGAAGATAAACCGGAACACTTTAACAGACTAATTTTAAATGACTGTTTACTTTTGCCACGGTCAGGGCCAGTACTTGGGGCTATAGCTACATGGTGAAGCTCCCATGCTCCTTTTTAACAATCTAGGGGTCAACGTTTCTGAAAATGTGGAAAGGATGGCATTGATGTGAAGCAGTGAGTATGCTGCCCACTTTGCCTGAGAGAACTGTAAGACTGAGAGAACAAAAGTGATGTAGGTCAGTCTTGGGGAAGTGGCAGAGCACAGTCTGTGATGTGCTCTGATGTACAGAGATACGTGAGGAGGTTTTTTTTCAAGTTTTTTTTTTTTTTTTAATCGATACACTTTCACTACTTTCTAAATTTAGACTGTTAAACTCATTTCTCTAAAACCAGAACTGAACCACACCCTTCAAATGTGGAAACTGTTGCATGAAACCTTTGTGCTGCTCAGTCAAACGAGGACGAGTTTGCAGGCAGGTGCAATTTTCTTTTAGAAAACTGATAGGTGGTGCATCTGAATTCTGTAATGTGTTGGTTTAGGTCTCTACAAAATACGGCTTGCATTCTGCTATAACGAGTGACAAATTACACATCTGGAACAAAGGAATGTAGCTGAGCAGTATATTACATTTAATTGCAATCTGGTTCAGATCCTCTGATTCCTTTCAGTTTAGACTGTGCAACAAATATACTCCCAGTCTTCCTTTTTATCACTTGTTGGAGCATTTAAGAAAGGTCATAGTGACCCAGAGGAAGCTTAAGGGGAAAGTGTGGTGGTGGATCTTGGAAACAGAGTTTGACTATTCTGGCGGTGGGCATGAAGCCAAGCCCAGCTCTCCTGCTTGTCTTTCCTTTACATTCTTTATTTTTCTTTATTCTAAGTTGGATTCAACCACGTGGCCACATCTATGGATGAGGGAAAAATCTGCAATAATTAGTACATCTTTCTTCTCTGATGGCTTTTTTTCAAAAGAATATTTTAAATTTTTTAGTTTTTCTGTGGTTGGATTGTTGAATTTATAACAAAAATGTAGTCACTGTTGAAAAGAACAATCTTCCAGTGAATGCCTGAACATTTATTTCTGTACTTAGCAACCACTCTTTTGTCAAATCCAGTGACAAACTTCTTCTTAATGGGGATTATCCTGCTCAGGTCACTAGATTCAACATCGTATTGTCCATTTTTTTTCAGTTAAGATTTTCTCTGTTTAGATTTTTGTCTGCTTGAAGGCTGGCTGATTGGATTGGTGCAAAGCTGTTTGGGAAGAAACATAAATGCTGATGTCAACTAGTATTTACTTATTGACTTTATAGTGATTCTGTTTAATGTAGTAAGCAGTTTTTTTAACACCTAAAGTATTTCAGAAGTTGTAAAACCCAGCAAGATGTGAATCAGTGGAACTCTGTTAAATGTTTCAATGGAAACTTATTTCGTGGTTCAGAAATGCCAAAGTTATACTGATTTCCAAAATTTTCAGATATAAACCCTTACTCTTTATTATTGAAATTTATTAAAATTTGTTTCACAGATATTTGTGCTATGTTTTATACCATCTTTTGCAACAATACAGATCCTATCCATAAGCTAGACATGTATGTATCTAGCCAGATTTATAGCTGTTAGTGTTTCTGGGTACCAAAACTTCACATGGTCCATTTTGAAGAAATTTTTGGAACTTTGGTGTATCACATAGGTTAAAAAGCGTTTTCAAAGGTTGTTTTTTAATTTTTTTAAAATTTTATTTTAAAGACACTGCATCTGTAACACACCTTGGTTCTGTGCTTATCAAGTTGTTTGAAGATCAGATCTTACTAAATTAGGGATTACCGTGCTGTTGCATTGACTGTGATTCCTCTTCCCTCTGGGCAGGGAATTACTTGCAGTCCCTCAGAAGTATGTGTTCAAGAACATGGCATACATCACTTACATTGTGTCCAGTGAAAAATTATCATAGATTTGAAATGTAACCAATTTTCTGCCTTTTCTTCAGCCCTGGTCTGAGCATTTCCTCTCTGTTACTCTTAGTGTAGTGAAGGAATGTTTGGTAAAGGAGTTGACACTCTGATATACTTAATACATTCTTTTTTTCCCCCCTGTGTCAATCTGGTGTAAATATTCTGTGTTTCTATATTTTTTTTGTATTTTCAAAATGTATGTGGATTACTGTTGTTTGTGTTTTGTTTTGTTTTTTTTTTTCCCCCCATGAGTTCCCTAGTGCTGTATATAATATCCGAGGCTGTACATTGATGCAATCTCAAAAAACAAAGTCTAGAAAGTTAGACATACAAGCTCAGGTTAGCTCAGCTGCTAATGTGCAGAAATAAGCTGGTTTTAGCTTTTTTATTGAAGGTAAGAGTTACTTGTGCAGAGAAGTCCTTCAGTGACTGTGTAGCTCAAAGCACCTAATTTTTGTTCTGAACATAAATATTCTATTTTTCATGTTTTATATAATCATGAATATAAGTATTTACTTTTGTTTTGCATCTAACTGCATCATATGAATCTTCTTATTGCATAGGAAATACTGTTATTACTGATATTATCTTGTTGTGATGTTTAAAATGTAAATTGTAGAAATCCAGGTCTTTGTGTGATGATATTTTTCCTATTCATGTGCTTCGTTCTGAACATTCAGTGCCATGGAAGGCCAAAAGCCCTTTAAAAACACATTAATCACACTAGAACTTGTTACCAGTGCTGTTCATGTCAGCTACAGGACATTTGTATCAAATCATTCTAATATACTTTTTCAGTATGCTTCCCTTTCCTACCTCTCTCCTCTCACTGTGATTTGCATTTGGCTACAAAAGCAACTGTTGTCTCTAGTCAAAGAAAGAAAATGTAGTATTCACAGTTTCAGTATGCCATGAATAATGAACAGTACATTTCCTGTGGTTCTGTGATTAGTTTGTAATAACATGTATTACAAATGTAGCTCTGGCTACAAAAAAAACCCGTTGTATTTGGCCCTTTATTTACCAGAATCACACTGAGTAAAAGTTTAACTATCATGTCAAGGCTGTCTTCTCAGGAACACAGCAGGCAAACTTAAGTGTATTAGAGAACAAAGTACAAATGTGTTTGCAACCAGCGTTTCCGTAAGATAATTCACATTTTACTATGTACTTATGGATTACCATTGCGATACTTGGTTGATGTATATATGCTGAGCAGATAAGAGGGGGAATCATGTTGTAACACACTTCCCTCATTGACTTACGGACCATTCAGCACATTATTGCGTCTTCTATCTAAATCCAAGTAATTTCTGCATGTTTTAAGTCTAGTTACCTTTTTCATACAGCACATACAATTAAAAGTGTTATGTTTCCACTTATCTATGAGTGAACTGCCTAGTGTATTGCCCATTATTGTCATGATGGTCAAGTTGGCCACCTCACAGAAGTCACCTCTGGTGAGCTAGCAAAGTTGCTATGCAGTGAAGAGACTCTGGCGACAAAACCTGACCCTGTTAAAATTAATGACGGTTTTACTGTTGAGTGTCATGGCTTCAGTGTTTGTAAGAATTGTTTCAATATGTTCTAAGATCTGCTTTCTCAGAGCATCATGTACAAATGGTCTTTCCTCCAGTAGCACTGTGGCCCTCTGGACTTTGGGATGGGAGAGTTCATATAGCGGCTCATTGAACCCCCCTTTCTGAACCATAGAAATGAACAGGCGTTTCTGAGAATACAAATAAGAAGATGCATCATGTTATCTGGTGTATCTTGTAATTTCTGATTAAGAATTTTAGAATTTATCTGTAAATATGCTGATTCTTCTAACTAAGTGACATGTTACCACAGTGGTTTAGAAGTAATACGGTCATGATTCTGTGGAACAAAACCCTTTAAAATCTTGTAGGATGATCTAAATGCTTATTTTTCAGTTGTTGGTATTATGTTAAATGCCAGAACAATCACAAAAGAATTTTACTTTTATTAAGGAAATATATATTTTTTAAAAGATTAAAGCTTTGTGTCTGATTTTTTTAAAGTGGTATTGAAACAAGGTGGAAATGTGCTTGTAGTTAACTCCCAGAGGATCTGATGTCAGAAGAAATATCACTTTGTATTCTTTTTAGGAAGGTGGCCTCTACCCCATGTAAGCTCAGAAATGGCAATTGTCATTCACGTAAATGACTAGCAGGTTTATCACGCCAGTCTCTGGGGCCGTCTTGAATTTTGGCAAGAGACAAAGAGCAGGCCCATAAGAAAAAAGTAGTCCTCAGGGGAACAGTAAAACTATGTTGGTATTGTTTAATTCTTTCATAACATACTAAATTAATTTATTTGTTTTTGAGCCTTTTAAAGTATAATGCCATCAGGGAATGTGTTTTTCATATAGTTTTCTTACAAATATATTAAAGTTTTCGGGAGAGCAGTCTATGGGTAAACATCACTGGTCGCTCACACTGGGTGACCGTGAAACAGAAGGCTTGATTTTTTGCTGCTTTACCTTCTGTATAGTAATTGGCATCAGCGCAAAGTGATCTTATCTGTATATTTTGCGATGTTTTTGCACAGATGTAGGCAACTGCAGAACATGGACTGTGGAGTATCAGATTCACATTGTTCATAAACTGTTGCAAAGCACCATGTCATAATATTTATCATTTGGTAGATGCTTTTGACAACTTTTCATGTTTGGCCAGTAAAGTATAGTTCAGCTGTTTTTCTTCCAAACCTGCACAATATGCTCTGGACTTCCCCATTAATTCCGAGAGGTGCATTGAACTTACTCTTCAGCTAACTCGTTCTGTTGGATTATCTGAGTAGGAGAACCCTATGATTTAAGTAAATTAAAGTAAATTGAAGGGAAACATGTTGTCTGTTCAATATACAATGGGTAAAACCAGAATTTCGTATTTTTTATTCCCCGTTGTTTCATTGATCATTCATGAGGTAATAGCTTCAAAACGCTAACAGTGCGAAAAACCTGGCTTTACAGCTTTTTGGAGAGACACCAACACCAGACTGAAGTACACTGTAATTGCTTCTCTTCTGTTTATGCGGTGCACTTTTAGATCTCTGAGGCTGTACATGTTAAAGAGAAAAAACCCTCAGATTTTTCCCATATGATTCACCATCTTTACCCATTACTGTAAGTAGCTTCTGTTCTCTACCATACATCCTGGCAGGTATTTTAAGAGAGAAAAAGAACAGAAGCCATTGAAAGCTTCTGGAACTGTCATGTTTCTCCAGATACTATCCGGCTGTCCACTTATCTGCAATACATTTCTGTGACTCATCATGCATATCTGGACATAGACAAAGCCAGGATATCAATCATTTTTATAAATACTGCAAAGATCAGAGTTAACCTATGGGCCAGAAACACTCCATTTATTTGGAAACACAGAAAGAAGTTGATGCTTGGACACAACTTGGCAGGTTTCCCTTGGAATAAGTGGAGGTCTGCCAATTTATGCCACGCTTCTCATTTGTGAAATCCACCTTACTGAGCCCACTTACTGTTCTTTTCAGCCGACTTCATCTTCTTGATTTCCTCATGATATTGTCCTGAAACAAAAGTAGCAATGGTGAGAATAATAGAAGCTATATGCCTTACAATGAAGGCAAATAGTCATAAACAGACTAGAATTAGAAGGACCTATTCCTTATGCCCTTTTTGGGGCGGGCAATTAACATACCTATTTTCCTCTACCCAAGCTGAATATGTTAGTCTGCATCTAACAACTTCTGAGTAGTATTAGGCACTAGCACAGGTCCTCTGAGGCTAAACTTGAGTTTTTTAACTTCTCGCCCAAATCTTGCCCAGTATCTTCCTTACTTGATCACTTGATCTTGCCTGCTGTTCAAGCCTTTGGATAAGAAAGTCATATTCAACAGAAACTTTCTTCTAAGTCATCACTTTCAGATCTTGACGCCTTTTTTTAATCGAAGTTCTCTAAGTTAAGTCATTCTTGTCTATCCAAATTCATTGGGATCTGTCCTACCACTTCTGTGTCTTCAGCCTCTGTCTCACTGTTCAGATGCTACTCCAAGATGGCCTTCCATTTGGGTACTGATGTCAATCTTCATTTCTTGTTTTTGATTTCAAGCAATTGCTTTTCTGCTTTCTGCTACTCCTAACACTTGAAAAGAATTTCCTGTAAATGGCCACTAAACAAATCTGTAGTCTTATTACAGGCCATAAAAACTCTGGTTTTGGTGATAGTTAAAAGAAACCTTGAGAAAAGCTAGATCACTAGTGGTAGATGACTACAGGTGGGACTTCTTTGTGTTGTTTTGTTGCCTTGGGTATTTGTTTCTCACACTTTCTATGCTCATAATGTAATTGCATGGGAGCAGAATGATATGTTTTGCTTATGTTGCTGCAGTGCCAAACACAAAGGACTCTTCATCCCTAAGGAGTGTTCCAAAATGTGAAGCAAAGTTAGATAAGTCACAGCATGTTAGGAAATGTCAGAGTGCCAATCCTCACTGATTCTGAGCACATAACCTGCAGAAGCCATGAGCTTAGAGAAAACTCCAGTAATCATCTGCCGCTTCAGCTTCTGTTGGAGGGGCCGTAGATAAGTATGTCACTGAACACTTGTATTATGTGGGCTATCTTCAGCACTAAGGTTTTAGGTCATCCATGAAAAAAAGTATAACGGGACAGTGGAAGCACCCTGACGAAATCTCTGACAATCAAGTTGTGGGGTCTGTGACATACATCTATAAAATTATAGAACATCTGAGAAAGAAATGTAATGGGACTACTCAGAGGAGCTGCTGGAGAAATCCTGCAAAAATGTACCTGAATATTCAAAGTGTAAGAAAAACAGAGTACAACTAGGCTTAGATAATCCTTAACATGATTGGGGAGCACTAGTATTCAACTGATGAACAATGTGTGCCATAAAAAGAACAAAGTTAAACTGCATGATCAGGCTGTGTGTGAACCTAGAAAAATGTCCCAGTCTTAAAGATATGAGATGACAATTTCACTCCATGTTTTCTCATTCCTTGCTGCAGAACAAAACTCTGAAACTTTATAATAGGAGTGTTACCTGCAGATGAACTTTGTGTTTTTATAAATAATAGACGCTTCCATGCCCAGGTTTAGTGGTTTTGCACCACCCAGACAAATTCTCACCTGGGCATGAAACTTCTCTAGTGTTAAGACAGAACTGACTTAGGACTCTGAAATGCAAAGGCAGTTCAACAAGAAATGTGGAGGTGAGATACTGAAAACAGAAGATGTGGCCAAGGGATACTGAGATGAAAAAACAAAAGACAAAACATAAACTAGAAAGACTGGTAAGTTGAGACGTTGCTATTCTGAAGAGAGAGAGCCAAACAGGGACCAGAAAACAGATGGCTAGAAGTTACAGAAGATGAGGAATGGGTGATGATGGAGGAGAGAAATGGAGAAAGTTATGGTTCTTAGTTTTCTCTTCTGAAATGTCTAGTTGTAGCTTTTCAGTGCTGTGATAATGAACTTATGTTTTAGGTAAACTGTTGCAAATCAACCTGTTTAACTTTTAGTAAATCCTCATTTTTAGGGGAAAATTCATAAGATTATCACTGTTACCATACTTAATCATAAAATCCATGGTCAAACTCTCAAGCAGTAGCAGTTGGGATCATATCAACATGTGTACCTCTTCAGCAACACAAATCCTAAGTTCACTGTCTGTATTTTCCTGTGATCAGGAAAAGTAATGGCTGAAAGGGGAATATGTTTTTCCAAACTGTTAAACAAAGAGTACAGTGTTGGAGAGTAAAGCAGACTACATATATTCAATAAACTTAAAAAAATACACAAGAAAAATGCCCTTCCCTTGGGACTGGAGCACCTCTCCTATGCAGACAGGCTGAGAGAGTTGGGGTTGTTCAACCTGGAGAAGAGAAAGCTCAGGATAGACTTTGAAGAGGCCTTCTAGTACTTAAAGGGGGCTACAGGAAAGAAGGGGATGGACTCCTTGTAAGGGAGTGTAAGTGATAGGATGAGGTGTATTGGTTTCAAACTGAAAGGGTGTAGATTAGATATTAGGAAGAAATTCTTCTTTGTGAGGGTGGTGAGACACTGGCACAAGTTGCCCAGAGAAGCTGTGGATGTCCCCTCCCTGGAAGTGTTCAAGGCCAGGTTGGATGGGGATTTGAGCAACCTGGTCTAGTGGAAGATGTCCCTGCCCATGGCAAGGGGTTGGAACTAGATATCTTTAAGGTCCCTTCCAACCCAAACCATTCTATGACTTGTAAAGATTTTGCATCTTTTTTTTTGGTTTATAACAGACCTGTAAAACTTAAGGTCCTTTAATTTGAAGTTTCTTTTATTTATTTTCACTCCGTTTTTATTAGAGCAATATTTTTTTTTCATGGGTTTAACAAGTAAACAAGTCTTAAACCAGCAAAGTTAGCTATTAAAACCCTGAGCAGTTCTCCCAATACAGGGGGAAATGAGCACCCTCATCCGTTATCAGTTTGCAATGCAGTGAACATCATTTGAATTAGCCGGAATGCCTGCTGTGGTAGAAAGTGTTAGAATTTACTTTAAACTGTAAAGAGTCAAATACTTAGGGAAGAAACCCCAACAAACTGTGAAATGCTTTATTAGTGTTGTCAAAAAATTAGTCACTAGAAACAAGCAACAAGTCAGATTTTCACTTGTTGTATGTTGCTTATGAGAACAGTGCAGCCTGTGTCATGCAAGTCTGAATCACAGGCAATCCACACAATGTAGTATAGAATCACATTGTCCCTATACTGGCTTTTGGGAAGATTGGATGTCTTGGAGGTCCTTAGTCCAAAGAGACCTCTAGCAATAAGTCGAGGTAGGTATATTTCTAAAGCCTTATTTTCTAAGTCTGTCTCCCTTCTTCCCTGCTTTGGGTCAACTGAGATGATCAGAAAATAAAAGAGGGGTAGTCCCTGCAACCTCTTGGATGTTTGACATGCAAAACTAGATTTTCCAGCAGTGTGCAGTAAGAAAAATGGCAGAGGGAAACATCTTGCTCTCACCTCCCTCCCCTTGCCAAAGCCCACTACCAAACCTAAGAAATACTGTACACAGTACAGGGACAAACTCACTGTTTATTTCAAGCTACTGTTAAGAAGCTGATATTTATTTTAAACTTCCCACAAGGTTACAAAATCATAAGCATGAAAATCAGCAAAGAATGTGTTCTTTCCCCACACCATAACGTAACTCACAGTATGACAAATTAGCAGGGGTCTGCAGCAATCAGAAAAACTCAAACCTTTCCTTTTTCTTCACAGAGGTTTTTGAGAATAAAACTCATAGATATTGAAACTGCCCAAGATAGTGTCACTGTCAGAACCTGCCTTTCCCTTGACTGCCCTCATAGTAAAGCTTTTCGAGATGGGTCCAGAGAAGACTTGTGCATGCAGAAATGTCTGGTTTTACTCAGTGTCAGCCAATAGTGGACAAAATACTTCTAACAATGGTAATTTACACATTCTCCTTCTTCATAACAGCTGTTATGTACCTGTAGTACTAGCCTGATTGCAAGTGAAATGAGAGGAAGAAGGAACCAATACTCTGCTTTTTGCCCTCAGCCTGTTTGTCTTGTGAATTTATATGGATTTTGGCTAATATTTGTTCTTGACAGTGGTGCAGCAGCAGTAACATGAGGAAAACAAGACTGAATATAGCGGAAAACATTGCTGGACAGACACATGGTTGTTCCGTCTATATATTGTAAAAGAATCTCTGTAGGCAAGACCACAGTCAATACTTAACTCTGGACTCTGTGTTGTCATGGGTGCCCAAGAAGAGTCTATCAGTTGGCAAGTCCAACAGGCCACCCTTGTAGTGCTTCTGGGTTCAACGTGGCAGCCCACAAAATAGCCTCAGAGTCACAGACATCTCTCCTATTTCATAGTCCATATCACCACAGGGGGTTGGAGACCTCCTAAGAAGGCCCTTGTGTTTGTCTTGTTTGCTCTTTGTGGGCTCCATGAGTTAGACAGGGCTAAACACTTGAGGCCTGCTTGTCCCAGGTGTAACTGTTCTGGGAATATATGAATGCTCAATCTTTTGCCACTGGGCAGAGCATGCCCTGCCCAAAGGCTGAGTTCGACTCCTGGTTCTAACTTCTTCACACCAGGCAGAGCCACTCTTAATTTATGGACTTGAAAAGAAACTGGTGGAGGAGTTAGGGTCCTGCAGGACTTGGCTATCAGGTTGGGAAGGGAGGTTGAATCTCTCTCTCACTTTAGCAACCCTGTCAGGTAGAGTCTTTAGACTCTGGTTATGAAGAAGGGAAAATGCCATCTGGTTTGAATAGGTAGTTTCTCTGAGTGCCAGCTGGTGTTGGTTTCCCTTACTTAGTGAGTATCATACATGACAATGGGAAAGAGAGAAATATTTTAGAAAAACAAACAAACTACTCCTCCCTCTTAAAAAAAAAAAAAAAGAAAAAGGGAAAGAAAAAAAAAAGAAGCAGCAAGAAGAGACTTTGGTTGTAAAAACCACAAAAACTGGCAATGAGGCTCCAAGGCAAGTGTAAGCCTTGAAATTTCTTTTAGCTCTTAGAAAAAAAATAGTCTAAACCAAAAAAATCCCAAAGCACAACAACTGCCTTTTCCATGGATTCCAGCTTAATAATGCTGCCTCTGCTCCCCTCCCCCACCCCTTTATTTTAGGACAATTTGAAAGAATTTTATTTAAGCTTTGGCATAAATATTTTTTGCTCCTTAATGTTCTATAAAACATGTAGAATGATTTTTTTTTTCTGCAGTTTGATTTTTACTTAGAAATTTAAGAAATGCCAAGTCTGCTTTGTTATGGTTTTCCCGGTGATTTCCTGGATATCTCATAGGATAGGTATTGGTTTATTTTTCAGCAGAGCACCAGGAGTGAAAATGTTGATTTTTTTAACAAAGAAAATATTAATCAAAGCCTGTGTTAGTTGCTGAAAATAAAGAGCAATTTAAAACAAAAAAAAAAGAAGAAACAAAGAATAGTCTTGCTTTGCAGTTTCTTTTCCCTAGTTGTTTAGTTTTCACTCTCTTGACTTTTGTAATATCATGTGGTCAGTCATGAAAGTTATTGACAGGAGACTTTCTAATACAAAGGGCGGAAAGTGATGGGAAACAAAACCATAGAAGGAGGACTAATATGTAGGTAAGAGTTGTTCTTTGTGCTTCTAGCTCTGCATGTTACATGCCCTGTGACCCTTTTGTACTTCAGGTCCTTGTTAGGTAAAGTATGGGTGAGAACACTTATATTATCTGTTAGTCAAAGTGCACTGAGATACAAGGATATTAAATTTTCCTAAAAATATTCTTTCCGTGTGTCAGAGAAGTGGTATTATTTTTTCGTGTGTGAGAGTGACACAGCCCTTTTAGGGTTTGCTGGCACCTGAAATACATAGAGTAAACAGATGATATTAATGAGCAAAAGCAAATCTGGTGATTTCAAATGGTGTCCATTAGGTAATCTGTTCTGATTTTAGTGATACAAACAGAAAAAAATCTAGATATCAGTATCTTGTCCCTGTGAAACATCTCCTTTTCACAGGCTACCAAAGGGGTGGAAAATAAAAAAAGGTTTTCAGTTTTTATTTTCAGTTGCACTTCTGAGGAAGAGGATGTCAATGATGCATTTTGGAAATGTTAGCTGATAATCAGTTGTGGATGAGAGTGGGCATGGCAGGAGGATAATGCAGGGCAAAGTGCATTTTTGGCTATTGACAATGCTGGTTTTTTTTCAATATGAGCTGATGAGAACCTGAAAGGGGGAGCAGTGACCACTGGAGGCCAAACAACAAAAAGATCCCTCATAAAATGCAGTGATTCAATGGTGTGGATACTCTCTAGTGGAATGGATCTTTAGTACATGTGTCTCAAAGAGCCTAATTTCAAACTAATTGGCGCATAACTAACATGTAATTAGTGACTCAGGACTCCAAAACTCACTTTATTATGCCTGAGACCAAAGGTTCCTTATAATCACTGCAAACATTAAGATGAATGCTGCTAGATGGTTTCATGATCTTTATTAAGATGTTTTGTATGGACTTGCTGAGATGCTCTTTTGCATTCCAAGTTGAAGCACAGCAAGTCCATTAGTCCAGGTTTCTTCCTTTTTCCCTTCCCCTTGTGTCTCTTTGACATGCTTAACTTGGAAATTTTGACATAGTTGAGATGAATGTGTTTGGGTTTTGTTGACGGCTTCTTTGGGATAGGGAAGGTATCCTTCCCTAACTTTGAGAGATAAAACCAAATGTGTTGAAGCAGCATATTTTCAAATGACGTAGTTGGTGTTTGAGGCTGAATTTGGTGATCTCAGAGGTCTTTTCCAGCCTCAACAATTCTGTGATTCTGTGTGATTCGGTGAGTAATGTCAGAAGACATGTGAGAAGAATTTAAATAAAGAGACGGAGAATACGTCAGTGTGGGGAAGGGCAAAACTGGCAGGTTTGTGAATTTCAAGATGGACTTCATCTGTTATAGATGTTCACATGCAGGGAGATTCAATCACTTCACAAAACAAAGGAGCAGAGTTGTTCATTTCTAAACGACGCCGTAAGGGGTTGCATCCAGCATGCCGGCTGAGATAACTTGAGCAGGAAGAGTGAGAAAGGTTCAGTCCCCTCTATCCAATGGGGTGAAATCCTACATCTTCCACTGAGTTATAACTCACCTCTAGGCTGTAAACTAGTCTCAGTTTGTGTGCCAGTGTATTCTTTTTACTCTAGGAAGCTTTGCCTCTGTGCAGGCAGTAGTTGACTATTCACTTTGCCAGAGGAAGACCATGCAAATGAGGAAGAGGACTCCTTGAACACTCAGATTACATAAAGATACCTGTGTTTCTTCTCTCTGCTCCCAGGACGTATTGGATTTTGCACAACATTGTGGCTTAATTCAGTACAGAAAAAGTCCTGGTAGAGGGGGAAGAAGGGATGCCTCCTTACTTTCAAGTAAGATTTTGCTGTGCTTCAGATTTTGATGTCTGTTTTGGGCCTGAAGCTTCTTGACTGTGCTTGAGGCATTGAGCATACTGGCAAGTAGGAAACTTTCTTTGGAGATGTGACTTTGATCTCCCTTGAGCTAAGGGAAGAAATGAGATCCTTTACTGCCTGGGCAGCCACAGGGTGATTATATGAAGACAGGAATCACAACCTGTTTTTAATAGAAAAGCATGAACCATGCTTATTTTTTTTTTTTTTGCAGAGAGATAACGTAACATGAGTAGGGACTTCTGGGCTCCAGATACCCTGTAAATCAATCTTCCTCCCTTGAATGATCAGGATTTAATGTGTACTCTTCTTAACATTTGCCTGGGGCCAGTTCTAGGAGGTTACCTCCTGAATATGTTGCCATCAGGTGCTTGCATGGTGTGTTGGCTGCTTTGGATTAAATTCTGAGGCACTAACTTATCTTATGAATTGAATAGAGAGCCTGGCACTCCATTCCCTTTTTGAATTTTCCTGTGGGATCTGAGGTACTGAAAGATGGGTGTTATACTGCTTAGCACTGAAGAATCTAAATCTCTTACTGGATCTTGTCCAATTTAGCTACAATGCAAATTAACATACTTTACTTGTGAAGCATGGCTGATGATTTTAATGCACATTTCAAAGAAGAAAAAGGTCTTAGTAATCAGTATGTTAGCAAGTGTTGCATTCTGTGTAAGATTCCTGAGGGATTACGCTGCAGATGAAACAAGAGAAACCCATTAAAATGTCAAAATGTTCATATCATGATATATTATCACACAAAAATATAAAAGCAAGAAACTCAAGAATCAGCAAAGCGCAACTGTTACTGGCATTCTTCCTGGGATATTTTTTTCTTGCCTTCTTCATAAAAACAATTATGAAAGAATGACAAGTAGCTTACCAGATTCACTGGTATGCTCTGGGAAATCTTTATGGTAAGCACTTGAGCCTCAAGAGCATGCGAGTCCTCTTCATATACACATGTAGGCTGTATGAATTGCTGTCTGGAGGTCTGTCTTCTCTTGCCTTGCACCTCATATTTCCCTTCCTATCACTAGTAAAAGCATGCAAATATCAGAATATTAGCAATTTATGTACCAAAATAAATGACTATGCAGAAGGAACTCAGTAGTTTTGCAGTTGTGATAACCCTAGTGGAAATAATTATCTACCGTTTAAATACTATAAATCACAGTTTAAAGAAGTGCATGATAAAGTAGACTTGCCTGTTTACCATCAGGTCTGCTTTCTCTCACAAGGCAGTGTCCAAATGGTAGGTTATCCTGCTACTGCTTTTCTTCATTGGTCCTGTATTACTTCTTCCCAGCTTGCCTCCTGCTGAAATAATTGTGGTGCTAATAACAGTGTGTGGGGAAATGACCAGATGTGCTAGTTTTCTTAGACAATTATACCAGTTTTTCCAATTTTCCAGACTTTTTTCATTTCTTTATTAACTGACCAGTGCCAGGGATTGGATTTTTCCAGTACATAAATCCTAATCAGTGAGCCAGAGGACTGAGTGCTCCATTTTACTCCTGATGTGTCGTTTCTCTTCTGTTCTTGCTTAATTGACATTTTGAAAAGCCAGCCCCTGTGTTTTTAATGGTAAAAAAAAAAAAAAGAAAAGAAATACCGGAGTGTTTGGGGACAGAAATGGAAATCTGGTAAAGGGACAAAAAATGAGAAGAAGGTGTAATTGGGATCAGGGCCATCTGGTAGTTCTGGGATTGCAGGGCATGGAGACTTGCTGCCTGATTCTGAGCTGCCTCTTTCTGGCACCAAGTATAACTGAACCCCATCCTTCAATGCCCGTGTTGCCTTCTGCTTGCCGCGGGCACAGAGTGAGTTTATTAAATGATGCCAGCCCTTAGGAGCATCTAGAGATTGAATCTGTGGAGCTAAAGCAGCATTTGGTGCACTGCTGATGTGAGTAGCTTTTATAGGCTTTCCCTGCAGTCTTGGTTTCTGCTTATCATGGGCCAGAAACAGAAAGGAGGAGGAGGAGAAGGCAGAGACTTGTCAGGAGTGAGGATCACCTCAGATTTTTAGTTTAAAGACTCTTTCCCACTTAGTATGTGCTTAGGGATGCCCTGAGCCTGTGGGAGGGGTTGGTGGAGGGTTGGCAGAGCAGGAAGAGTGGTTGTGAGTCCCAGAGAGGATGAAGCACTACATTGCATCTGAGAGATGTGAGAGTGAGTGGGTTACTTGTGGCAGGGAGAGTTGGACAAAAAGGTGTTTTTCTGGATAAATAGGATTATGGGGAACAGAAGGAGTTTGTGAAGTTTTGAGATTCACCTGGGTGGCAGAAGGAAGGTAATCAATTTATGAGCAAGGTAAAAAAGGTTGTGGGTTCCTGTTGGCATTGCTATGTTGAGGTTTGGGACCAAAATTGTCCATCAAAAGAGGAGATGACAAAGTCAGGGTTCTTTGCACCTTGTGCTGGAGAGTTGGCGTCCTGGGAGGGAAAAAAGGAGAGTATGTGTAGAAGGTGGCACCCTTTTTCAGCTTCTACCAGGGTACTATAGAGGACAGAAGTGAGGAAAGCAAGCCTGATACATGTAGCCTCACAACTTACTGTGGGTGTCAGATGGTAAGACAGGAAATAAATAGCAAAACTTTCTGTTGGCTAGGAAGGGGTAACTCAGTTCAGGTCTTATCCCATCTCCACAAAGGCCTGTCCAGAACTTGAATCTTTTGAGGTTCAGAAAAGGATGATTAATTCCTCTTTCATTTTTTTGTACTAATGCATTAATTGGTTCCAGGAGACTGGGAACAGCAGAGCCAAGTTATTGCAAGGAAGGCTACAGTCCAGGTAATTCAAGGGCTGTCAGGGGGCTGAGAAGCACCAGAGAGTTCAGGGTAAAACCTGGAGTCTTTCATTTTGCAAAATGTTTCATAGATCCAGGAGGTCTGAACAGTGCCTTGTTTTGGGGTGCTCACAGAGAAAGGAAGGAAGGAAAGAAAGGAAATGTCAGAGTACTTTGGAGTTATTCCAGCACTGATGTGTTGCCTTTAAAGGGAACTTCTGGAATTTGTCTCCTGACCCTGAGGACCATATTTTTGGCTCCTGAGATCATCCTTCCAGGTGGGCAAGATCAGTTCATAGCCCTACATAGTAGTATTCCTTGTCCCGAGACATAAGCATTATTACCTTTCCTTATGACCCAGTTGAGTGCTAACAGTCTTGGCTACATGCACGTGGGTGGCCCTCTTCATTAGCCAAAGCTTGAGCCTGTTATCTCTTTACTACCCACTTGGGTTGTGGCTGGTTTAAAACGCATCACTGCAGAATTCATGCCTACCAGGTGCTATCCCTGTTTAGCTGTCTGACTCCATATGAGTACTGGGAAAAAAAACAGCGTAAAAAACAGTCCTTGGAGGGTTGCATCTCCAACTCTTGCCCTGCCAGTCAGCAACAGCACAGTATCACCAAACCGCAAGAGCTTTTATATGAGGCTTTTATTTAAAGGAAGTAAAAAAAATGCTGGCTTTAGTCATATTAATTTCTCCTTTTTATTAGCTTTTAGGGAATGAGCAACAGCTCAGTGAGTTGTGTTTGTAACAAATGCAGGTTATGAAATAAGTGTATTTCATTATTTGCTCATTTTGCAATGAAAGGCTCTCCAAATCTGCCTCCTAAATGGTTTAACTCAACATTAGGATTGATGCTGCCAAATACCGACTGATTCAATAGACGATGAGTTTCAAATTCCTCTTTTACATGGGGAATGTGATATAGAACAATGACCTCAATTTTCAGCTGTGTCCTCAGATTCACCTCCTTTTTTGGCTGTTTCTTTTTCTCTTTCAGTATCTTATCATAATTTTTGAAGTCCTGAGGGTCTTATAAGGGCACTACTGTTTCATAATTAGACACTATAGATCTGATGGGTCTTCTGGTGACATCTTTTACAACTAACGAGTATTTAATAGAATGTAATTAGAAGCACTGATCCTTAGACCTTGACCTGTCTAGACCTTGTATACAACTAAGTGACCAGACAGCCCTTAACACTCATTAGGAGTTATCTGCACCCCACTTTACAAAGCTATGTGAGGAAACTGTTTAGATTTAGCCTTAAGCCACCTGCTTTGTAATCTGTTGCTGTGCACTTGGTTGATCCTGCCGTCCTTATAGTAACTGGAAAGCTACCAGTGGTTTCATTTTAAAGCAAATATTCCAATTCAGGAAGCATAGAATGGAAAGCTGGTTGTTCCTTCAGAAAGACTAACTAGGAAAGAGTACTTCGGTGCTGTGGAGACACTGGTCACATCATTGTAAAATGGAAGAAGAATTTCTGAAGAAAGTCAGGGAAACCAGCTAAAATGTATTTTGGTGCAGTATGTTCAGCTGGGATATATCTGATAGTACTCTTTTTACAGATAATATATTTGTCTTGTTCTTATTTCTGCAAATCCCTTATATCTTTAAAGGAAATGAAAGCTTTTTACTATTAGTTTTGAAAAAATTAAATTCAAAAATCTATGTATGCATTAACCTATTGGGCATGCCACTAAGAAACACAGGGAGCAGATTTCTTTCTTCTGTGTTAATTTTTGAATGTATATGTGACTCTATTATGTTAAATATCGGTTTACCTATTCAATAGACTTATTGTCTCTCTTTCCTACTTTTTCCCACTTTAACTTCATCCTAAGAGGGTAGATTGGTTGTTGTCTTGGACTTTGAATCCATTACTATCCCACATGTCTAGGGTTTTCTTTAAAGATAAATGCGGCAAACCGTGTAACAAAGGAAAGGAAAAATTAAATTCTTAAGATTTCTTTGATAATTTTTCAGTGGCTTAGGAAAAGGATCCAAATACATTCTTAATATATTTGATCTTGATCCTTTCTGGAAACTGTTATATGGCACCAAATGCATCCCTATATAGAAGACAGATTTTATTTAAGAATGTGTCCAAATGATCTTGTTAATGCTAATACAACATTTCAATTATTTTCCTTTGGAAAAGTGGTCTGTTTTGAGATGTTAGTTGCAAATAGAGGAAATGAAGTGTTGATGTAGTACGGAATAATTTAATACGTCTGGCGTGTTCTAAAGCAAAACATCTGGATCAATTTGTTTACAAAGTCCCTGTAGATAAAAAGCACTATCTCTCCAAGGAATCAGTTTGTGCCCTTTCTGAAGAATAACAAAAAAAGAGGAAAGTTGGCTATCATCATATGCAGAAAGCTCCTGGGAATTTGTTTATTAAGGAATCCAAAGGAAGTCTGAAACCCTGTTTCACTGGAGATCAACTAGTTGCTGAAAATGTGACGCGGTTTTGTGATCTTCATTTAGCCTGGTCTGCCCTGTTTATCTGCTTCCCCCATGCCCATCATCTTAAAAAGTAATACATTGTAGAAGACGAGAGTAAACACAGTATGTTAGTGATACGCCAGACCTGGAGGTGCAATGGAGATAAACCCTTTAGTTTTACATGGGCGTGAATATCCTATGATAGTTCATAATGTAAGAAGTAAACCTTTAATTTTGAAGGCCTGGCTCTTGATGCTGTTGAATTCTGTGGGAGGTGGCCCCCAGCTTAAAGAAATACACACATAGGTTGAACCTGTGCTTGAAATGTTCTTTAACAAAAGAGCAAAACGAGGTGGTGGTTTTTTTTTTGTATTCAGGTGCTACAATCTGGAAGAGCATAGAACTCCGTTTGCTGATATCGCACCTGCTCTTTAAAGGTTTTTTGGGTTCCTTCTTTAACAAATGTAGCCACAGCTACATTAATATCACAGTGAAGTTTTCCATGACTTTTTTTTTTATTACAACAGTAATTACATTTAGAATGCTGATGTTCTGAGAGTAAAGGGGTCTTTGAAAGTCATCTGTTGTAGTTAGTACAAGCAACAGTTTAGCTATGTTAGCAGCTAGTTATGGCCATAGTTCCTGAGATCTGTACCTGAACATTGTATATTTTCAAGAGCTGCTTCATGTGCTTCCCTGATATCTTTTCAAATATTTTCTGCATTTGCAGGACTTTAGCTTGAAAAGTGAGTCTGAGCCATGACAGATAAAGAATTAATAGATATTTTCCTCCAAGAGGATACATTTTACTGATCTGTTATGTAACCTTGATTTTTTTTTTTCTATTGCAAGCTTACTTTTTATGCATCCTTTTAGTTAGAATACTAATGCAAAATACTAACATTAAAATTTAATTTTGTGGTTAGAGATTTCACATGCTCGAATACTTTTGTTGCTTTCCTGAAAATGTTGGAAACATGGGCTAATATTGACTATACAGATATCCTTTTGCAACTACAAGGGGCATGTTTCTCCCAGTAGTACATTTTTTCTGCTGTTGAGAGAACTGAAATCTCCATCCCTCTTGTTGACATTATCCTTGGATCTTCAAGTGAATTAAACAACCATGTAGAAGAAGCGTGGCTCTGGGACAGAACATTAGTCTAATTTCATCCTAAGTTTGGTCATGAATCTGAAGGTTGTGGTTCAGACAAACTTCAGAGCCATATAAATACAATTGCTACTCAGCATCGGCTTCCACAAAGCCCAGCTGAGAGTCCCGTTGTTGTTGACAGTATACTGAGCTCATGAAGAATCTGGGCTCAACACAAACAAACAAGATCATTATATAAATCAAAAGAAGATGAAAGTAGAACCCACATCTTTCAGCTTGAATTCTAAAAGTCTGCCAGGAGGAATAAAAGATACTTCCTGTAAGGGTGATGAGCTGCAATTTCCTTTTGAGTTCTCTTATTTTACATAGTAAAGAGAAGGGAAGAACGGCCTGATTAAACCATGTGGGTATGGATTCCTTCTCATTCTAATGTTCAAGTTTCTTTAAAATTAGCGTGCAGATCTTCCTATTTTTAGTTCATTTTGTGACCATTACACCAGCCCTGTGAAATGATACTGGTTATCTCTATTCTGGAGTTCTGAAAGGAGTGAAGAGAGAATTTGTGTTTCTCAAGAAAACACAACAAAGTCATTATACTTGTCTGAATTAGATGTCCTGCTGTTTCTAGATAATACAGTATTTATTTAATCCTGTGGGTTTTTTTTTGCAGAGGGAGTGTGTTTTTGTGCAGATGCTGAGTAATCTCCCAGTAGTGTGGAGGATATTGTAAAGATTCAGAGTTTTGTGCAGTTTTTCTGTTTCTTGGTGTGGACAAGTAAAGTGTGTGCATAATAACTGGTTAATGAGGTGTATTTATACATTTATGTATAACCATCAAGCAACAGATTTTGTGTCCTACAGCAGTAGGGTCTCAGAAGTCACTACATTTGTATTTTATTATAAAGTGGTTTAATCATACAACCCGACATTTTAGGTTTACTTTGCAGAAGTGTTTTCTTTCATAGTTCATTTAAAACCAGAAAAGCAATTTAATACTTTCTTTATTTTGTTGATTAGTGAAATAATCTCATGGTCTTCTGGTAATTGCTGGAGAAATTAATGGAGCTTTTGGAAAAGGTTCTATGATAAGTAAGAACTTAGAGTGTGATCCAAAAAAGCACTTAGATGCCTAAAGGAAAACTTAGGCAGTATCTAGGTACCTAAATCCAAAGGAGTGATTCACATGCCCTGTGCAGAGACAAAGAGGCTCTGCACTGCTGAGGCTGCTTAGGTTGCTGTGAACCCAGCGTTCTGCTGATGTATGTGCTCCACAGCGCTGCTGTCTTCATGGAGCTGAACACTGAGCTATTTTTTCCTTTCATAAGATAATGTGGTAGGTGTAAACTAATAGTCTTGCTACCGACAACCTTTTTTGGAATTTCAATCTAGTTGCTACACATCAGTTTATCGCCTGCATACTGGTAGTATGGAATTCACAAAACACAATCTTAATTTTCATTCAGAATAGACGCCTCTTGTTTGCTGCTGTAATACAATAAGATTTCAGACTTTGTTTATTATTGATTAGATATGTACTGTATCTTTGTAACAGTAATAACAATCATGTCTATCCATACCTGAGTTGAAAAGTGTAACCAAGTAAAAGCAATTGTGGGTTTTTTTAGCATGCTTCCCATCCCTGAATTTGCCTTGATCCAGTTGTTTATCATCAGGTATATTTATTGGAAGTGGTGGAATCTATTAATGCCAACTTAAGTAATATCAGACTGGAACTGGTCTATCTCAATGGAAGATCCCATCAGATTTGCTGATTTTGACACTGGTAAAAAATCTTACAAATCTGTTACCTCTTACTTTCATTTTTGTTTTCTGTTCTGGTTTAACTTTCAAGCTTCTGCAAAGAAGCCTTCTCTTTTAATGGCTTCTTTCTGCTCTAGATGTGAGATGAATGAAGAGGAATGTAGTTTTGATGAAATATTTTGCTCTACCAGACAGATGAAGGAACAAATTAATTCCCAGAAGTTTGGGGATCTCCTGTGAGTACACTTATATTAAGGATTATATTCAGCTTGCAGTATTCAATTGATTTATGAAAAGAAAAAAAAAAAGAAAAAGAAAAGGCAGTGAATCCCTTCTCTTTTACACGTCTTCTGGCTTATTAAAATGGAATGGAATGATCCTCTATGCTTCAAATCCATTATTGGAAGTGCAGTGGTGTGAAACAACTGCTGCATCCCCATTGTTGGATATGTAGCATTCCCATCTCCTGATCTTCAGAAAAGAGGAATTAAATGCAGTCCATAGTGCTCAACATGCATAGTTTTGCAGAGACGCATCAAGTAGTTCTGCAGTATATCAGGTATTGTTAGAATATATTGGGAGATACAGGTTACCATCAGACTTTATTTTTTAGAATGGAGCTCAGTGTGTCTCATGATGAAGTGCTTGCAGAGTCTGCTCTGCGGTATTATGGGCAGCCTCAGCTTATTGCATTTTCACTGTTGTGAATGCTGGTATTTTACAGCAAGTGAGACAATTTTCAGTTTTTTAGGTGAGAAGCTGGCACAGGTATGTCTGGGAAATAAATCCTTCATAACAGTGTATGCTCTGGTGTCTGTCTTTTTGTCACAGACAATAGACAAGAAAGAGGACAGATACCACAAAACTTATCAGATAACACCTTGGAATTCCAAACTTGTATGCATTTTTTGTATATGTTGGAAATAATTTTTTTGCAAGCATTATAGTACTGAGAATGCACTGTTAGTGCTCAGATTCTGTCTTTAAAATGCTGGCTGAACCATTGTATAGGTCTGTGGAGTGTGGATGTAGTCACATTGTGCTGCCATTAGTATTCTAATATTAGTATTAGAACTAATGATAACAGAGATGACTTACCTGTATGCACAACACTAAGGCTTGAAAAATTCACCCCTCTGAACAATATGGATCCATATAGGTAATTTAGGGTCATATATCTGTGATTCTGTGATTCTGTGATATCTAAATACAACAAATGTTACCATGTTTAGAAAGGAGAATTCTATATTAAATATTCTTTAATAATATTCAGAATATAAAATATACAACTAATGAATATGAGCATTCCCTGTAGTGTGGTGTTACTGAAAGGGCTAGAAAAGATGCTTGGATAAATGTAATGAGATTT
Organism: Trogon surrucura; assembly: GCA_020746105.1. Classification (NCBI taxonomy): domain Eukaryota; kingdom Metazoa; phylum Chordata; class Aves; order Trogoniformes; family Trogonidae; genus Trogon; species Trogon surrucura. The sequence continues at coordinate 34,657,618 of CM036623.1, read as the reverse complement.
ATCAAGTAGAATAAGACAATTATATTACCTTTGGAAATGGCATCAGGAGACCACTAATGAAATGCTGTGTCCAATCCTATAATCATTATTTTCACAGTGAAGCTGGAAGGGGCTAACCAACATGCACAAAGTAATCTTAAGAGTTTCTAAAACATAGCTCTCTGACAAACAGTGAAGGAGCAATCTACCTAGATCTGTGGTGTGCTTTTTACCTCTAAATCAAGAGTGGGTTGCTTTCTAAAAGAGATCTTTAGTGTGGATACCAGCAGTGTCCAGGTATGGCAACAACATAGGTATTAGAAAATGAACTGCTAAAGCTAATGAAGTGTAGAAGATCTGATATGATTAGCTCATCACAATTTTGCTCTTAGAGATTTGTGATGCTGTGTAACATGTGTAGTCCACAGAGGACAAGAATTTGATACTGCTATAACTGACATTTGTGTTCACATCTTTAGTACCTCAGACAAAGAACTACATAATTTTGTTCATTGTAGCTGGATTTGTAGTATAAAAAAATCTAAATTAATTTATATATGGTGGTTAGTAGCAAAAATATAATGAGAAAATTTGGTGATAAATGAACTATTTCCTTCTGCTGTGAAGTGGATGGTTTAGAGCTTACCTGAACAAACTGGAAAATACTGCAAGATATCTGAGCGGAAGTAGGCATCATATTAATTGAAGACTCATTAACCTAAAATAATTGTTAAGACCCATAAATGGACAAGTAACAGGATTAGAGAACTTATAAGGAAGCTGGCAGAAATCAGACCTGTCTGATTTAGTTTTTTCTATATTCATTTATCTGACTATCAGGTGTTGCTTTCAGCACATGAAATAATACAAGTGGTTTATTGCCATTTCTGAACTGCTTCATACATTTAAAAAGAGCAAGGCTTTTTATTTATCTCACCTCAGTGTCTGAAGACAAGTTTAAATCTTCTGTTTCTTCCAGAGAGACTAGGATTTTCCAGGACTTTCACTGCTTGCACTGATTTATGGCATGGGCCAAAGTCCATTTGCTGGACAGGAGCTATCCTTGCTCAGTATGTTGGGTATTGCACAATTTCTCTCACTGATGTGTTTGATTGCATTTCGCTGACATATGAGAAAGTGGTTAATTCTTCCACTTGAATATCTTCTAGAAATCGTGTTAAGCCGTGTGCATGAAGTTCAGCTATGAACTGTAAATATGGCACTGCTGGATGAAACTGTTAGTGTGACCCTCTGCTCAGGGTAACCTCCATCACAACTTTGCTCCTTCACTGCTCCTTGGGGAACAGAACCCAGTGGAACTGAGCCCAGTCAGGTATAGAAGAGCACTTGAGTGTACAGCCTAACAACATTTGATCAGTCCCAGGGATTTTCTCATAGGAAATTATTCCAGAGTGGCTCCTCCTGATAGATTGTCCTGGATTCATCTTCCGCACAGATTCTCAGGTAAGATTGTGCAAGATGAATTTGCTATCTCATCAGAGGTTAATCAGGAAGATTTACATTTAAATCCATACTCTGCCTTAACCCAAATTAACTTCTCTGTGTAGTTGAGGCTTCATATCTTTCAAGACACTTGAATTTCCTTTTCTAGTTTGCTTCCCTTTAAAAAAAAAAAAAAAAGGAATTAGTAAGCATAGTCCCCATCCAAGGAAACTGGAAATAGTCACTAGAGAGGGTGATTTCTGTTTTTAATACAGATTACGTGGTACCCAAGGTTTTGATTATATTACACTGAATGTTAAATTAACTGGCATTAGAAGTTAGTGGCAGCACTGTAGTGGACTATTGCTAGATCATTTACAGTCAGTCAGCAACCATATGGCATTTACGTGTGTACGCTGGTCCTGCACTGACATGGAAATTGGTCTGACCCACGTGACCTATATTAGCTGGGGAAATTCTATACTGAAGCCAATTGCCACACTTCCCAGATGCCAAAGCCAAACCTGCTCTAATCCTATAATCCCATTTCATAATATAGACTTCCATGTAGTCTGGAGCACAAAACCAGGATGTATCTTGCTCAGTTAAAATATTTAGCTTGGTCTTCATTCTGGTGGCTTCACTGCATTCCAGCTGCAGGATGCAGGAATTTGAAGATGGTTTTCTTGAGCCAAATTTTGCAGTCTTTAATTGAGTAAAATATTCAGAGAGTAATATAGCTCAGTGTCTTCTCTCCTTGCCAGTGAATTTGAAGTGCAGTGATAGGCAGAGCTGTTCCTCTGTGTCATTTTAACCTGGGGAATATAATAAAGCTCTTGCTGTTTAGCTGTATTTTCATAAATTCCCTTCCAAGATCTCCAAAACATTTATTCTTCCAATGGGAATTAGATGAGGCATCCTCTATATGCAACAGAAGGTTTAAGATTTGGCTCACTGATCTTGTTCTGGAACACTATTGGGAGTCCGTGGATTTCAAGGAAGCACTTGAGGCCAGCAGAACATACTCATGGATTTCTCCCACCTGCCCTCCCACTCCTTGACAAATACCTAAATCTGTCATACTTAGTGAGTTTTACACCTCATCTGTTAATGTTTTAGGCAGCAAAACATGGATGGCTTTTTCCAGATCCTTAAGACTGGAGTTGAGTTTTTGGACTCATTTAATGTTTTTTAAAAAAAAACCATACAGAGAAAAGAAAACATTCATCAAACCATCTGCATTAATAACTGTTGATAGTTCAGGAAAGAACTGAGACTAAAAGATGCTAAAATGTTTCATAATTTTTTTTATTTACAAAAAAAGCAGAGGAAACATTGTGATGATACTTCTTGCAAGCAATTGTTTTGAGAATGCAATTCCTGGGAATTTAAATGAATTTAAAATCTGGTTTGCAGTTGTTTTGGACATGTTTAAATCCACCCTTCCCCTGTATTCTATTTTCTTCTCACAGCTTAAGCAGCAAGGTGACTACATTTTGAAGCCATTGTTTTATTGATATAAAAATAATGTCCTCTTACATTACCACTGAGGATCTCAAAGCATTTTATAAACCATGTTGTATTTACAGCAAGTGCTTTTTTTTCCTCCTGAGAAATAGCCACTTCTGAGGCAAATGCAGCAAGACATGGGAATGAATTTTAGGGGTCTGCTGTGAGACCTAAGGAGAAATTCTTTTGGGTAGGAAGCACAGAACTTCTTATGCAACTGAATTTGAGCATGAACTTGAGGATACAGGAGAGGCAGGGGTCTCATATCCAGCCTCCTTCTGTTACATGGAATGTAGAATCCAATTGGTAATATGTCATTTGATCTGTAGATGAAGTCAGCTATGCTGAGTGTCAGATGAAGAAGTTAGAAAGTGTCAAGTGTTGTGCTTTTGCTCATGTAAGCTTTCTTAAGAACCAAATGTGAACACCTCCTTTACTTTGGTTAAAGGTATAGGCACAGGGTAGAACAGAGTTAAATGTCATAGTTCAGCCTGTTTCTGCTCATCAGCAGGACCACGGGAACGGCATATGCACACTATCTATCTCAACTGATGGTTAAAATGTTTTTGATTAAATCACCTACTTCAAGACATGTAAACCAGTACTGAATGAACTATTGTGTACAGCACATCAAAATGATAAGGAAAGGAGAAAGCGTTCTTTATGATTCAAGTAGCATCGTGTTGACACACCACTGCATTGGACTCACTAGTCCACCTGAAAGGTTTGGATGTTAAACCAATCCGGTGTAACGAGATGAGATGTGGTGTGACAAGATATACAGAAAAGTTGGGTTCCTCTGCGTGATGGGCAGAGAGGCTGTTTGCTGAAGTAGCCTCGCTGGAGTAGAACAGAGAGCTCCATGACTAATTGCAAGGCCTTAGATTCTGTGGATGAGAGGGCTGAAAATTCCCAGGAAGCAATTTGTTTGTATTCAGAAAGAGTACACATGCTAAGCATGGTGTCTGGTTTAGTTTGTATTGATTATGTAACAGCAGGTTGTACCATCTGTTCGGCAGTGGTGTATCATCCTACTTGCTTCTACCATGTATTTCTCTTGCCAAACTGACCCTTGAGTTTCAGTTTAGATTTCGGGTAATGGGTGTTCCAAGAGAAAAATGAGCCATGATCTTCTCCTGCTCTTGCTTATATTTTCCTTAAGTGTCACCTTTCTATGTGATGGGGTGGACAGCAGTGTTTTTAACAGATGTTTTTCACAGGCTATTGCATAATTATTTTTCAAGTGGCTTCTAAAAGCAGATGTTTCCATGTCTTTGTTCTTTCCCCTCCTGACACTTTAACACAAACAGCAGATTCCACTGCTGCTGTCCTTTAGATCTAGTGAAGAAAATACCATAGCAGTGATGTTAGGTTTTTTTTCAGCCTATTTGGCAATAATAAATACGTACAGGCATAGTTATCCTCCGTTTCTCCCTTGTCATTGACATTGCTTACAGATACTATCTCACGCTTTCTCTTTTAGAAATTCTGTGTTTCTCCATGACCTTTGCCCACAGTTTAGTATTTGATCTTTACTTTCTTCCAAGACTTTGTTTCTAGTAGCTTCCTGAGTGACTATGAATCTTTTACTCCCTGGGACTTTAATGTGTAATTTTTTACCTCATGCCAGGGTAGATCACAGCTGTCACTTGTGGCATCTTCATCGCTGTGAAGACCCTTTGGTATGATTTTGGATGTTTTTTGGCCAAATAGCCCTATTTTCTTTTCCTCTCTCATGAATAGATATTCAAAAGCTGGACTTTCCCATTGTTTACAGAAGTAGCCCTGCTTTCTTGCAAACCATTTTGTAAGAGGACTTTCTAATTTGACTACTTGTTCCTCAAAGACCAAGGGAATGCAACTAAGAGTGAAATAAAGGGCAGGTCCAGACAAGTTTCATCCAGCCATAATTTATCATTACAGAAGATGAACTTCAGCTGTTAGTCTAAAATGATGATAAATGCTTGGATCAGGAAAACAAAAGCTTTCTAGTAAATCTACTCTGTGTCTCAATTTAAACCTCATAGATTTTACCTCCAGCATATGGAATATCAGCTGATGATACAGCACTACAACTACAGGACAGATTTTGTCCTGTTCTGCTTCTGGACAATTTGCTAATTGATGTGACTACAGTAACAAGGGTTCTGTTTTCTTCATCTTCATCTTCCTTTCTACTGGATTTTGAGGACAGCAAATGTTTTTGAAAGATGTGACATTGTGAATTTCATGAAAGCTTTGTCTAGAGCACAGAATCATAGAATTATAGAATCCCAGGTTACAAGGGTCCTCAAGAATCATCTAGTCCAACCCTTTAAGGTAAAGAATCACAGAATGGTTGAGGTTGGAAACCAAGAAGAGTCTGGCTCTTCTTTACAATGTCGCAGCAGGTGTTTATAGACATAGGTGATTCCCCAAGCCTTCTGCTATGTGGACTAAACAGTCTTAACTCATCCCTTAACTATTTTTGTGGCACTTTGCTGGACTTGCTCCAGTATGGCTGTGTCCTTGTCCTGGGGAGCCCAGAACTCCAGGTGTGCCTCACCAGTGCTGAGTAGAGGGGAATTATCACCTACCTTGACCTGCTGGTAATACTCTTCCTAATGTAGCCCGGCATGCTGTTGGTTTTTGCCACAGGGGCACATTGCTGGCTCATGTTCAACTCCATTTTCCTCAGGACCCCCAGGCCCTTCTCTGTAACTTTGAGGGCAACAGCCCACCATCTGTACTGATGCATGGGCTTGTTCCTCCTCAGGTACAGGATTTTGTATTCCCTTTTGTTGAACTTCATGCGATTGCTCTTATCTTCTCCTTTGAGGTCCCTTCAAAGGCAGCACAACCAGCTCCTCCCAGTTTTCTATCCTGAGGGTGCACTCTGTCCCTGTGGTTCAGGTCATGAATAATGAAAATGTTAAACAACATTGGACACTGGGGTACACTCCTGGTGATTGGCCTCTTTCATTTGGACTTCCTGCCACTGACTGCAACCCTTTGAGCCATTCAGCCATTTGTCAGTCCACCTCCCTGCCCATTTATTAGCTTGTATGGATCAGTTTTTCTGTGAGAACATTGTAGGAGACAGTGTCAAAAGACTTTCTAGAGTCAAGGTAAATAATACCCACTGCTTGTCCACCAGATTGATCTTATCATAGAAAGCTATCGGGTTGATCAACCATGATTTTTTTCTTCCTAAATCTGTACTGACTAGTGCCTGTCACTTTCTTGTCCTTAGTATATTTGGAAGTGGCTTTCAGGATTATTTACTTCATCACCTTCCCAGGGATTGGGGTTGACTGGCCTGTAGTTCTCCAAAACCTCATTCTTGCCATTCTTGAAGACAGGTGTTGGAATTTTTCCCACTAAGGAACCTCTTCTGACACCATAATCTTTCTTTCAGAGACAACTGAGAGTAGTCTCACAGTGACACTGGCCAGCATACATGTATGCATCTTATTAGGGCCTGTGGACTCATTAAGCGTTTTGTTTAAATGTTCCCTGAGGTTTCTCTTCCACCAAGGGTGACTATTCCTTGATTCAGACTTTTCCACTGGTGTCTGAGGCCTGGGATTCCTGAAGGCAAATATCTTTCCTGGTGAAGACTGAGGTAGAGAAGGCATTGAGTATAAAATCATAGAATCACAAAGTCATGGAATTGTAGAACGGCCCATGTTGGAAGGCACCTTAAGAGCAAATGGTCCAAACTTCTGTGGGAAGGGGAGCCTAGAGGAGATTATCTAGCACTCTGCTCACTTGTGTCTCAAAAACCTTCAGTGATGGGTACTCCACCACGTCCCTTTGGAGATTGTTCCAGTGATTGATCTCACTGTGAAAAACTTTTTTTATATCAAGATTAGTATGTTGACCTGTTTCATGTACCCTATTCCATTCCGCTGCTGGCCTACATTTTCCCTAGTCTTCCTTTTGCTGCTGATATACTTGTAGAATTTGTTTTTGTTGTCTATCCCATCCCTCACCAGATTCAACTGCTGGTAGGCTTTGGCTTTCCTTACCTTGTCTCTGCATGGTTAGTGTCTCTGTATTCTTCCTGGGTCTACCTATCCCTGCTTCCACCTCTTGTATACTTTGTTTTTGTGTTTGAGTTTTGTCGGGAGCACCTTGTTCATCCATTCAGGCCTCCTACCACCTTTGATTGAGTTCCTGCACATGGGGATAGACAATTCTTGAGTGTAGATGAGGTGATCTCTGAAAAGCATCTGTCCTGGACCCCTCTTTACTCCAGGACTGTATCCCATAGGCTTTTTCAAAGCAGGTTCTTGAACAGGCCAAAGTCTACTTTCCTCATGTCTAGTGTTGTGAACCTGCTTTTTTGCCTGATTCTCTCCTCCTAGGATCCTGAAATCCACCATCTCATGGTCACTGCAATGAAGGCTTCCCCTCAACCTTCAGGTCTCTGACTGGTTCTTCCTTTTTTGCAAGTGTGAGTTCCTGTTGAGTACCTACCCTCACTGGCTCCTCAAACATCTAGGTCAGGAATTAATTATCAGTGCAGTCCAGCAACCTTCTGGATTTCTTGTGTCCTGCTGTGGTTTTCCTCCAGCAGACATCAGGGTGGTTAAAGATCCCAATGAGGACCAAGGCCAAGTTGTCTGAAAAAGGACTCATGTACTCCTTCCTTATCAGTAGCAGTTACTGATGTTGCCCATGTTGATCAGCCCTGTTACTTTACCTGTAGCTCATAGATATATGATTTCTAGTTTGTAAGTCACAAAAACATCTCTGAAGGGAACAGTAGAAACTTGATCCTTTGAGAACTTCAAAAGTATACTGGACAGACTAATAGGAGATGTGCTGCAGGAAACAAGCATACAATGAAAATGAAGGAGACTAGATGATTTCTTTTTTCATTCACTTTCTTTTTGTCTTTTCTGTTGCAACAGCTACATTCATCATTGCTACTACTTCTGTTTGTGGTACCAAGCATCAGGATGACAGCTTGGGTGAATGGAGGGACTTTACTGATATCAGCAATCTTTGAGCCTTCTTATTTTTCTCTTTTCCAATGAGATGTTTGGAGCTTCATGAAACCTCGTGGATTTTTTTTTTTTTTCTTTTTCTGTGTTCTGTCTTGGTGATTATCTTGGTGGTTTAGTTTTCTGGTAAACTGTAGCAATCACTTTTCCTCCAATGAGAACAATTTTTAACATTTTTGTTATTACACAAAAGTGTAACGAAAAATGAATTTACATCAGACTTCTCATGTTGTTTTCCTTTTCCCTGTATCTGATTATTTTTCCTGCTGTATAGTAAGTTCTGATGACCACAAAAAGTTTTGACATGATAGAAACGTGTAACAGCTGAGGATCCTTTTCATTTCAATTTTTCTGTTCTCCAGGTAGCTATTGAACTGAGTCATCTGTGTACTCATTAAGATGTCTTATTTTATCTTGTCTTCCTCATCTGTTTTTTCAGGCTTAAATTTCTTTTTAAAGTGCTGCTAGGCATTCTTAAGCCAAAAAAGACATGTTTACTTCAGCAAGTAGAGATACAAATGTAGCCTTAAAAAGGGAACCCAGTGGTTAGTCTTGTATAACCATGGGAAACTTTCTTACAGATTACAGAAAATGAAAGAAAAAAGTTTGTTAATTGTAGTATATTTAACTATGTAAAACAGTCTAACCATAATCCTAACTCCAAACAAAAAAAAAAGAGAGAGAGAAAAAAAGTTAGTGGCTGCTGCACTGTAGTATTTCCTTCTTTTCCAAAGCATAATCCAATTTCTTCTTGAATTAATGTACACAAGTCACTTTAACTGCTGGCTGCATAACTTTTGGCAGTTTGTTTGATATTCCAACCAATCTTTGTATAAAGAACTGTCTGAATTGTTTATAGGTTTGTAATCCTGCCCAGAGTTTATTCCATGATCTCTGTTTTGAAAACAACTGTGCTTACAGTGATGCTATTAAGTAGTTTGGGCCTTGCATTGAAAGGTTGTAGTTAGTGGGCAGAGGATTCAAAGAACTTAAGATCATTAGACATGCGTTTATCAACAGTTAAAAAACAGTAAGAAAAATGAGACAATTCCACACAATATTCCCATTCAATATTCTTGCTATGCTGCAGGACAATAATTTCTGTTTTCATAACAAACTCTGTTTTTGTTAAAATTCTTGGAAATGTAAAGTGGCTAAGAAGTGACCTGTCAAATTATTCTCTCCACATTGAGTACAGGATGGAAAAGGGTACTGGGTACAAGATGAGGATCAGGATGACTATGACTACTTCTACTAGTCCTTTTTCTGGTTTCAGTGTATAGATTCTGTTAACAAGGTAGGTACAAATTTTTGGACTCTTGTAATTGCACAGTTATGGAATTTAGTATTAATCTTGTGTCAAGGCTATATATAAGCGTCTAAGCAACATTTTCATGTCTTCAAGAATATACTTAGATGAATCTTGGCTTTGGATTGTCTTATACTTGGCTTTGGCTGAAATGATACAACACTGTGTAGAAAAAACTCTGAACTGTCTTTGAAGAACTTTATTCCCCATCTGAAAGCACTGATGCTTATGGCATTGCTTCATGTCTGGGATAACTAGCTCTGCAGAATAATAGGTTTAATTAGTTTAGATGCAGCATTTTACTGACGCATCTATACTGCTTCCAGAATTCAGCTGCTGTTTCTGCATAGGGCTATACTATTTGGAAAGTGAAGATGTGAACTCATCCTTTTTTGGTTGTCAGATGATCATACAGGTCGCTCATTCCTCATAGCCATATGACTAAATCTGTGAACAATCTAGCTTTGTTCATAGACAATAATACATATTGCTAAAACCAACCAGTCGATTCTCCGAATTGTTTAAAAAAGGGGGAAGGTTTTATTGCAGGGGCAATTAACATGGAAATGTAAATCACTAAAAGAACTCGGGAAACTGCAAAATGAGCCTTCGTGCTTCCCTGTGTACTTTCATTAAGCTACAGATTTTAACTGCATAGTATTTAACTCAGTTAATTGTTTCAGATTGTCTGGAATTTACATACCACTTTTAGATATATTTTAAAAAGAAACAGTCTCAAAATAATTAGTGATTGATAGCTTATTGAAAATGGGTGAGGAACAGAAAAAAGGTGGTGACTACCTTTAGAAAGGAGGAAAAAGAGCAGTTAGAAGGAAAAAACTGATCAATATCAATACAATTCCCCTCAAAATTCTGGAACATATGACGACCCCCCTGATTTTAAACACACAGAAAATAAAGAGTTGAATAATTCCAAACATATGAGTAAGTTAGAAACAAATTGTGTCAGTTATCAAACTTTGTCAAGTCAATCTACAAGAGAGCAGCAGTCTCTGGAAACAGAAGAATTAGCAGTCTATCCCAATTTGAGTAAGATCTTTGCTTTATATGACATTCTAAAAAGAAATCAGGATAAAGTTTCTTGATTAAACTACCACAGATTGGGTGCAAAATGGACTCACTAACTGTGTCTAAATAGCACTTTTCAATAGTTCTTTGATGTATTGAATATCTGTTGAGGTCTCCTTGTATGCAAGCTTTTTCTAAAATTTGCATTTGACACTATATACACTAAAGAAAATAACTAGAATTCAAAATTATATTTAGAAATAAAGTTCAAGGGCTGTTTGACAGACAAGTGCAAGTTATTACACTTAGAAAGAAAAAATCAGCTGTGTAAATGCAGGATGGACAAGCCAGGCAAGAATACTGTAGAAAAAGCATGGAGGTTGCAGTGGATCTCAAGCTGAATGTTAGTCAACAAGATGATTTAAAAGGAGAGATTTGAATGTGTTTGGGTTGATTAGCCTAAAGAAGAGAGGACATGGTAAGAGAGGAACTAATAGCATAAGTTGTAGCAAGAAAGTTTCTTACTGGAAGTAAGGAAAATGGTTCTAATGGCAAGGAAGGTGAAGTGCCTGAAGAGATTGCCTTATGATAGCTTGGAGCATCCATCAACCAATGAGACAAACAGCTGGTAGGAATGACACGGTTACAACTGAGCCTGCTGTAGTGTGGGACAATAGGGAACCTCTGGAGTGATTCTGTGTTTCTGTTTATGACACTTTCCTGCAGAACTGTTACTAAAAACAAGAGTTGCAAGTGGAGCACGGGTGATTCCTGCCTTCTGCAAAGAAAGTAGGATTACTGCAGTGCATATAACCTGCATGAGACAGAAACACTCTGACAGCTGTTGATTGTGTTTAGCAAGTAAGTTTTTTACTTCACTCAGTTACCATTCATGTTGTGCAGTGCAGGTTTGGTCTAAAGTCCGTCAGCAGGATGATGTTTTAAGAGACAGGGCACTGGGCACAGTCAGGCAACCAAAAATCTGTCTTGCTTTGCCACTGACTTCTTTTGTAACCCAACTTAAATCCCTTGGACTCCCTTTGGATTCTTTCCCATGTTGTGTTTGCCATATTTTTTTTTCCCTATGTGATTCAGGGTATTGCTTGATGCAAGCTCTGGTAAGAAGGGATTACGACAGTGTGGGTGTTTGTATAGAACCTGGTATTACAGTGCTTGAGCTTAATTGAATCTTCAGTGTGCTACTGTAGCGCAAGTAATGAGCCACAATAACAGACACTGAAGACCACAAGTCTTCCTGTTGACTCCAGTGGAAGTAATTGAATCAGGCCTTGAATGAATGAAGAACGGATCTTAAAAGGATATTCTTGGTCAGTAGTCTCTCTGAATGTCTTCGTGTCCTTGTGACATCTTATTCTTCTGTTCTCATTTGCCTGTGTGAGCTGTCACCTTACTCTGATTTTGTGTGTCCCTGCTGTAGCATTTTGAAATACAGAATGCATAAAATATGCCTTTCATATGAGCATGCATTCTACTTTTGCCCAGACATGTCTGTGGTCAAAATCTGATATTCTCTGTCTAGTCATAGAATTCAGAGGCAACTCTTTTAACTTATCTAGGAAAGCATATTTTCCTAGAGAACTGGCTTGTACATGAAGTATGTAGAGAATGGGCTATTTTAAAAATTATGTGTAACTCATATATAAATGCTGGGCTAAGAGCAGAAGACAGCATGTTACTTTTGAGAGTTTTTTGGGTTTTTTTTTACTGTAATTTAAAAGTATTTCTTTAAGTTTTGCATAATATATTTTTTTTCATTGGGGAAAAAAAAATCAGAGTTTAGCTAATGGTGAGACAGCTTAAAAATAATTGTAACTAGGAACTGGGCCATGATTAAAATTGTTCAGCTGTTCATTTTATTGTTTGTTCCCAAAACCTTAAATGCACTCTCTGAGAACAATAACAACAGTTAGCATGTAACTCCATATGGGCCAATTCACACAGTCCTCTCTCAGTCCTTTCTTAATGCAGAAAACCTCCTGTTTAGGAGGCTTTGTAAGGAATTCAGGTTTGGAGCTGTATATTCTAAATATTATGTAATAATAACAGGGAAGCTACTGTGGAGAAAGAAGAGAAGAAAAAAATGGAAACAAAGGAGAAACAAAATGAAATTTACCCTACTAGTGTATTTGGATTCAGGGAAGTGTGTGGAACAGAACAATCTGTGACGTTGCCTTCAGATAATACCTATGTCTTGGTTAACCTCGGTGAAATAGCTGGCATATTTGCTACCGGGCTTGCTACAAGAGGGTTGAAACTTTGCAATGAGTTTGTAAAGTGATAGAAACTGTGAAGAACACCAAAACTTACATAAAAAGATGGTGGACACTTCAGTAAAGTCATACTTGCTGTAGGTTGACCTTAGCTGATGCATGGAAGGTGTCAGCTTCTTGAAGCTGGTTGACCTTCATGGTTGCACAGAACTCCAGTTTAATTTGGCCTCTTTGAACCTAGAGAACTTAGGCCCTTGTGCTATTAAAAATTAGCTTTTCTCCTGCACATCTTCCAAAATCTTGGTCTGCGTTTCCACTAGCAGAACAAGTTTCTAAGGCTGGTGATAAAATGCAGGGAATTGTAACCTGTTGTGGCTGAGTTCAGGAGTGATCAGCTATATTTACGGTGCAAACTTCAAAACTCCATTGCTTTTCAACAACTGCTGGAAGATAAATTCTTGCAGGCACTTGTGGAATTTGCACCCAAAGAGCCTACAGTGCATAAAAGACTATATAGTTCACAATGTCTTTCCACTATAAAAACTCTCATCACATCCTTAAATATTTTGATTTCACTGAATTTCTGTTGAGTTACCAAGCATGCACAGAATACCCAGTTTGGCCCTTCTATTACTTAGTATAGGAAGAGCTACTGTAAGCATAATTTGAACCTTTTTTCTTGGAAGAAGTATTGAAACCTCTTACATGTTTTATGATGGGTAAGGATATGGTGTCACTCACAGTAGGAGCCTCATTTAGAGCCCCTTGATGTCAATGGAAACACTTCCCTTTGCCTCAGTGGGCTGTGGACCAGGAGCATGCAAGACTAGCTGAACTAAGGATTCTGCTGACTGTATCATATAGTAGAAGCTGTACAGTTTTACAAAAATAAACACATATACTTAGCCAAAATACTTAATGTTTAATTTAAAAAACATAATCTAAAAAGAATGAATTGTGCTATACTGATGCTTTAAGCTTTAATTTAATGTAGAATAGTGAAAAGGACACCAAATATTCTAGTTTTGTATCATTAGAACCAGATGGTCCATGAAAGAGTTTTGGCTAAACTAGAGTTGGGAAAGCTTGTAAACTCTGGCTAGTCTGAAAATATGCTCAAAATCGCTATATCAGATGATATGCCCAGTTTTATAATGTGAAATTCTTTGGCGGTTTTCCTCACATCCTAGTAAGGTGTTATACAGTTTAAGCAATTATAAGAAACTTTTCTGGATGCCACTGTCATTATTGTTCTCCTCTGAAAGTGGAAAAACAACAAAATTGCCCTAATGCTGTGGAGTACCCGGAAAACATCACAGTGAAGAACTAATGAAGAAAAGAATTACTATTACGTATTATTGACTTATTGTGTTTATATGATGAGTCAAATTTGTTTGTCTCAAAAACACAAAAAAACCCAACCCATATCCCCCAACCAAAACCATTATGACCTTCAACCTGGAAGAATGATAAATCTTTTCTCTGTAACAGCAATTCTGTTAATCGAACATCCCTAGCTGACAGTGACTGGACATAATATTAGCTGATTAACTCCAGAATCAGAGAATTGTAGAATGGTTTGGGTTGGAAAGGACCTTAAAGATCATCTTGTTCCAACCTCCTTGCCATGGGCGGGGACACCTTCTACTAGACCAGGTTGCTCCAAGCCGCATCCAACCTGGATGTGGAGGCAATATTAAGGTAATAATGATCAAGAGAAACGATACATGCAACTTAACAGTTAAAATTTGCTCCAATTTTAAGTCTGCCACTGCAGTCCCGTCACAGTCCTTCTGCATCCTGGAAGGTATCTTGTCTGAAATAGCATAAGTAGTAGCTGGCTAATTTGTTTAGTCTGAAGAGTGGAAGGAGGAGGCAGTTTCGATGACGTAGACAGGTAGGAATGGACACAAATTGTCTAAGAGAAATAGAGGTAAACTGAAATGTATTTCCTACTGCTAATATAGATTCTGAGAAAAACAACCATCCGTAATACTTTGACAGAGTTCAGCTATATTTAAGATCAGAGATAACTTTTATGGCCTTCTTTCCTGACGTATATAACAGACTGCCAATTGCAGCTAGTAATCTACAATTTAATTAGAGCATATCAAGTGCCTTTGATTGCTACTCTTAATGGTCTTGATGACATTATACAATAGTCTCATACCTTGAGCATTAGGAATGGATTTTCTAAGATTTTTTTTCCCACTGATTTCCTGTTAATCCTTCTCTATTAGGGGTTTCATTGTTCTTAACTAAACTGTTTGCATGCAGGAGGCAAGCAGGATCAGGTTCTCTGTACAGGTATTTCTTAATTTCAATACTGATACATGGTCTTCCTCTAGGTTTTACAAATATAGATTAAGCTGATTTCAGTGGAGATACTCACTGAATAAGGGCTAGAATGGAAAGTTCTTCCAGGAAGTTAAACTACCTTTTAAAGAAAAACAGATTTAAAAACATGGTGATAAGAGGGCTACAGTAGGCAGCACAAGTGCTTCATTCAGCCGCATTGTGTCTCTGAGCAAGCCAAGGTTCAGTTATAACTTCTTTATCACATTTAGTTTCTTTCTAACTGCATACTCAAATGCCTTGTAGCTCCACTAGTCTGGGTTTTTTTGTTGTGGGGTTGTTTTTTTTTTTTTCCCAAGGAGGTCAAGGAAAACAGAAAGGGCTTCTTCAAATACATTGCCAACAAAACTAACACTAGAGGCAATGTACGCCCTCTTGTGAATGAGGTGGGTGCCCTGGAGACGGAGGACAGAAAGAAGGCAGAGTTGCTGAATGCCTTCTTTGCCTCTGTCTACACTGTTGGAGACCGTCCTCAGGAGCCTCAGTCCCCTGAGGCCCCAGAGGAAGTCATGACAAAGGAGGAGTCTGCCCTGATTGATGAGGAGTGGGTTAAGGATCAGTTTGAACACTTGAACATCCATAAATCCATGGGTCCTGATGGGATGCACCCACGGGTGCTGAGGGAGCTGGCGGGAGTCATTGCTAGACCACTCTCCATCATCTTTGGTAAGTCATGGGGAACAGGTGAGGTCCCTGAAGACTGGAGGACAGCAAATGTCACTCCAGTCTATAAGAAGGGCAGGAAGGATGACTCGGGTAACTACAGATCGGTCAGCCTCACCTCTGTCCCTGGAAAGGTGATGGAATGTCTTATCCTTGACGCTGTCTCTAGGCATATCAAGGATAAGAAGGTTATTAGGAGCAGTCAGCATGGCTTTGCCAAGGGGAAGTCATGTTTGACCAACCTGATAGCCCTTTATGAAGACATAACTAGGTGGATGGATGGTGACCGTGCAGTGGATGTGGTCTACCTGGACATCAGCAAGGCCTTTGACACCGTCTCCCACAGCATCCTCATAGGTAAACTGAGGAAGTGTGGTCTGGATGACCAAGTAGTGAGGTGAGTTGCTAATTGGTTGAAGGGAAGAAGTCAGAGAGTTGTGGTCAATGGGGCAGAGTCTGGCTGGATGCCTGTGTCTAGTGGGGTCCCTCAGGGGTCAGTGCTCGGGCTGATACTTTTCAATATATTCATCAATGAGCTGGACGAAGGATCACAGAGTGTTGTCAGCAAGTTTGCTGATGACACGAAACTGAGAGGAGTGGCTGACACACCAGAAGGCTGTGCAGCCATTCAGAGAGACCTGGACAGGCTGGAGGGCTGGGCAGGGAGAAATCTTATGAAGTTCAACAAGGGCAAGTGTAGAGTTTTGCACTTGGGAAAGAATAACCCCATGTGCCAATATAGGTTGGGGACTGCCCTGCTGGAGAGCAGCACAGGGGAAAGGGACCTGGGGTCCTGGTGGACAGCAGGATGACCATGAGCCAGCAATGTGCCCTTGTGGCCAAGAAGGCCAGTGGCCTCCTCGAGTGTATTAGAAGGGGAGTAGCAAGTAGGTCGAGAGGGGTCCTCCTGCCCCTCTACTCTGCCCTGGTGAGGCCACATCTGGAATATTTTGTCCAGTTCTGGGCCCCTCAGTTCAAGAAGGACAGGGAGCTGCATGAGAGAGTCCAGCACAGAGCCACAGAGATGATGAAGGGAGTGGAGCATCTCCCTTATGAGGAAAGGCTGAAGGAGCTGGGTCTCTTTAGCTTGGAGAAGAGGAGGCTGAGGGGTGACCTCATTAATGTTTATAAATATGTCAAGGGGGAGTGTCAGGAGGACGGAGCCAGGCTCTTTTCAGTGATGTCCATTGACAGGACAAGGGGCAATGGGTGGAAGCTGGAACACAGGAGGTTCCATAAAAATATAAGAAAAAACTTTTTCACTGTGAGGGTGACCGAGCACTGGAACAGGCTGCCCAGGGAGGTTGTGGAGTCTCCTTCTTTGGAAACATTCATGCGTTCCTGTGTAATCTACTGTAGGTGATACTGCTCTGGCAGGGGGGTTGGACTAGATGATCTTTGAGGTCCCTTCCAACCTCTAACATTCTGTGATTCTGTGAAAATATAGGTATGTGTGTAAACACTTATTTTTGTGCATGTGTCTGCTACAGGTTATGAATTTATGTCAGTGACTTGCACAACAAAGTCAGGTGGATACACGTAGCCCTGCAAATACTGATGAGGTGATATGTCCTTTGGTGTTCTGTAATTTCTTATAAGGGTGCTGGGTTAGAGTTTTCTTTGCTTTTAATCTTTCTGGGCTCAGGACCTTTTTTTCCTTTGAACATTAGGGTTTTACGAATCAGACCCTCAAGATTTCATCCATGACAATAAAAATTTCCATATATTAAGGAGTTTAAGTGAAAAGTTCTATTGCCTCTACATGCTCAACCAGACCCTTCCAGAATTAAAAATAATGAAAAAAAAAATTAAATCATCATTGGAAAGTCATGACTTCCACAATTCTCTGTACAAAAGCACATATTGTTTTGTCTTTGCCTTATTAGGCATTAGAGTTTATCTGGAAGATCCTTGTATCTTAGTGAAGCTTTTGAAAAACTTAATCTGTGTTTCAAGTTTGTAAGAGAATTTGAAGCAAGCAAAACTTAATGTGACTTTGGGTTAACATTTCTCAAGAGTGTCCATGTCATAAAACCCAAGACATTCATTTGTATAATTTGGCCTCAGGGTACAGGGAGAAGTGAGGAATGGACAGTGGAAAATATACTGGAGGAGCAGTAGAGATTTGAATCAGAGAGACTATGGCAGAAGCCTGTGAATTTGCAAAAAAAATGTGTGTCTTCTGGGGAAGAAAAAAAAAGTGGAAAGAATCTTGGCTCAGATGATTTTAAACCATTTCTTAATCTGTGACCTACAAACTGTCCTTTAAGAAAATAGCAACTCTTCAAGCGTCTTGTTGTAAAATTACTCTGGAAATTGGAACTCGGGCAAGGAGTTAACTTTGGAACTAGCAATGAGTTTATTTTAAAAGATATATGATTGTTGGTTCACCTACAGTATGATGTATTTAGAGCTAATATGTGTCTTTGCATTGTGCTCTAAATACTTGGTGCCATTGGTGCCAGAACAGGAATCCAGTGGTGATCCTGAGACTTGTACTTTCCTCACTGGTTTCTCCTTTTGCTGTAGAAAGGAATGGGGTAAATTCCAGTCAAACAATATCTTCTCCCAGTATCATCTCAGTGCTACAGCTGTTCATGGTTCCGATGTAACTCTCCAAATGTGCCCAGCTCTGAGTGTGCCCAGGTGGCCAAGAAGGCCAGTAACGCCGCAGGAATAGAGTGGCCAGGAAGACTAAGGAAGTGATTTTCCCTCTGTGCAGCAGAAGTCCCGTCTTTGCTTGGTATGAGGTGACAAGGTGACACCACTTGGTGAGTGCTAACTCAGGCGTTGAATCTGTGCCTTGGGGAAGCAGTTGCAGAAAAGTACAAAGGAGTTTTTGCGCTAGTGAATTTATTTGGCTTTGGGAGGCTCAGTTCATGTATTCAAGTCATAACTTCTAAAGGCAGAATGGACCACAGTGAGCGCTCTCTGGCCCTGGTGTAGTACAAAATTTTGATGTCTGTTATGAGATCCTGTAATAGCTCTTATTCCAATGCATATCCACAGACAGGATGGTTTTAACATGCATCAAGTCAGCCAGCCAGCCAGCCAGATGTTTTGGGGCACATAATATAATTATTGATATGAAAATCAAAACAAGGTACCATATAAAGGCAGGCACTGTCAGATCATTATGGATGAGACCATCAGTCTTGTTGCTGTAACAAACCTTGTATTCATTATTGTAGCTCAGGGCATTTTTTTCTTTGCCAGAATTGGCTGTTCTCTTAATGAATATTGCAAATCATAACCTAAATTACATGCCTTAAGCTGTCTTAACTTTTGATTTGCAGTGAAGAGTTCAGAGGCTTGATTTGTGTCATGGCAAAACTTTCTCTGATGGAGGAAAGGGGAAGAGACATACCATGAAATTGCTGCAGAATTCTGTGTGAACAAGCAGTAATTCAGAAGTCTGGTATAGAGCAAGCTCCATGCTGTGTTTGGACTTCACCCTGGCCTGCCTCTCCTGTCAACTCCTTCACAGGAGGTAGTACTGACTTCTACAGTGTTTTGATTAAGACCCAAAGTGTTTCACCAAAGAGATTTAAGTTTTGCTGCTAGTGCTGTGTGTCAACTCTGTTAGTGTCATAAATGGAAGGTTTGGGGGTAAGAAATGAAAGCCTATTGACATTTTGATCCCAGGCTGTGAAAAAAATTGGACTTTTTATTTACTTCCCTTCTTATCTCCAGATAATGTCTCTTCCCTTTAAAAAATTGTGGACTAACTTTTAATTAAAAATAAAAGCAAAACAGAAGAAAAATTGCAAGAGAACTGTCAAAACCAGGTATCTATTAAAAGGCACTGAGAAACACTGTTTTTTTTTTTCTTTTTTTCCCCTATTTCTATGTTTCAATTAAATTATGTGTTGTGCATATTTGACTTTTTAACAAAAAAAGTCGTGAAGTTATGTTCACTGCCACCAGTTGCAATAGAAGTAGAGTTCCAACAGAACAGTTTTGAAGAGAAACTTTTAAAGATTCGTTAATTAGCTCAGAGTTCAATTTTGTCTCCACTATAATGTGCAGTAAACATGTAAGTCCAGTGGCAATTGGCAGTAGTATGTGGACACCTGTTTACATCTGATTTCTATATATCATTTACTGTCCAAACATGATAACCTCATTGTCATATTGACCTTAAACTGAAGGCACTCATGAAACAATGAGTCACAGTCATTGCTTGGATCAAGCAAAGGACCAAGAACTCTTGGAGCTGTTCACCTTCAGGGCATACTTTATAGCCCAGCTTCTTGAACAGGTATCTAGGGAGAATTGAGGAGTGTTGGCCTTTATGAGATGGAGAGATGTTGTGCAATGGGATGTTCTTGTTGGCTGGTTCTTTCATGTGGGTGGGGTTTTGTTGTTCTTATTTTTATTGTTATGGATTGTGAGATGGGGAATTGTTTTTCCATTAGAAAAGGCAAAACAACTGCTTTCAGTGTAGAATGACCTTTCAGATTATGTGCATGAACCACAAACAAAAAGAACACAATGAAATACTCCACAGGCAAGTATAGTGTGCTTGACTCACCACTGTGTTACTCGAGTTCTGAACCAGATCAACTGAACAAAGATGGAGCTTTACCACCCATACTATCTGAGGGAAAGAGGTCTCATTGTGCCCCTCACCAGAATGCTGGTTTGCGGAGAATGAGTGCTGCTGATTTGCTGTGGAGAGAGAACTACTGTCCATGGGGATCCTTTTTATGGCTGTATTGGCTGAATGTCATGTAGAATCAAGACTGTGAAGAAAAAGTTGGCCCAGAGTACTGAGACGGAGGCTATATCACATGCTACATGTGTCACCTACATGACATAATGCATCCTGATCTGATGTGACATGAAGAAAGTTCTGAAAAATTAGACTAAACAAAAAGATCTGTAGAAGTTGCTTTACCTAGTTCACAATGACCTCCATTATATCAGAGAAGGTGTCGGCACTTTAACCGTTTTACAGAAAATACTCGCATCTATGTCTGTTCTAGGAAATAGGACTTCTAACGGGCAGTGGCTGACATAACACATATGTTACACTTATCCTTGTTAGGATGTTTTGAGGCTTTCCTTTGAGTAGCTCCCTACCACAGAAATAAATCAACTCCTCATAGATTGCAGACGAACAACAACATGTGAAAAGAGGATTTATGGCTGTGGCTGATTTTCTGGATGCCTTAGGTGCCCTTGACTGCAGTTCGATAGTGCCTCCTAGAGGCACAGTCTATAGGCACGGAGGCAGCAAGCCGCGGTATAGCCGATAGGTCGAGGCAGTATGCACAGCCAATTGCATATTCACCAGTGTGTTGGGCGATTTCCTCCACAGCTGTTGTGACTTGTGCATATTTGATTCATTTAATGCAATGGAAATACTCAGTGCTTGGTCTCTGAGCCAGCATAGACTGTCTGTTAATAGGAGATGGTGCTTTATGGTTCTGGCTTGCCTTTATTCCCCCATTGTGGATGCTACACTAATAGCTATGTCTTCCAGGTGAAGAAGAAATTCTTTCTGTCCGGGAGGTGGTGGATCTATGTGAGACATGCAATTCTGTGGAGGTGAATCACAGAGCAGAATATTGATTAGCAGGCTTGACTACATGATAAACAATTCTGATCTTCAAAGATAATGGCTTGCAAAACCCAGACCAATTTGTGTCTGATGACTGATTCCAGCAGGCTGTATTCCTGAAAGCAAAGTAAATTGTACACTGACTATACAAGCCATGGTTATTCTTGCAATCTCTAGATAGACGGTTGTTCCAAACCTTTTCACTTATATTGACAGAGTTGACTTCTAGTTATCTGGCAGGTAGTAGAGAAGAGAATATTGAATGTGGATTTAATATAGGATAGAAAAGGATGACTTTGGACATTTACACAGTCACTTGTTTTGGCACTTGGCATCCAGACAATACACTTCTGGCATTTGCATCATCTAGACTTTTTCTGCAGCTTGCCTCATTCAAAGTGGATCGGACTGATACCGTGTTACGTGCTGTAGCCCCAGGAAGTCCACTGTTTTGTACAGACTGTTAGACTTTTCTGAAATGGATTAAATCATTTCGGTGTGCTTCAAGTTGCTCAAATACTTTCTGAGAATGACCCATTTCTGAGCAGAAAAGCTTCCTTTTGGACACACCCCTTGTGTTTATAGCTGCTTCCGTCATTGCTTCCCATCTGTGGTCCTGTTGTCCACTTGCAGTCACACTGTTTCCCTGTTCCACAATGGATGCAGAATAGGACGACTAGGGAAACAAATACTTAATGTGTCTTCCATCAGCCTTTACTGTGACAAGTGTTCTGTTCTTTCTGAATGGAAGCTAGCAATTCTGGATAATGCTGCAACTAATTTGGCCACCTTCTAAGTTCATCATGCTCTTCCTGCTCATGCTTCTCTGGTCTTTGCTTCCTATATGTCTTGTTTCCTTGCTTCTGCTGATGACTCCAGTTCCTGTGGCAGATGCTGGCTCTTTTCTAGTCGTTAATTAGGCTCCTGGTATTAGGGGAAACTTGATTTTTTTGTCTGTCCAGAATCAGAAGAGGCATCCTCTATCAGGGATTAAAGCAGAAGCAAAATCAATATAACTGGATAGCAAAGTGAGTAATGGGAACTCTGCCAGGACAGGACCAGCAGAACCAGATCTGTGATGGGTGTTAGCTGTAGTAATAATAAGGATATACCACTAGATAAAGGATTAGAAAACATGGTGTGAAGGGGTTTAGGTTATTTTTGCCTTGCTTGCTGTCCTCTTGGATTGGGGTGAGAAATGCAGCATCTTTAATGCTACAGGTTGCTATTAAATGGTCTTGAGGCATTGTAGCTTAGATTGGATAGGCGCTTTTTTTTTAAAAAATAAATAAATAATGTAAATAGAGGTTTGACCAGGCATAGAAAAAGACAGAGAAGACAGGAAAAAAGTATAGGAAATTGTAAACACATTTCTGTGCCAAGATGGTATCTGATGGCAAAGTTTTGATCCTGATGGAGACTTTATTTTTTTCACAGAATCACAGAATGCTAGGGATTGGAAGGGACTTCGAAAGATCATCAAGTCCAATCCCCCTGCCAGAGCAGGAACGCCTAGATTATGCTACATAGGAATGTGTCCAGGCAGGTCTTGAATGTCTCCAGAGAAGGAGACTCCACAACCTCCCTGGGCAGCCTGTTCCAGGGCTCCGTCACCCTCACTGAGAAGAAGTTTCTTCTCGAGTTTAAGCGGAACCTCTTATGTTCCAGTTTCAGCCCATTACCCCTTGTCCTATCATTGGTTGTCACCGAGAAGAGCCTGGCTCCATCCTCGTGACACTCACCCTTGATATATTTGTAAACATTAATGAGGTCACCCCTCAGCCTCCTCTTCTCCAAACTAAAGAGCCCCAGCTCCCTCAGTCTTTCCTCATAAGGGAGATGCTCCACTCCCTTAATCATCCTAGTTGCCCTGTGCTGGACTCTCTCCAGCAGTTCCCTGTCTTTCTTGAACTGAGGGGCCCAGAACTGGACACAATATTCCAGATTGGGTCTCACCAGGGCAGAATAGAGGGGAAGGAGAACCTCTCTCGACCTACTAACCACCCCCCTTCTAATACACCCCAGGATGCCATTGGCCTTCCTGGCCACAAGGGCACAGTGCTGGCTCATGGTCATCCTGCTGTCCACCAAGACTCCCAGGTCCCTTTCCCCTACACTACTCTCTAATAAGTCATTCCCCAACTTATACTGGAACCTGGGGTTGTTCCTACCCAGATGCAAGACTCTACATTTACCCTTGTTATATTTCATTAAATTTTTCCCCGCCCAACTCTCCAGCCTGTCCAGGTCTCGCTGAATGGCAGCACAGCCTTCTGGTGTGTCAGCCACTCCTTCCAGCTTGGTGTCATCAGCAAACTTGCTGATAGTACTCTCTAGTCCCTCATCCAAATCATTGATGAATATACTGAATAATACTGGTCCCAGTACCGACCCTTGAGGGGCTCCACTGGATACAGGTCTCCAACCAGACTCCGCCCCATTGACCACAACTCTTTGGCTTCTTCCCCTTAGCCAGTTCACAGTCCATCTCACTACCTGAGAGTCTAGACCACACTTCCTCAGTTTAGCAGCAAAGATGCTGTGGGAGACTGTGTCAAATGCTTTACTGAAGTCAAGGTAGACCACATCCACTGCTCTGCCATCATCTATCCACCTTGTTATATCCCCATAAAAGGCTATGAGGTTAGTCAAGCACGACTTCCCCTTGGTGAAGCCATGTTGACTGTCTCTAATGACCCTCTTATCCTTGATATGCCTTGAGATGGCACCAAGGATAAGTTGTTCCATCATTTTCCCAGGGATGGAGGTGAGGCTGACCGGTCTATAGTTTCCCAGGTCCTCCTTCTTGCCCTTTTTGAAGACTGGAGTGACATTTGCTTCCCTCCGGTCCTTAGGCACCTCTCCCATCTCCCAAGACTTGGTAAAGATGATGGAGAGTGGTCTAGCAATGACATCAGCCAGCTCCCTCAGCACCCGTGGATGGGATTTGCCAGGTAACCATTTCAGCCTAGGTTCATGTTGAACATACAGGGCTAGGCTTTTTTCAAAGAAGTCACCAGCTATCACTGAGGCTGAAGGGAACACTAGAATGACCTTTGCATTGGCTCAGAAAAAGCATTTCTGTTGATCATATCTGATTAACATCCAGCTCTTTGTGCAGGCAGACAAGGCTATCTAGGTAATGGGAACCAAAATGACAAGGAATCATGGAATGATTTGAGTTGGGAGGGACCTCAAAAATAATCTAATTCCAACCCCCCTGCCATTGCAGGGGCATGTCCCACTAGATCAGGTTGCTCAATGCTCCATCCAGCCTGGCCTTGGACACTTCCAGGGATGGAGCATCAACAGCTTCCCTGGGCAACCTGTTGCAGTGCCTCACTACCCTCAGGGTAAAGAAGTTCTTCCTTATATCTAGTCTAAACCTATGCTCTTCCACCTTCCACCCATTACCCCTTGTCCTATCGCTACAGGCCCTTGTAAAAAGTCCCTCCCCAGCCTTCTTGTAGGTCCCCTTCAGGTACTGGAAGGCCACTGTAAGGTCTCCCTGGAGCCTTCGCTTTTCCAAGCTGAACAAGCCTAACTCTCTCAGCCTGTCCTCATAGGAGCCAGCCCTCTGACCATCTTGATAGCCCTCCTCTGGACTCACTCCAACAGCTCCATGTCTTTCTTTTGTTGAGGGCTCCAGAGCTGGACGCAGTATTCCAGGTGGGATCTCACAAGGGTGAAGAAGAGGGGCAGAATCAACTCACTTGACCTGCTGGTCACTCATCTCTTGATGCGTCCCAGGATATGGTTGGCTTTCTGGGCTGCAAGTGCACACTGTTGGCTCATATTGATCTTATCATCCACCAGCACACCCAAATCCTTCTCTGCAGGGCCGCTCTCAATCCACTCATTGCCCAGTGTGTATCTGTGCTTGGAAGGCTCTATATTAGTATAAAAAATAAAGCCCAAATGCAGATTCTATTTCATATATATGAAAAAACCCCAACCAATATTTGGAATATGTAGTGCATAAAAGCTTGATTGTGTGAGAAACCAGATAGATTTGTAGCACAAACAGTTCTATTTCTGAAGATGTCAAAAATCTGTCCAGACTGGGTACAGCCTACTCCCAAAGAGTGTTCCTCAGACACTTCTAGGTCTTGGGGCAATCTCAGCATTCCCCTGGAACAGCTTATTTTCCAGTTTCATTTGGGAAAAAACAAGCAACTAAACAATGAAATAAGCTTATTTTTTCTAAAACTGAATGTATTGAAATTTCCTTCTTGCAGGAAACTGAGGTGCCATATTTTGACTTCTATTTAAAATTAAGACTTGTTTAGAAATATGGGAATTTCCTCCCCACAGAACAGAATGTCAAAGTTTTCAGCAGCTGTTGCTGAACTGTGGCTCTCTCTTAAATGGAGACTTTATACCAACGGTAAGAGAAAGACAACATCATGTTACTCAAGCAGACCATCTCACAGCTTCTCCCATAGGCTTGGTCTTATTTGACTAATGATTTTGTTGTTATTTTTCCTTTCCTGAGGCATGTTAATGAGTGCACAATAATTACCTTGCCATGACATCTCAAGTGGAAATAAGGTGGCTGAAATATCTGTATAGTTAGGTGAAGTCAAAGTTATGACCTAGTATTGTGTTCACCTCATCTAATTTACTTCTAAGTGTTCAGCAATAGATTAACTAATGTGAGTAATTTATTCTGTAATATAAATGTGCTTCTTATGTTTAGTTAAGGCAGTCTTAAGAACAATGACTTGTGTTGTTGTTCTTATGCTCAGGGAAAGCTTGAGGGAGTAATCTGAATGGTTTGGGCATTCCAAAATCTTAATTTTTTATTTTCTGAAATTGGATTGAGGATCGCATTTGAATGTGCTTTTTTTCATATGTTGAATCACGTCTGAGGTTAGGACTAGCGGGTATAAGCTAACACTTATGAGCTAACACCTGTAGCAGGAGCTAAAGGACAAGTGGAATATGTTGCTTTACTGAGTCTGTGCAGAAGGACTTTTGCTGTGACATACTTACCCTTCCTGGTTCTCCAACCACAGGGTTTGTCATCATTTCTCCAAACTTCACAGTGCTGATTTTGAAGAACTGTCCATTAAACCATCTTCAGCCAACTGATTAATTTGTTTTTATTAGATCACTTTCAACAATCCTTACGAAGAAGTTAAACTGTCAATTTTCCATGAAGGTGTGGTGAAGTGTCATATATAATTTCAGATATTTCCCATAAAGATAATGTCGTCACATTCTTAATTTTTCTCATTGCAAATTTATCTGTAAAAAAATCATGTTACTAACATCCAGTATCAGGAATGCCTTGGAATCCACTACTGAGGCTCTTGGCTTTTTAAAAAATTGCAGAGTTAAGGAAGAATAAAGTAATCTCAAATAAGATCGTGCACATTTAGTTTATTTATGGCTTCTGTCATGCACCTTTAGAAAGAATTATGGGGTCTGTTCTTTGACAGGCTGGAGCGTTGGGCGGGGAAAAATTTAATGAAATATAACAAGGGTAAATGTAGGGTCTTGCATCTGGGTAGGAACAACCCCAGGTTCCAGTATAAGTTGGGGAATGACTTATTAGAGAGTAGTGTAGGGGAAAGGGACCTGGGAGTCTTGGTGGACAGCAGGATGACCATGAGCCAGCACTGTGCCCTTGTGGCCAGGAAGGCCAATGGCATCCTGGGGTGTATTAGAAGGGGGGTGGTTAGTAGGTCGAGAGAGGTTCTCCTTCCCCTCTATTCTGCCCTGGTGAGACCCCATCTGGAATATTGTGTCCAGTTCTGGGCCCCTCAGTTCAAGAAAGACAGGGAACTGCTGGAGAGAGTCCAGCACAGGGCAACTAGGATGATGAAGGGAGTGGAGCATCTCCCTTATGAGGAAAGACTGAGGGAGCTGGGGCTCTTTAGTTTGGAGAAGAGGAGACTGAGGGGTGACCTCATTAATGTTTACAAATATATCAAGGGTGAGTGTCACGAGGATGGAGCCAGGCTCTTCTCGGTGACAACCACTGATAGGACAAGGGGTAATGGGCTGAAACTGGAACATAAGAGGTTCCACTTAAACTCGAGAAGAAACTTCTTCTCAGTGAGGGTGACGGAGCCCTGGAACAGGCTGCCCAGAGAGGCTGTGGAGTCTCCTTCTCTGGAGACATTCAAGACCTGCCTGGACACGTTCCTGTGTGGCATAGTCTAGGCATTCCTGCTCTGGCAGGGGGATTGGACTTGATGATCTTTCGAGGTCCCTTCCAATCCCTAACATTCTATGATTCTATGATTCTATGATTCTTTTTTCTATGTGATTAAGTGATGAAGTGTGTCTGTGATCTGCTGGTAGATTTGTTACCAGAAATTATGCAGGTAAGGTTCTGTGTTTCAAAGGTAAAAGTCTGTGTTTATGAGTAATTTTTTCTGTGAACTGGTACTTTCCCTTAATGAAACAACTGGCTGAGAGTACAGTTTTTCCTGAGTTGAACAAGATCATTGGTGATCCAGGAAGATATTCCCTGGAAGTTTTTCAGCACTGCAGGGATGGAGAGGTCCCTTGGAACCTCTTCCTGTTGATACGTAAGTGAAGCTGCTGAGAGCTCTTTGCCATGTGTTTTTGTAACTCCCATGATCTGTAAACTGTACTTGTGTGGTCAAAGTATAGCTGACACGGAAAGGAGTGTTTGTGAGGTTGTGACTGGGCTAGTTGCAGTTTCACAGCTGAAAACCAGCTTTATCTCTCTAATCCTTCTGCTGGCAGGCAGGACATGAAAAATGAAGGTAAGACACTGTACCTATTTATTGCTTAATTTTTTTCCCATAAATTCTAACCTTGTGGTTAAAAAAACTCAACAACATCCAGTAATTCTCAAATGTAAACAAGTAGAAAAATAATACTTCAGAGTGCAACAACTTATATGTATCCAAACCTTAAATGTTAACACAGCTGCATGTCATGTGACCCACCACAGTTCTGACACAAAAATATGTGAAATGCTTGAAAATATCCAAAATATTACAAATTTCTGATGGTCTCCTGATTGAACAAATGCAATGCAACTGTTAGAAATCCAAATGGAGTGAATGAAGAGTTGTGCTGAAATTATATAAACAATGTTTTCCCCTAGCTAATATTTCAAATCTCTGACTAAAGCCCTCCCACAGTAATGCTGTGCAAACTAGGGATCTTGCAATGTTTGCTCAATGCATTACTCTGCCTGTGCGTGATCCAACTGTGTTTTAAGGCATTGTCATGATCCATTTGGGTTTTTGGGGAGGTCAACATGCTGCAGTCCAGTGAGAGGCAATGTCTTCTGACGATGCTGAATAAGGTAGCACGAAACAAGCAATATGATAGCTGTGCCAGAGTGGTAGTGTAAGTAGTAATTGCTATTACTCGTTACCCTAATAGCTTAGTGGCTTTTATCCAATGTATCCTGAATGTAGCTCAATGAGCGAAACTGTTTGTGACTCCTGGGCAATGGCTGAAGTTCTTCATGCTCCTGGTCATGTATTACCTGCTCTAAACTGTGCCCTCAGCTGTAGTTGGGTTCCTGCCATAGGTAAAGCAATGGTGATAATACCAGCTACACATGCAACGATTGGAAGTTAAAATTCATCCTCAGTCAAGAAGCTAACTAGTATATCTTCAATGCCTAAAGTGAAGTGAAAAGCTCATTAAAAGTGACAAAAAACATGGCAGAAAACAACAATTGCTTAGAGACGTATTAGTAGAATTTACTCAGTCATAAATGTTATCTGCATGCCAGGTCTTCTTTCAAAGCCATAGTTTCTTTTCATTTGGTTACTGTTTCTTAAATAAGCTAATAAGCCTCTGTAAATAGCTACTTGCCCCAGAGCAATAAATGCAGGCTTCAACTGTGATGATAACTGCAGGAGATTATCAGTTAAGCCTGTACAAAAAAGAGAACAAAGGAAATTAAAGTGTGTTCAGTTACATTTTAAAAATAATTTTAATTCCATGCAATTTGAAAAGTAATGTTTCCATGTATTAGTAATTCCAAACAAAAATATAACATTATTTTTGCTTTTTAAAAAATTTTTCATATTTTTTTTTCCTCTCTCCACTACTTGATTAAAAATGTAATTTCTTAGTTCAGTCCAGTTCCCCAATTTTTAAAGGTATTTTGTGAAGAAAACTTCTCTACTTTGTAAATTTTTTATTTGTTGTACTTCCAACTTGTGATGCTGAGACTGGGCTGTCATCTCCTAGTTATTTGTTGCATTCAGAGAAAATGCTGCTGAAATATATGGCTGTTAGTGTTGGCTTTTAACTGGTTCTTCTTTTCAAAATTTGCAGATACTTTAGAATTGTGACCGAAATCTCAATCCACTAAATATTTTTCAACTTTATTTTCCTCAGTCAGGAAGAAGAAAGATAGGAAAAGACAGACTTAAGTGTTTTGCAGGTGATAATTTTTCCTCTGTCTCTTCCTAGACTCAGAAGATATAAAGCATATTTGGAATTAAAATTTCAACAAGTTCAGGTATATTACTACACTGTGCATTTTTTCTGAAGTTAGGTTCTATGTCTTTTGGGGCAGGGACTGCTTTGATTCATTCATTATTCAGTGAGTGTGAGTGACTAGTATGACCTGAAAATGTTCAATATTGTTGCTACATCATATTAGAAATTTACAATATATTTTCCTACTAACCTAGCTGCCATTATGGCACCTCTATAGATGTATAATGCTTAGCAAACATAAGGGCTATTTCTTCAGAAACCTTTATGAATTAAAACATTTGAAACTACATTTTGGCTTGTCCAGCAGTTCCCTTTTGCAAATAAGGTCAAGATGCAGAAAAGGGCATAGACTGTAGAAATGAATGTGAAGGCTGCTGTATGCCAGGATTTTCTCCGTGACTTTTCTGTAAATCAGGCAACTGATCTGGGCTACAGTGCCTTGAAGCTTCAGGTATATGAGCATTTTCGAATATGTGTACTACCACAAGTCCATGTGTGATCAACTCTGTTCATAGTATCTAGGAAGTTTTATCTAGAAGAGCTTGGTATTACATTTACCAGACTTTTTGCTTTGCTAGATGGCAGGATATTCCTGTCTGAAGAACTCTTCTGTCCCCAAGGTGTGTGCACTCTTCTAGGAAAATAAAAGGAAAGTTTGTAATATCAAAAAATGTCACTTCTGGCATGGACCAGATTATTTGGGGTCATTTGGTCCTTTTCAACCAGAAAATTCTTCTCATCTGAGAAGAATACTGGTGGTTATGGGAAAGAGGCAGAAGGTGTTAATCTGCAGTGGTGGATGCTGCAGTTTAATTCTGTCCTCTGTTCTGGAGATTCAGATCCTGCTGTCCTGTCTTTTAGGACAGGACATGAGCAATGAGCAGCAGTGAATGTTCTCAGTTGTTTCTCTTTACTCCTTCTTGTTTCAGAGAAGCACTCTCTGGGACTGATGCCCTCTCTGCTAGGGAAGCATGCTAATCACTTGACCTTAAAGATGTTTTCAGTCTCAATGATGGCCACTTGAGCACTGCATGCAAAGTGAACCTCTGCCAGTGCAAGGGGTGAGAACCTAGTTGACAGTCCTCTGGTACCTAGGCACACAAGCAAAGTCATATAAACCCACGCTCCGTCTGATCGAGATAGGAGTTTGAATTTCGGTCTCTAACTCCTCATGTGAGTATCTTAGCAATTACTCTTCGGATCATTCAAAAATCAAACTGGTCCAGTAAGCCATTTCATACAAACTCATTCAATAATAGTTGAGACTTCATAAGAGATAGGGTAAGAATGACTCTCCAACCTGCTGTTAGTGGTACTGTCTTTGGAAGCTGAGGCAAACCCTGCTATAGTCAACGCAGTAGGAAAGAAACTTCCTCAGTGTAGTAAAGGAGTAACTCGTGTATAAAAAGTCAGAGAGAACAATCCTTTTGCAACAATTTTGTAAATCTTGTCTTGTGTTTCTTTGCCTTTTATGTTTGCATTTGCCAAATGCTTGCCTTTTCCAAAAATATTTCCTCTTGAGACATACGGAACATTTCATGTTAAGCAAAGTACAGTGGGCTGGGCGGGGATGGTAGTGGTTTTGGTGTGGAAACCTGGAAAAATTGTGAATTCGGTTCAGTTTGAACCAACATTCTTTTTCAGCTGTTTGGCTTGGCAGCTGAACTGAAAAAAACAGTTATTTGCACAGCCCTAAGCCCTCCTTTGCAGTTGGACCCCTGCGTTTTACTAGGAAAATTGTAGCATAGTCCCTGGAGCTGTTCATCCATGACACAGAGGCATGACATGGAAATCCCACTAAAATTTAGGGTTGTCTGAAGTTTTTGGAAATGGAGGAGCTCTAAAATGGGATTAAATAATGGCATCCGTGGTATGTGTACTACTGGACTCTCCAAAGGCATGTAGTTGTTTTCACAGATTCCCTCTGTCATTTGCTTCTCAGAAAGATACCTCTGGTGCACATCCTATGGGAAATATTAGAAAGAGGAGAGCTCTTGACTTGTGTGCATTGTTAGCTGGGAACAGAGACATTCCTTCTTCTAACTTTTTCATTCCATGATGTAATGAGAACATTTTAAACCAGGACAAGCAAATTGCAAGTGCCAAGCTTCTTCCTAGATGCTGCTTATGATCAAACACACCCATCCACGCTTTTAAATACTTCATAATTAAACATGCAAAAATGGAGACTTAATTTGAACATGTAAATTAATCACATGTAGTAACAATTGAAATTCATAACTGAACATCCATTAGCAGACAACGCTGTTCCTCATTCTTTTGTTTGCATGTTTATAGTAATCACGCAATAGGATTTATGGTGCATGTCACCCTTTGACAATTAATTCTGCATCAACTTAGGAGATGTGTTCCCATTTCTATTGTATACTTTGCTCTATAAATGCAAATAATTGCAAATTAAGCCCCAGATGTCTAAGGAGCAGCAGGAGTGACCATTATTTGATGTATGATGCACATCCTGTCATTTCTGTGTCACTCCTCTAGGGGTTAAATGAATTTCGTGTTTTGGACATCTTAGGAAAATAATAAACAATGTAGCTCATCCAAAAAACATCTGCTGATTTTTGTTGTTGTTTTACAGAAGACAAAGATATTTAAAATGCATTTTTAATTGCGTGCTAAGCAAATAAGTTTACATAAAATAAACCTTTTTTCATCCTGAAAAAATTTGAACTTACCTGCTGTAGCAATTTTGAAAAAGCCAAGATTTACTCACATTGTGTGTTTAGCAAGTAAAGAACTCGCTGTGGTGGGCTACATTAAATATAGATGGATGAGAATGAGGTCAGTGGAGTGAACACAAGCTCTACCCCTCAGAGCTAATGTGCGTGCACTTTACCTTAAAGATATTTGCCTTTGCATTTTGGTGCACGTGCATGATAAGCCATGAAGCTTTACCTAGCAAGCATTTGTGAAAGAAACATCCGTTTCACGTTTGCATTTCTGCTGAACACCAAAAGCATTTCTATTGGTAGGAACAGAGTTTACTTGACTCTGCGGGGGTCAGAATTCACTGTAGATCTTAGGCTCTTCATCAGTTAATGTGGAGCCTGGTCAGTAAAACCTCTTCATTAACTTAGATGAGGCCTTGGAATTCCTCTCCGTCAGCTAGCTCTTACTCAGTTGAAAATACTGCCTTGAGCTTTCTCACCCTTGCAGGAGAAGTTCTTCACAACTGAATCTCTTATCTGTTTTTATTATATAAATCTAGTTTGATTCTCAGCGTCCTGCTTCTTCATGTACTACGCAGCTGTCTCACTCTCTTGGCTTTATGCCATCTTCATGTTACACCTCCTGGTAGGTCAGCTGCTTCCTCTCTGTCGTTTTGTTAATCCCTTTTAAATAACCACTTTTTTATAGTGCTACCTACAGGAAATACCTCTCCAGAAATGCCTCTGAATCACTTACAGCCTAAAATATTGCCATATGCATCTTAAACTTAAATAACCCTGCTTCTCCCTATTCTATATAGTAGCATCATGTCTATAGACACTGCAGTGAATTGTGTTGAAAATAAGGGGGCATTTTGTAAAGAAAAACCTCTCACCTTCTTGCATACGAAGTACTTAACTCTGGCGGGAGCATTTGGACATACTTCAGAACTTGGACTGATCAACCTGCAACCTAGATAATGATGGGGAGCTACAATGAATTAAAGTGCACTAAGTGTGAAGATAGGAAAGTATTTATAAAAATGCAGCAAAATAGCTTTGTGATAATTAGCAGAAAGGAGGTCACAGCCTGTCTTTATTATTGTGGCATGACGGCATATGGCTGAGTTTTTAGTGGACTAGTACCATTTCTCAGTTGTTTTTGCTTTCTCTTTTCTCACAGTAAGATGCGACTTAAATTCCTAAATTCAAAACCCCCAAAAATTCAACCCACAAGCCCCAGTGGTATTTGGAGTTTATGTATTCTTTAACCAAAGGCCTTTACATAACCAGATAGTGGTACATTCTTCGGTGAAATTCTTGAAGCTTTGGATTTAACCACTGCTTCTTGCAGGGATGTGCTTGAAAAAATGTCAGCTATGTAGCTGTTCTGGAGGGCTGTGCAGCTGAGGTATGTAAGTTTTCTCAAAAGTGGCAGACTGGTGTCAAGGTCTAGATTGAGGCAGGGTCCTGGCTCCTGCTTGTACAGTCCCATGGTGACATCAGAATTTTGGCATCTATATTTAAACATTTTTTTTATTGTCATTATTGCAGAGAAAAGCTGAATATTTGGCATGAATGAATCCACTACAAAGATATCTGCTGAAATAAGCAGAGAACATTAAAGCTTTGTGATTTGGGAATTGCCTCATTCATTTTTCATAGGTTATTAATTCTGAAACCTTTGTGCTGCCTGCAGCAGTGGACTTGGGTGTGTATGGGAGATCTCCAAATTGTAGGCAAAGAGACTTGATTTCTGAGAGAATAAAAAGGAACAATACAGCAAAATCCTTGTTGGAAGGAGAGATCTGAAAGTGCTTAGAGAGGCTTGAGAGAGAAAGAAATACACAAAGGTTTTACAAGTCTGGAGTTAAACAAAACTAAATAGGGTTTAGAAATGTACTTAGAAAAAATAATCCTGAAAAGGAAGAGGACAACCTCCCTCTCCACCCAAAATCAAGAAGGAACACTATTAAAATGTTCTTGAAGTATTTAGTTTCTTTTAATAACATTCGTACATTGAGCAGTCCAACATGATTCTGTGTGTATTGGCAGAGCATAGTAGCCTTTTGGATACTTAATCTACATCTAAGTGTGTTTCAGATCTATGTGTGATAAACCTCATTTTCTAAATATGGGAGGTTGATCTACTCTATAACACACCGCTTGTGTTTCAGGTCATAAACCAGAATGATATAAAGATGTCAGGCTTCTTGACTCTTAGTTGACTTGTTGCATTTTTATCTGAAGTGTGATTTTAATGAGAAATCTCATTGTCAGGTTCCTTTTACTGAAATATTTCTGAAGCTTTGTGATTGCTTTTCTTTTATTCCTGTGTATAATCTGCATTGCAGTCAATTTACTATGGAAAACTGCTGATAGCACCCAGAGGTAAAATCCAACATTGGGCCTTTCTTTCCCGTGTCATTGACAACATTCTTGTTCAGATATCCTGAATGGGAACATCATCATGAAGCACAGGGCTCAACAGCCGGAGTCTGGAGCAAACTAATCTGATGCTACTATTCTGGGCAGTGGATCCTTTGTGGCCTTAGGCAGACAGAACACATGATCTTTCAATCTCAGTTTCCCTTTCTGTAATATAGAGAGATGAGAATAATTTCATTCCTGACACAATATTTTTTATTTGCTATAAACAGATAAAATGGTATGGAAATAGCCTTAATGATGATTGTTCATAATCAGAGCATATCCATCATTCATAATTTAATTGTTTTTTTTTTTTTTTTTTAATGAAGGAACTCAGTTCATAATTGAAGAGACCAAAACTTGTAAAGATTGGATTCATATTCTGAATTTCAAGAAAACTACCCCCCCCCCACTGTTTCATTATGAGAAATATTCTAAAGGCTCTCCAAAAGTTTTGTCTTTATGCAGAACCACAGTCTGTTTATTTCTTCATGCCAAAGATGAGGTTTGGCACAGGATTGTCCCATGCCCTTGCCAAAAGCTCTCCTAAGAGCACACTCAGTTAGTTTATATTACTACTTTTGAAAAAGGAAACATTAAAGAAACCATATTTTTAATACAGTATAAAGGTTCTCTGAAGGCTGAAAATGCCTCCCTCTGGCCCCACCTCACTGCGAAGGGCTAGGGGAAGTGAGGGAAAAAGGAGTCCTATAGTCAAAGAGCTGCCTCTGTGTGAGGCCTGGGAGCTAGGACAGCTTCGCTCTAACCCTCATTTTCCTGCAGGCTCAGTTTTCAAAAATTGCTTCTAAGTCTGGTTGCCCAAGTCGAGACAACCATGGCTTCATTTTCATCAAGTCTGGGCACTCTGAACACCTGTTGATCTTTGTGACTGTTGAAGGGTGGAAGGTCCTAGGATGCCTCCTGCCAGTCTCCCAAACTGCTGCAAGTGCCTTGTCTGTCTGCCTCCCTCTGTGACCCTCTGAGCACTTGCTCGTTGCCTCTGTGGCTTCTATGAAAGGTCACAGCCAGAGAAAGGCCATGGTTCTTCTATGTCCAACTTGCATTTTCTTTGCTTTTGAAGTAATATAACATCTAGCTGGTGTCTGGGCCTTTCCCCCAGGCCTTTCCCTGATACCTAGAATGACACACCAGGCATATTCTCTAACTTTTGACTTAATATGGCACTGTCCTACGTATTGAGGAAAGAGGGATTTGAGAGATCTGCCAAATAGTGCTGCAGAGAGAATGTTCTTGATTAAACTGTTTCATTTAAATGCAGAGGCTTAATGTTTTTACATTTCTATGAAGTCTTCAAGTCTGAAATAATACATAATTAAAACATGGAATGCTATTGTCATAGAAATACCTGATTCTGTAGCTATATTATGGACAGAGTGAGAGAGCGTTTCAGGTGATTGTGTAAAGACTTGTATTGTAGAAGAAAAATGTGTGTATATGTATCCATCCACCCGTTTATCAATCCGTCAGAACTTAGACTGGACTTTTAGAAACTGAAGCCAGATATTAAAGCTGTCACCCAGCTGAATATCTCCCTCCTCATGGAGTTTCAGTTCAGCCCGTTCATTTTCTACAGGCTGCCTGGGCCAGAGAGCGTGGAAGACATTTTTTTCTTTTTGAGTTCCCCATGCTAATATGGCAGCCAAAATTTTCTGTATTTAATTTTCAAATATGCTTTTTTTTCTTCCCCAAATGAAACTGCCACATCCAGAATTTCTTGTTCAGCCACAATGCCTTTTCCTTCTACTAATCAGTCCAAAGAAGATCCATGTGGTGGCTGAATACTTAAATTTTAGGGATATATATGTAAAATCTGCAAATTAAATTTGTGTCCTCAGTTTTTCATGGATGGAATCCTTTTATTCTGTAAGCATGTCTGCCTTTCAGATCTGTCAGAACTGCACCAATGTGAATCAAACTCTAGGGTGAGGGCCTCTAAGAAGACTTTTTAGTGAAAGTTATCACTTGAGTTACAAAGTATTTCTATGACGATATGAAAATAAAATGACGCTGAAAATTCTTAAAGTATTCAAAGAGGGACTTATTTTGTAATCTGCAATTATTCTCAATATGGGTGTTTCTGGAGAGAATAAATGTCAGTGGGTAGTTCCTTCTGTCATAACTTCACACTGATACTCAGATGGCAGTCCTTGAAGAACTTCATCCTTTATTCTGCTGTAAACAGATATTTTGTTTAGTTAACCTGCTGGAGGATTGAAAAGGAAATCAACATGTTCTGTAGACTCCGAGTGAGGACTGTTTATTTGTACATTCTGACCTCTTGCATACTACAGGCCAAAGAATGTTGCTCTGTCACATCCACATTGAGCCCAATTCCTTCAGTGTTTGATTAAAGTGTTACCTGTAAATGTAAACTTCTGAGCACAATTTCTTTTCTACTGTTGCTCATTTCCAAAACCTGCGATTCCCTGAGCTTGGAGTGCATAAAGTCTCCTTTCCTATGGCACTGGATTCTCTGGTTTTCTAACAAGGCACAAGCTCCTGTTGGAGATTTTCCAGTGGCTAGGAAATTCCTGACAGCTCAGTATAGTGGACTCTCTGAAGCCTAGTACGTTATGTTCACACTGAAGCCTTTCACTTATTGGGAGCACTATTAAGACCATCCTGTTCACCCATCCAACCATTTTCCTGTATCATGCTAGGAATGCAATTGTTTTTGAGGTGTCTGCTGTTATCAGCTTTATGTTAGGAATTTGACTAAGTTTGAAGTGTCTGCTTTTATTAGATATGGTTGGAACTGGTGACTGTGTCCAAAAAATTATTGAAGGGGTAATGTGTATATGACCATTCATGCTGGTGAAGCTTGGTTGCGTAAGATTTGTTTCCCTAGGAAATCTGGCACCTACACTGCCAGAGATATCTGAACCCCTGTGGATTTTTATTGTTGTATTCTTACTGTTCATTAGAGCAGGAGAGATAAGAGTTTCATCAGATGAAAAACAGCATTCCCAGAGGGTATCAACAATAACCAATGGACTTTCTTTCTTTCAATTTGTTTTCGACATTCTGCCTGTGTCTGGGGTTGCTTTGCGTCATGGTGGGTCTTTAAAAAATATATTTAAAATACACTGCCCTGCTAGACTGGAAGTGAGAGCTAGTAAATAGTTTAATTTTTGTCATATTTTCAAAGTACTTTGTCATGTCAACAGCCAATAGGCAGGATATGAGAGAAATGTTGAGGCTCTATTTGCCTTCACTTCTGTTTATATTTGCTCTATCTGAAGATACTCCTAGATTTTGTTACAATAATACTTTTCATTTAGAAATTTGGGCCTCCTCTGATGTGAGCCCCAAACATTTCCATTTCTAAGTGAAAAAAGTTGATCCCTATGTAATTATAAAGTGGTGCCAGGTTTTAACCACACTACCTTACCTACCCTAGTCCTTTGGAAATGTTTTACTTGCAACAACTTTATATACCAAACATGTTTGTTTAATAAAAATGTTGTTATGATAACTATAAACAACATATTTTTATATGACTAATGTTTTCATGAAGTTGCTTTCATTTTCACAGGTCACTGCTTCCTTTTCTAGCCTCACAAACAGTTTTCTCAATCATCTTGGGCACTGAGTTGGTGCCTCAGCACTTGGATTTGTGTCCTATGATTTGATCTTCTTTTCAGAGTGTTCTCTCATTTGTCCCTGCCCATGTGCTGTTTTTCTGACACTTTTTTTTTTCTTCTTATGCCACTTTATGACAGTTTTTCTCCATGATGGGCTGTTAAAAGAGGTGAGATCCAGAAAAAAATTAGACTTGCATGAAAAAAAGAAGCAGCTGACCAATAAACTACCTAGAAAGTAAGTTTTCTTCTTCTAATTTCTTGTGTGTGTGTTGCTATCTTAAAATCTACATTCATGACTTAATCTACAACATAAGGCACATTTTGTAAACGAGCTTAAACATTCAATCAAATTGTAATTATTCATGAATAGTCTCTCTTTATTGTTAATGATATGCATCGCACTAACAGAGTTTGAAATACTGATTATAAGAATAAAGTTCATCTGAGGTAACAGAATTTATTCCTTTCTCAGGCATCCAGCCTGGATCTCAGCTGCAAAGTAAGTACCTCTCCACATCTCATTACCAAAATAGCAACCTTCTTAATCCTTTGCTGTGAAGAACAAAGCTTCAATTCAGTCTCTGGAGCAGAAATAGGATCTTATTAATGCACTGGCAACTACAGTGTTGTTATTTTTGTTAGAAAAGGGAGAAACAGGAATTTGCTGATATATGTTAGATTAAGAGCTGTTATTGTTTTGCGATTAATCGGATTGTTAGTTAGGCCTTTTCAATGGCAGTTGGAAAATCTACAAAATATCTTGTAATTTAATGTACTGGATGAGTTCAGGAGCTACTTCCTGGAAATTGGCTTCTCTTCTTTGAATCTTTTCTGAAAGATTCACTCAAAGTATCAGTTAAATGGTGTATTGCATACCATACAGGTGGTGGAACTTGGAGAGAAGTTCTGTCACTCTTGCCTGGAGTGTTGGTCTTCGTGGGCTCAATCCACATACACCAGTGAGGTACGTGGTGCTCAGCCTTTACAGAGCATTAACTCAGAAGAGGTCTGTGAATTAGCTGAATGTCCAGGCTAGAACATGTTACAACTGACGTATGAATTCACATATTGAAGTATTAGAGCTCTGATGATGTTTTATGGAGTCTTTTCTTTCTTTTGAAAAATTTGCTCTCATGTAGTGTTGGGCTGCAGTGGACTGTGGAATTTGGGATCCCTGTGGAGTAGGCTCTCGAGAGCCTCTGGCAACTTTTCAGGATAAAGTTGAAATTAGGATTGCAGAGAAGAGCCAGAGGAATTCCACTTGGTGAATTAAATGTTATTGAGCTTGAGAACCTGGAAAAGGGCGAGGGAAGGATCTGGGTGAGCTCCCAAATTGGTATGAATGACTGGCATAGAAGGTATTGCTTAGAGCAAAAATAAATGTAGTGTAACTGATCCGTTGAGACCAGCAAACTGTTTCTGGAAATGACTGGTGCTTGATAATTCTTAGAGATAGGCAAATGCCATACTCCAAAATACGTGTGGTCCATTGTGCAATTCTGTGTGGGTGTGGATCTTTGCAGGTTATTGGCCTATGCCCTCTGGCACAAAAACTGTTTGCCTAAGTCTTAGCATGTAGAACTTTGGGTGTTTATCTTCATGTGTATGTGAAAGGTTCAGGGTTAAGTGAGGGAGAACTATCCCAGAAACTGAGGTCAGCAGAAGCGCTCTGGATAACAATTCCCAGGCCTGAGTGCCTGTCACAGAAAAAGACCAGTAAGATGGCATTTGCAGTGAACCTCAATTCTCTGCTTCTGTTCATCATAGTTAGGACTAATCCTGTGTTTGGCCTCCAGGAGAAATGATGAAGATATGTCCATTGGTGGAGTATGTAGGCTGAGACTTGTGGCTTGAGTGTGTGGACTTCTGTTTGTGAGTTGGAAGAGATTTCTGAGCATAGTCTAAGGCAATTATATTGTATTAATTGCTATTTTATCCTGGCTGTGTATCCCCAGAATGCTTTAAGTACCAAGTCTTGATGAAACAGGCATGTTTCAAGTTCCAGTAAGATGTTTGGGGCCAAGCCTGTTCTCTGTTATACTGCTGTAAAGCTGGGATAATTTAAATGACTTTTGAGTGACAGTGGCAGAGCTTGAGTAGGACTGGGCCTGAGAGAGGAAGCTGTGAGTCTGCGTGCATTGGGCAACGAAACAGCTGACCGAAGAAACAGCTCATGTACTGCTCCCATTTCCCCTTGATGCTTTCCAGCTGTCCTTTTATCCCTGGCATATGAAACAACATTAAGTAGTTTCAGCTTATGAAAATAAGTGAGAAGCAGTGTGTGTTACCCACCTTATAGTGCTGCACATAAACAATGTGCTACATACAACAAACCATGATCATAGATGCTGAGTGACGTTGTAGTTATTAAGCCAGGAGCTGAGTAAAGTTCCTTTGGCAAAGCAGTCGTAGGCTAGATGGTTTCTCAGACTGTGCAACAAAAGAAAAGGCGCTCATACGCAGGGGATTGGTGTGTTTTGCCCCTGGGCCACAAAAAAGAGTGCCACATACTTCAGGGTTTGATCATCACAGGTCTTGTGGTATTGCCTGGGACAGGAGAAAGAAAAAATCTTAATAGGGCAGTAAAGGAAGAAGGCAGTATTGCTGTTTTCCGCAACCAGTAAACACATATTTATAGGATATTAACAGTTTGGGGTGTCTAATTTTTACATTTCTTGCACATTTTTTGATTAGTGATCCTAGATGTCTCCCTTGGAGAAGATAAAGAATAAATAGATATAAAATGTATTTGAAGAGTTTGCACACCTAGGTTTTCCCACCTCCTAGTATATTGTCACCGTGCGAGACTGACTGAGTGATATTTTTACGCTGCTGCAGCAGCAAGACCTGATACTACCTTGCTGCCCAGGTTAGCAGGAAAGTATTGTCAGAAATGGACTGAAACCTAGAGATGCAAAAGAAAACATATTAAGGCAGGCATGAAAATCACAGTGTCTTAACACCATTGCTGGTCCCAAAGACTAGAATGATTTAAGTGAATTGCTGCTATAGGCTCTGTCTAAAGTAAATTGGAAACTACGAACTCAATTTTAAGTAAATATTAGAGACTTAGTGGACAAGGTTACATATGTAGGTTACAGTAATGACAGAAGAGTTTCTGTGCAGAGATGATGTTGACGGGTTGGTGCTGCCCAACAAGAAGTACTGTATAAACCTGCAGAAATTATCCTTATGATTTAAAAATATGAATGATAAATGAAATACAGATACTAATACGGAAAGTAATGAATCTGGACAAATGTACTACTGAAAAAACAATGTTTGATTACTAAGATTATTTGGCTTTGGGCCCAGTGGGATCATCAAACAACAAAATCAGATGCACGATGGTTTAAATGTCAAATAGGGTTTTTTTTTTGGTAGTTACCACTTAATCTAGTGCAGACAAACTTCCTGGTATGTGTTTTGCTGTGAAAATGATGGGTGCAAAGTAGCCCAAGATCTAGAAAAGTAACTGAGAGACATGGAACTGCACAGGAGGTTGAGACTGGAGGTGAAAGTGGACAAAATTCAGAAGCAAACCAGTTTTGACTTCTCATTTATGCTTTTTACTCTAGAAAAGTAGAGCAATAGGATTTGTGTGCGTTGTAGAAATTTTTTGTCAAAGCATTTGATGTTTCTCCCATGTCTAAGACCGATGCAACTGTAGGAAATTTCATGTATTGGCTGATTGTCCTGACCTCAACCAAAGGGCGTTTGGATTGCGATGCTATCATCTCATCTGCTCAGTAGTTCTTTGTGAGGGGCTGGTTTTCCCTGGGGACCTGTCACCTTACAGAATCTGGGAAATTAAATTAGTGAAAGGAGTTTGGTAAAGCATTTGCTGGTTTCATATTTTCATGAAGAGGCAAATCCTAAAGGAACATGTGCCTCTCGGCAGGAGAGTGTTCAGCCTTCTTGGTGTGTAGCAGAACTCAGTGTGAAGTTTGGAAAGTACCAATGAGGAAGAGTTTTGGTACACAAAGTAAGGAATAATCATAATCAATCCAGAAGGCAAAGGAGACTACCATGCTCTGACATGCTCTTCAAACTAGTGGGCAAGGCTAGCCTTTACTGGGCTGTGAGAATATTACACAAGATTTATCCTGCATTTCTACTCCTAACTGCTTGAGTCACTGAAGGTATGTCTACTCAGGGTTTGGCAGGCAGATATGAACTCGTTCTGTCCATGCTCCAAGCTGGCTGTGTTAAAACTGGCTCTGAATGGGAAGCTGTGTAGCCATCATTAGCATGTGGCTGAACCTGAACTAATAAGTCCTGCTGGGAAGCAGAATATATTTCCAGCTTGGGATCAGCAGTACAGGGCTGCAGTCATGTGACTTCAGGATTAGAGGTAATGGAGGGAATTACATCTGTTGCAAATCTGCCATGGAAGTGCACCGTCAGTATGTTAGAAGGGTTAGACAGACTTAGTGATCTGGAAGAATGGAGCCCGAAAGGCTGCCTGTATTTTTTTTTAAAAAAACCTTGAATAAAAATCCAGTGCCAAATGCTAGCTTTAACAAACAATTTGTTTTCAGATGCTTTCTGACAGCTCTGATGATTGATGTGTGCTAGTGTTAAAGGGAAAGACTAAAAACTGTGTGTTTGACTGGAAACTCAACTGGTTAGTGGGCAGGACTGTGCAACTATGCCAAGTGAGCACCTTGCAGTTACATCTGAGTGAATTAAATGTCACTCCCTATACAGTCCATTAAACAAACCACTTGCTCTCTCGTTTACAATGAGTGGAAAGTACCAATAACAGCTTATTTATCTGGTGTCCCAGGCTCCTAGGCCACTTAGGTACTTCTGAAGATGATCTCTTTCAAATTACTTTCTGTAATTCATTTCCATGCCTCTGTTTTTCAGAAAAAAAAACTG
Source organism: Trogon surrucura (assembly GCA_020746105.1). Classification (NCBI taxonomy): domain Eukaryota; kingdom Metazoa; phylum Chordata; class Aves; order Trogoniformes; family Trogonidae; genus Trogon; species Trogon surrucura. The sequence continues at coordinate 34,614,501 of CM036623.1, read as the reverse complement.
TTTCTAAATAAAATTCATGGGCATTTAAACAATTATTTTGTCCTTAGCCTCAGGAGTCCATTAGTTGCTATGTTCTTGAAGCAAATTAAAACAATGCATTCTGTAGGATATAAAACTATTCCTAACTGTGGCAGTGGATCACTGCAGTCATTAGATTAATACCAACTATTATCATCCAGGATGTTCATCTGGTTTTACTGAGCTTTTTTAACGAAATGGAAATGTATGATTAAAGTCATCCTGTCTGTCCCTCTAAAGTTGTGCCTGTGAATGAGTCACTGTTTTACAAATGGGTGTTGCCAGACGCTGATATTGAATACGGCTCCAACCGTCAGAGCTCTGGGTCCAGCACTGCATTCTTGGAGTCCAGACTGGAACACTGGAATTCCCATTGAAATCTGTGGGAATTCTGCATGGCCAAAGCCTAGCTACCTTTATGGATGGCTGTGGCAGCTCAGAAAGAGATGTAGCTCTATGCAGCAGGCCCGTAACAGCTTGGGGACTCAATATGAATTTCATTCATCACTTAGTCACTTGTAGCCCAAGATGGAATTGAGGATACCACATCCCACTTAAGCTTTGTTTGGCTGAGGTCAGTTGAGTGCCTCTGCCATCTCTGGACATGGCACCTTCTGCTCCTCTGGCAAAGTTGCAGCTGTTGTGTCCATGGGCACAAGAGCTATTTGCACAGAGCAAGCCCCAGTGTGTTAGTTGACTTGCCTGCCCCGTCTGCTGCAGTGGCCATGCTGGCTGCACGAAAGGTGGAATGTGCTTTAACCTTTTAGCAGATCTATAGCTGTTTGCTTGCCCCAAAGTAAATAGCTCCTCAAGATCTTAGGGTGGAGTTGCTCACAGAAAGCTGTATCTTATGGGCAAGGTTGACCCCGTAGTTAATTTAGCTTGTTTGCATCACATACAAGATAGGGTTTGAATAGTCCCAGCCTTGCGGAATTTCACATCTGGATTCAAGTGCTTTATGGCTACTGTCCCCTAATCTGTGCCATGGGCTGTTCCCAAGTCCTAGTTCTGTACTTTTCCAAGCTTTGTGTTTCATGTCATCCCCTCAGGGGCATTTTTAAAAGTGGGAGGGCCAGATTGATAGTTGTAAGAAAGAGAAGTATCATCACTGACGGCAATGCAGCATTGCCACTTCACATTTCCGAGGGATCAAGCCCATCTACCAGTGTCGCAGTCTGCTGGGGAGGAGGGGAGGCAGCCTGAGAAGTGTTGGGTTTGCACTTCGCCAAGTGACACAGTTTGAGCGCAGTAGCCAGACACGTTATAAAACAGGCTGTTGGAGAGACAGCTCTGTGTGGAGGCTTGAGTCTTGATTTACTCCTGGTCATTGTCCTAATCTTCCATGGCTTTAAGACAATTTTCAAAAAACTTTAATATATGGACTTCTGTGAGGGTACTTGGCTGAGACCCCTTGTGTTCTTTCCGGGTGGTCTCATGTGGCATAGAAGGCCATTTGTGGGCATAGCTGCTTTTGTGCAGTTGGGAAATCCAAGGCTAGTTGCTCTGTGTAACCAAATGTATGCCTACACATAGGTCCAAAGTAATTTAAAGCTCCCAAATCCCATTGTGGGATATTTTAAATATTTTTGAAAGCATAAGTTTAAAGGAGTAATCCTGAATTGCAAGGAAGGAGGACTGAAAGCTGTGAGTACAGCAGAAGAGAGACAAGGTTTTCTTGGGTGCAAAGGGGAGTACAGGAGGGGGAAAAGTCTACTTGGTAATAACGCACACTTTCAGAAATCCACTAGAACTCTGAAATTCCCAGAACTCTGCCTATTTGGTGCATTCTCGCCAGAAATCAGCAATTGGAAACACATAAGAAGTAATTTTCTTTGCCAGGTAAACGAGAACAATAGTGGAGTGGGAAAGAATGAATCACTGTCATTAACAAGAAAACTAGGGTTGCTCTCATCATCAACACAATGCAGTGTCTATTCTCAAATGTCAAGGCTAATAACTCACCATTTACAAATTAGATTTAACCCCCTCCCACACAAACCCACATAGTCATTGCTATCCTTCAAGCTTAGGTCATAGCTGTCTTTCTCTGAGGGCCACCAATAAAACCTTCAAAATGTATCTCCTCCAGACAGTCTGGCTGCTTTCAAGATCGAATACTCCTCCCCTTTTCCCTTTGGATTTTGTTTTAGTTACAGCTACATCACTGAAAAATGTGGAAATGTCTTTGAAAGCCCATTTAAAGCCCTAATTATTCTTAATGTAAGGGGACCATTATTGTCTACAGATGAAATGAATAATACAACAAGTAAGAAAGATTCCAAAGTTTTGGTTACCTTAATAAATTCCTAAACGTGAAGGAACTCACAGATCTTTATCCAATGCAACCAGAAATTCTTAATGCAGGTGGGAGTATCAAAAGCTTGAGTGTTTCAGCTGGCATCTGACAACATCTTCTGTTGAGACGGTGTTTTTCATCCAGTGTACTGATGGGTTGTAACTATAGCTGCCCAGAAAAGATGTAACAAGGATGCCAGTTTCCTAGATAACCATCATGTAGGTGTGGAACATGAGATGCTGCTAATTTCAGATGCTCATCAGGGTATTAATAGCCTCCTTACTTTGAAAGGAATTGGCTTGTTCTAATTCCTGGTCCTGAAATATAGGAAACATTCAGGATATGTTTTCAATCAGGATGGTGAAGTTGAAACAGGTAACTGGAAAAAAAAAAGATGTCAAAACAAATTTGGGATTGATTAGTAAAGTCTATTTAACAAATTCTGCTTGTCCAGTCCAAAACAAGCAGTTTTTAATTAATTAATAAATCATCCTCTCTCTCTGCAGATTGAGAATTCTTCAAAGTGGTTTACAAGCAGTTCTTAGCGCAGCTGCTTGCTGGGGGTGTGTGCACTGTGTGGGGGATCTATCAGCAGCCTGGCTACCTCTGTGTGATCTTGGGTAAGGCCTGGATAAAAATCAAAGCCAGATTGTTCTGTTTTACCAAATGTGTTGCCTGGGGCCCGCTAATTAATAGAATGTCTAGGAATGTCATACATCTATTGAAAAAAAAAAAGCGTCACTTGAAAATTGCTATTGTTTTAATTGAATGTTGTCGTTTTCACATAGTGACCGATATCTTAGCCTACCAGTCTTTTTGAAAGAGCAAACTGGAACATGGGAAAACAGGCCACTCACAGGGAAACACTGTTTTTAAGTTGTTTTTTAACGTAGGTCTCACAGAGCCATAAATGCTCCCACATGTTGACTGGGGGCCTTATCCTGAAATCCAAACTTGTGTTTCATTCTTGTGAGTTATTCCATCATAAGTCAGTGCCGGAGGCTGACTGTAAACAGAGGTTGAAGAATTGGGCTGATTTTGACCTAGCAATAGAGCACAACTCTGGAAACAGTTGCTGGAGATATGGCACTTAGGAACATGGGCAGATCAGCTGAAATTCCGAAGTTGTGGATGGAAGTAGGCATGCTGGATTGTCTACCAGTAAGTGTTTGCAGGATTGGGTGGTAGGTGGTCCTACTTTATTTGCTGCTTTAGCAGAAGTCTGGTACTTGTTATGGAGTGAGTTAGTTCCTCTGGGAAAGGTGGGTGTAACTTGTCAGGACATGAAGGATAACTAACCTCAGACATTTGGGAAGTTGTGTGTGTTTTGATGCATATGATTTTGTTATGTAAAATAGTGAGGCTCACCCCCTTCTCAGCCTGATCATGCCCTCTTGTGGGTTTCTGCACAGTTCTTTTGAAGAAGGGTAGCTCATATGATGAGGTGAGAAAGAAGATGAATGGAAATAGAAACCAGGAGGAATCAGATGTTCAGCTGAATAGTTATAAGGGCTTCTGGGATTCAGAAATGTTTTGTCCTGTATGATTGTCCCTAAAGGGGTAAAAAGAACATTATCTAAAGGTTACATCTGGACTTTTACAGAATAATCCTGCCACAATTTAATTGTCCATGATAAGAGACATTTTGTATGATATCCCACTGTAAGTATTCCTCAAATGCATCTCCATGCTGTCAGAACCAGCTAAAAATCCTTCTCTTTATTCTCTGTTTAGCTCTTGGATTGACAGTTGGTTTTCATATGATTTGTTTCTACCAGGGTGCTACAGCAAAGGTGTGTGCTTGGGGCCACGGCTACAGTTTTGAAGGTTTCTCATGTTGAAAACTCTCTCAGCTGGCAAACAGATCATTCAGTGCTAGATTTTCTGAGAACCCAGCAAAGATTATGGCATTTTGGAGGTGGAAAGCAGCAATGGGGAATGAGGGGGAGTATCTTATCTGTCAAATACAGTTGTAGTGTCTCTGCAACACTGTGCTTTAAGTATAATATGCTGGTCTTGGCTTTTATGAGAGTTCTGGAAGAGTTTTGTGCACTGCACAGTCTGACTGACAAAGAGATTTTCTGTCCTTGCGTGACCTTCTTTTAATTTAAAAAAAAAATTCAATAAAAGTTCAGCCACACAGCAAGGGATGAATTTAAAGACTGCACACCATGTGACAATGGTAAAACTTTCATAATAGCCATCATATTTGTTGGTTTAAAAATCAACTTCATTGTCACAGTTAATAGTTTGCAGCTGCTGTTGAACAGAGGCAAATTGCTATGTATGTGTCAGTCTTAAACGCAAATAAGATCCACTGACTAGGACGACTGGGTTAGTTTTTCCTATCTATTGGTAGTATGGCTGATCATCATCTGTACGCGATGAGAGGAGTTCATTGCCACATTTCAGCACTGCTGAGCTGACTATGTGATCTTGCAAGTAAAATAAACTTGTTTTCAGTGCCCTGCCAAAGTATACTCCATGACATTCCATTAAAAAGGCTTCCAGGGTCGTGTATATGTAGGTGCAGTCCCCCTGCAAATCTATGGCATATCGTCAACATTGATTAAACTGATGAAGGTAAGTTACATGAAAACTGTTGAAGAATCAGAATTTATCTCCTGACATGAAGCTCGGGAGTAAAAGAAGCTATGTTGGAAGATCACCAGGTAAGTTTTCTGCCAGTTTATCACTTACGAAAAGTGTTTGTAATATTCACCATATTTGTCTCAGTGGGAACTAGAAAGTAGATGGAACAATCCCCCTCCATCATGTTGGTCATGTGCAGAAGGTATGTGAGGTCAGAATGGTCCAGTGCCTAAAGTATAGCAGAAGGCTGAGGGCAAGCAGAGGAGTACATGAAGTGCCTGGTTATCCTGGACTGGGGGCCATGCAAGAAAGCCTTCCTAAGATCTTGGGAGCTGTGGCAGCCATAGGGAGTTGTGTCTAAAGGGGCATATTGTGCCTTTAGGTGAGCAAATATAGTGTTATTTAGATTCAGGGAGATTCTACTTTACTTTTACACTCTCTACTGAATCTGCTATTAGAGCAGTGATACCTCTTTTGAACAGTAGTTATTTAAAACAGAGCAATCCCTTGGTGCTTTAGGCACCTGTCTCAGTGTGAAGAAGTCAGGGAGTTCAATGAGTGCACATCTGGCTGTCACGGATGCTGTGTTCTCGTGGCTGAAGCTGTTTTTCCGTAAAGAAAACAAACAATAGGTGAGTAAGGTGGTTTAATGACTGAGCTTACAAGAAGAAAGTGCTGTTAATACTGGAATCAAGGACTAGTAGCCCAAAGGGTGGGAAAATTCCCAGGGGAAGGTATAGCCCACACGGTCCTGCACTGAATTACTGTAGGTGCTACATTACTTATTTCGGAGAGGTTTCTGACGTGTTTCTTGGGACAGAACCTGACCCTCAGGTCTCATTTACAATTTGGAGAACTTTAGTTTGGCAGTTCTGTGCACATTGTATAATTGCAATAATTTAAACTCTTGTTATCCATTCAAGCTTGGTTAATTTGTCAATGTGCTAGTTTGTTTTATTAGCATAGAAACCATGACTAGCACTGAAGTCTAAAGCAAATACGTGGGATCTCTAGTTAATCTGTGCTTTCTTTTTCCCCTGGCCTTTTGTCTTCCCTGGTTTGTGGAGGTTGCTTTGTTTGACAGACAAATGAAAGTGAGATGAGTGGAACTTTTGAAACACACTGTTCAGCTTGCAGAGAGCTCTAGAAGAGTGGCTCTGTCGTGTCAGGCAACACTTAAAGAACAGGTACCTCCCCCCATGCCTTAATTGTACTTCCTATCCTCCTGATGGAGTATACTAGCCCTAAGAGTGAAGACAGAAGGGAGATTGTATTCCTTCTGTTAGAAAAAGTGGAAGAAATGTCTGGAAGATAGCAGCTCTCAATATGTTGGAACGACTCCATTTGTATCTTTGTATTTTTCTGCCTCTTGGGACAGAGCATCTTGAAGGTTTTGTGACCAATAGTTCTCTGTCTCTGACATCCCTGACTGTTTCCTGCAGATTGTTGATAACCAGCCATGTTGTTTTCCCTTGCTGAAAGTCATTCTTTTCTGCAGGACACTTCTTAATCTGAGCCTATGAGAGCAGTAGACCTCTGTGATTTGGGAAAGAGGGTGGACATTATCCAGCTAAATATAAATGCATCTGAAATGTAAAACTTTGCTGTTATGGTAGTCCCTGAGGATCCTTTTATGATCTGTGAATATGCAGTCAATATAGTCAATGGACTGTAGGTACCAGCTTTATCCTAAAGCAGATGTATAAAATGTCAGATGGACTCTGTCCTTAGCAGCATCTGTACCTATTGGCTAGATGGGAGATTGAGGTGACATAAATGTCCCCAAATTCTTTGTCGTATTCTCACAGTGATGGAGCAGTTTAGGGAGGCAATGGTTTGTATTTCATACTCCTTCTCATGTGGCCTTCTTTCTCTCCTCTAAATGTTGACAAGTCTTATCAGGGCAGACATGAAGTAAGTCTGTAGAATATAAATTTCAATTTTTCTCATTGTAGGTTTTCCTGGGACACCACATAATCTACTGACATTTTGGAACTCCAGGAGAAAACCAGAATGTTTCCACCAGTAAAGGTCTGTTGGAATTGTTGAAAGGAGACTGGAACGTTCCTGGTTCTTGCACTTTCTTAATGTATTTTTCATCCTATCTGATTTCCTAAGTGGAGTCTGATTTTCATTTCATATTGTCCCGCCCCTGTGGCAATTTTGACATTGGCCAGAAATGAGAAGCCTTGGATTGGAAAGGTGTCATCAAAACAATGACTAGATATGCTTGGAAGAAAGGTTTATTGTTTGTCTTGCTACTGCTGAGAGCTGCTAATTACCAAGCAATTATGACCAAACGTAATTTCTCACTGTCTAAAGCTGCCTCTTGGGTTTAAAATCTGAGTGAAAACAAAAGGCAGAAAAATTTTGAGGAGATCAGAAAAGGCCAAGAGATGTATAAATGTTTCCTCGGGGCATCCTTTGCTACCTTGGATTCCAAGGCCAGGAGTTTGGCTATCATTGCCTCCTTAGAAAGCATTCTTGGCTCCAGTAGTCTGATCCATCTTTTCTCTCTTGGCTTCTCAAATAATCAAATCATAAAAGTATTTTGGGAAATACATTTTGCATCTGTAACTCCTGTGATCTTTGGATGCTTCAGGAGTCAAAACTCCACATGGATTTGCCACAGCTGAGGGCTGTGTGTTTGACTCAAAAATCCTTTTGCACACAAATTAGAGGGCAACCAGTGCAAAACAATGTGGTTATAATGCATTAACTAAGCAGGAAGCATGGAGATCAGTCTCTGCTGTGTCAGGAAACAATTTGTCTGTGGAAATGGCATGGCACAGTACTTGGGAAGACAATGCTGCAAGCAATGTTCAGTAGGCTGGCTGCTTGAGAAGGTCCTACCGGGGCACTGTCAGTGAATCAATAGGCCTGATTTATCACTGTATTATATTAATTCTACTCCAGGGTGACTCCATTCAAGACAGTGAATTTATCCTAGGGTAAAACTGGGAAAAACAGTGCCTCATCCCTCTTGCTTTCTGCATGAATTTCTTCCACAGAGCCACATCGATACTTTCAATTCTATCTTCAGGGCCCAGCTGTGACAAGGTGGGAGCTGGAAACCCCTCAGCATTGCTTAGAGGAGTTGGGTATAATCCTGATACTGGCAGAAATTTCTGAGCTTCAAGTTTGCCAGCTAATCCTTAAAAACAGTTTCTGATGAAGATCCACGAATAGTTCTTGAAAAGTAAGGCAATACTTAAAATACTTGAAAATAGAATTTGCTGTTGGGATGGAACACCAGAGGCTGTCACACCACTGAACTGAGAATAAACAGAGAAGAAAGCCTGCATGAGAATGCCATGAAAGTGGGAATAAATGGGTGACAGAGTAAACTCTTGCCTCCAAACAAAGAGTTTGGCATTTGCCTGTAACAACATGCAGGTGCTTTGCCAGCATGAAGACTAAGATTGAGAAGTGGAAATCTACATCTCCATGTTCATCTTTCAGCAGGCTTGCAAGCACACACATTTTCATTCAAAATCACTACCAAGCTGTTTATGATAGACCTATGCCAACTGCACTGTTTTATGTAGCCAAATAAGCCAAGTCATTGTGACCTGATGTGACTCAGTTTTTTTTAAAGGGGTGCGCCTTCAGAATTCTCATTTTTCTTCAGTTCAAAGTGAAACGCTGCGAAAAGTGTTGGAATGGATCTGAAAACAGTGCAGCATTCTTATGCTGAGGCAAGAGTGCCATTCAGGCAACACTAGAAGGAAATCTGTCTTGGGTGTGTTTTTCAAAATGAGTCTGAAATGTTTGTTGGAAAAATGTCAGGAATCTTAGACTTAAGTGAACTAATTCACATGTTCTGATTTTGCCTATATCTGTGGTATCAGGAAGTGCAATAATAGATTCTAAGTGCTCTGTTCCAGAAATTTTCATTCACTTTTTGTTATTTGCATTTACATTTATTTAAAAGCCTGTGCAAAATCTGGATTTTTTTCGTTTGCTTTTTTTTTTCTCCATCTTTCTCCTTCTCCGTATTTCTCTGAATGTAACTCTTACACCCCTGTGTGAATTTAAAACCTGTTAGAGATATGGAGAACAATTAAGTGGAAAAGGTCCATTTTTTTTTTTAGTCAAATACACTACTGTTTTTCTTTTTTACTTAGTATTTTCAGAATTTATAATCAGCAGTTGGTTTTATGTACAATACCACTTACCAGTGGAGCTGAGTTAATTTGTTTTTCAGAGGTTTCCACTACACATAGAAATAAAAATGACTGTTTTTTTTTTTCCCATGTAAGCCTGAGAGTTGTTGTTTTTTTTAAATACAGTAGTTAATAAGAGACTTCCTCCTGATGAAATTAGATTCAATAGCATAATCGATGAAATAAAGAGGAGGAGATTACCCTAGATGACCTTTCAGCCTGAGTCATTATTTGAATGGGAAAAAGATTTTTTTTTGAATGTACTTCCAGATAGTATCTACATTTCTTAGAAACTTGCAGGGCTTTTTGTGGGAAACCCCCAAACTATTTTTGTGTGGCTTTGGCCAAAAATATTTGGTTTTCTCTTACCAAATTTCAAAAAGGTTGAATAGTTGGCTTTTCTAAAGGAAAGGCAATACTTTCCATAAAGAAAAATCCTTATTTTCTTTCTAGCACTGCTTTTTTTCACATTTCTGACAAGCAAGAGAGTACAATAGTACCTGGAAGTACAGCAGTTTTATCATGAAATTTCAAAGTAAAAATAAGATTTACAGTATTTGAGTTTTTGCCTGCTGCAGCACCACTCAGTACCAATACATTAGGCTCACACTTCCGCCTAAATGCAGGCGCAGATTAATGTTTCTGCCGCTGCATCGTTGCAAATACCATTATGGCTTATTGCCATTATCCCAGTTGCTGAGGAATAGAGGCTGCGATTGCCTAAAAAATCTGTACAACTGCCAGAAGGGGTCAGCTGCCCTTCTCCTCCCCCTCCCTTGTGATTGCTTGAGTGTTCATGTTGGTGCGAAAAGTGTCAGATGAGGACACTTGGCCAGCTGAAGCCTAATAACAAGAAAAAAGGAAAGCTAATGTGGGCATGAGGGAGTGGCATGAAAAGGTAACAGAGGCCACATGTTTTGGTTGAAGTTTGAATTTATATTCCTTTGAAATTGCAGTGCAGAAATTACTTGAGATGATGCAATCTTGGTGCCGGAGTGAATTACAGATGTTCGTTTGTGTGGGGCAGCTCTGCTTGAAAACATGGTTTGGACTATACCTGCTGGGTAGTATATGTTATGGGATCTTTCAGCAGGTCTGCATGAAATGACAACCCTGATCATGAACCTTACTCCTGTATGAGTGAAAGAGGTTGTGAAGTTGAGAGTACAGATGTGTGTATTCCACCTAAATTTCTACCTTCTAATGTCTTTCACTCCCTATAGATGTTTCCTGGCCTTTTTTTTGTTAATCTGTGTTGCCCTTCCTAGACAGACAGATGGGGTGCTCAGGTGTTTTTTTTTCCTTTTCTGGTTTCAGTAGATTGTGGGGATCCTTTTACAGAGTCTGAAACTGCTGTGTGGAAGATTAGAGTACAATATTGCTGCTGTTCTGCCTACTCTTCATTTTAAACCAAGGGATTGAATCCCCTGACTTCCCTAAATCAGGGTTGGAGCCTTCAGTTATGACTGAAATGAAGATGAAGGCTTAAATGCAGGGATTAGATACTTAAGCTGTGGGTTTAGAAAATACCCATTTTTGCCATCAGATAATTTCGTGATATTTCTGTAAAGAAGGCTCTTCAACAAAAACTGGATGGAATTCAGCCATGAGGAATTCCAGCAGTGAGAATTTGAGATGTTTGGGAAATCAGGAGCAAACTGAAACTGAGGTCTTAGAAATGGTGGTATTTTTTTTTCTGGTGCCAAAAAGCAAGCCAAGTTATTTTGTCCTGAATAATCTGTAGATTTAATCTCTCTTGAAGTGCCCAAGGGGTTCTCTGACAGAGTTTTGGAATCTGTGGTTCTACTTGGTGGTGTGTTTTACAGCTTCGTAACAAAACTCTGAAGCTGATTTCTGCAATGGATAAAGTGAAGTTCAGTATATATTTGATCTCTTTTAATAACTGGAAACCTTAACCATTCTGTAAACAAAGACTCTGCCCAGTGTGACTATACCTAAAAAAAAATAAAAATTTATTGGATTGTGGAAGTAGTGGATCTTCTTCACTTATTAAAACATAAGGCCTTAATTTCAGAGTTGAGAATAAGAAAGATGACAAAGAATAAGACTGTGTTGGAAACTATGCAGCCTGTGCCTAACTCTGGTGAAAATAGTTACGCTTGAGTCATTTTGATGAAAGCATGTACAGCAAATGATCTAGAGTTCAGTAAGTATGTGTATTTAAACATATGGAGACAATGATTACCTGAGGAATACTTGAGAACAATATTTTAAGCTGTATAAATTGTTTTCATTTACTGTGAAAATGTATACTATTGCATAGATTTCCTTCCTCTTCCCCACAGTCTAAGAAACGTTGAGGCCAGAAGCAGCTTTTTCTCCGAGTTGCCATTGGAGACTGAACATGGCATGTCTTTCTTCGAAGTGCAGCCATTCTCCAGCACATCTGCCAGTACTGGACATTGACCTTCTCTTTCCTGCTGTGGGCGGACGTCATTCAGTTCAGGAAATATCAGGAAGATGACACAGAGCTGGCTCAGCTCAGCAACAGTGACCCTGCAAGACATGGCCTTGAAAATCCTACTGTGCTGTAAAGTCAGGATCTCTGAACATTTCCATTGCCTACAGTCTTTGGTGTGCTTAGCAAGGTCAGTGTCAATTTAATCTTTGCACTTTCCTTCTCTTTTATCTATATGTGGGACTAACAGTAGGAAAAGCTAATGAACATTGGATGCATTAAGAAGAGTGTATCCAGCAGCTGGAGGGAGGTTCTCTTCCCCCTCTACTCTGTCTTAGTGAGACCTCACCCAGAGTTGCATCCAGTTCTGGGCTTCCCAGTTCAAGAGGGACAGAGTTTTACTGAAGAGAGTCCAACGGAGGGCTATGAGGATGATTAAGGGACTGGAACACCTGCTGAGAGATCTGGGTTTTTTTAGTTTGGAGGGGAGAAGACTGAGAGGGGATCTAATTAATGTGTATAAATGTATGAGGGCTTGGCATCAAGAAGGAAGGGACAACCTCTTTTCAGTGATTCCCTGTGATAGGACAAAGGGCAATGTATTCAAGCTAGAGCACAGGAAGTTTCATCTCAACATGGGGAAGAACTTCTTTACTGTAAGGATTATGGAGCACCGGAACAGGCTCCCCAGAGAGGTTGTGGAGTCTCCTTCTCTGAAGACTTTTAAGACCTGACTGGATCTGTGTCTGTGTGACCTGCCCTACATTCTGTGTTCTTGCTCTGGCAGGGGAGTTGGACTTGATGATCTCCAGAGGTCCCTTCCAACCCCTAACATTCTGTGATTCTGTGAACATGTATATAGCAGATATTTTGAACTTCCAGTGTCTCTGAGGTATTTAAGTAAACAAGGATAGGGCACAATTTTGTATAGACAGGTAATGTCTTTTACTGGGAGAAATGATAGAACTGGAAAGAGCTAGAAACTCTCACAGGATGAAAGGTCATCACTTTTTTCCATATTTTATATCACTTGCTCCAGTGATACCTGCAGCAATGCAAATTCACTATTTTTTTGGTTACTGATAAGGATTTATTAAGTTTAATGACAGAACACAACGTAATTTAACTATCTGCATTTTGTGCATGTTGCAATATGAGGCTATCCTGAGGGATATGCTCTTCTGGAATCTGGTACTGTATTTTACTTTGTGTATCCATCATAAAAAGTATTCAGACTAAACAGTAAGAATTTTGGGACAGTGGTATTTTACTAGGAGTGCGTATACTTGAACGTGTACTCAGGTGAGGATGAAACATATGAATGGTGTCACATATGTTTTAGGTACCCTTATTTTGGGTCTGATCCCACCACTACCATGTGCCATCACAGAAATCCTGGTTCACTGAAGTGTTAAGTTCACTGCTATTCAGGAAACTGTTTCTTTGAATTCTATTTTCTCTGTTTTTAATAAATCTTGGTTTTGGCTAGGATCACTCTTCCCTAGGTAATTTTACAAAAATGTCTGTAGAATGCCGAGAAGCTCATCAGCTTTATGAAGAAGACCTTAAGAGTTTCCAGAACTTAAAGTTCCTCTCAGTGCCAATCATTAGACAGGAAAGAGATCATTTTGTTATGTTTTAGTAAATTTTGTTTGCCATCAGGCTACAGTGAACAAATAAAAAAAATGCAGAAGCCCACAGACTAAGAGAAGTCTGAAAGTTGGTGTTGGTGGGTGACAATATCATTTAAAAAAAAGATAAAAAATGCTTAGTTTATACTTGGCTGAGCACCAAGAAACTTTTGCAGCGCATGAGGAACACCATTCCTTAGCCATTGTGTCAGACAGAGCATTAGTGACAAAAGGAGATGTGTGACTTGCTGATAATATCTGCTCAGGGTAAACCCTCAGAGGATTTGTTAGGATGCATCTCTGGCTGGCTGAACTTGCCACAGCTGTGTGGAGCAATCAGAGCATCTTGGAAGGGCAGGTCTTCATCTGCAGCAGGATTACTCTGGCTTGTAAGAAAACTATCAAAAATGCTGGACTCCTGTGTTTCAGGTAGCTTTTCAAATGCTGTGATATCTGTGTGTCAAAGTCATTAGAAACATCTCTGTATGTTTAACTGAGAAATCTGGATTTGCCAGTTACTGTCACAGGAAAGGTCTTTCAGCAATTTTTCTAAGCACCCTCTTGACAGTGGCTAAGACAGGAACTAGCTGCTTCAGAAAGTGAATAGAAAAGCATTCTTACTCCTGTTACATAAAAGACAGTATGTCTTATTTCCTATCTGTTAAAAAAATCTTTGAATAAGCACAGCTGTTGAATATCTTGAATTAGAAAACAAATGTCTTCTTCACATTTTGTGATCTCCAGCTTTAGTATTTCAATCTCACTTCACAGGAGCTGATATGCATTTACCTCTAAGCCAGGTTGCATGGAGTGCTGGAAAATGAAGTTTAGTGCATAAGAAGTATCTGTTCTAGTGGCTACCTGTAGCCTTTTTGACACACATTTCTATGGGGTGGATTGCACAGCATAATTTCTGGCAGGTCTTTCGGTAGTAAAACTTAACATCAAGTTCATAACTTTATTAATGCTCACTTAAGATCAAATTCACGACTTAACACTTTCATTCCTGTGTGACTTGATACTGATAGGACCAGGTAGGGTTCTGGTAGAGTTTTAAGGTGATGCATTGGTGATGCATAGGTTATAGGACATAAAGGCAACCTGATATACATGTGTAATATGATATGTGATATATGTTAGCTGGAATATATGTGTGAATGGGAGAACCGCACCTCCTCAAATGAAGAAAGTCAGAAATTAGTCAGTTCTTTTCTTTTATGTATCTACTTGAACTTAGTCACATACTGAAATTTCATGTGAACTTAAATAAACAAGACTTTATTTGTACTTGGTAGAAAGTTCCAGCCTCTTCTTTCCAGTGACAACTTTGCCATTAGGTCTTAATGAATAATTAATTTTGCATTTTACTTGCTGAACTAAAAAATTAAAAAAATATTTCAGATTGACTCCAAGTGAAAAATTTTTGTTTATCCCTCTGTAATGAAAAAATTCAAATGCAATGGAAATATAATATTGTTTCTGCTTAAATTAAACATTTTATGAACCAAAATACTTAATCTCATACAATTGTTTTTTAATCCTCTCTTTAACATTGACCTATTAAATGTAGATACATTTTACAAGAAAACCATTATTTTGAAAAGAAAATACCACCATTTTGTTGAAAAAATATTCAAACAATTTAAATATTTTCAAGGCTTTTTATGTCCCTCTCTGCTATCATCTCAATTACATTTTCCAGCTAATAATCTACTGAGTGGTTTTTTAGATTGATATGCTTGTGATTCCTTTAACTGCCCTCATCGTGTTCCGATGTCTGCTTAATCTCATATGATATGTTTTGCAAAGTTTTCAGAGCATGGTGGTGCATACTATTTATGCACCTGAAAAATAAATATGGGTGAATACATGTGAAAGCCATTCCTTACTTATCCATGGTTGGTTGTTAAGATTGTTTTAATCTTGAAAACCTCTAGTTTCCACAGGGTAAATGAACATTTAGGCTTGTTTTTCAAGACTTGGAAGGGTATCAGACCAACACTATTATCTTGTTGTCCATCTCCACTACATTTCAGGTCTCCATTTAGTTAGTTGACTTTGGGAAGTGTGAAGTGCTTGAGAGGATTAAGGAAGGCAGAAGAAGAGGAATTTCATGCATGTATTGAGTAAGAGAGGTTGGCTGAGGAGAGAGATTTTGGAGCTTGTTGTGTTTATGGACAACTGCATTGCAGATTTCATTTAAATGGGCTGGGGTTCATAAACCTGAGTAGCCTGGAATGCAGAGCCCATCTGAACAGGTCTGAATTTCAGTGCAAAAGTTTTACCTGACTGTGAAGATAACACTTCAAGAGTTAGTGGTGAAATAATTTTTTTTGTTTTCACTTGTAAATATCTAATTTGAATTGACAAGCACATTTAAAATTGCATATGGGCTCAAGCCGAAAATTGGAGTGTGGGAAGCCTTTCCAAGTTCAGGCAGGTTGGTATCCAAACCTTCTCCTACTGTTCTGGCTTTTGGTTGCTTTTAAATTCCTCTTTGGTTCTTTAGTGTGTATTGTGTGAATCTAAGATTGTGGGAACAGCTGTTCACAAGGGATTTCCAGTTGCTTGGGTGGATATTTCGTAAGAACTTACTCTTTTCTCAACTTGAGCCCTGACTCCTAAGCCAAAACCCATGCGTACAGATGCCTAAAAGCTTTCTTCTTAGCCCACACCTCTAGCTAGGACAAGTTCAATTTTACTAAATTTTCCAGTATCCAACCAAAATGTATCTCTTTTCATACACTTTGCTTGAATCATTTCACAGTGAGCCTGGTTTGCTCTCATCCCTAATGTGATGACTACCGGTGAATAGACCTCAACAGTTGCTCCTTCTATTTTTGAAAAAAATAGGAAGATTATTATTGTTATACACATAAAAAGTTATTCAAAATGCAACTCTTCATGCTATGGGATTGGCAGTCTTCCAAGTGCTGCCTTTCTTACTGTGCAATATTGGAGCAGTAACTAAAATCTGGTCCAGTAGCCAGAAAGACTGTAACTTATGGAGTGGAACACACAAAAGCTTATTTTGATTTCAGTATTCCTCTTTGACAAGTGTTTACCTTGACAAGTGTGTAGTCAAAACACACACTGTCATTTTCTGCAACCCCAAGTATTTGATGTGTCAAAATTCCCATGAAAACAGATAAACAAAATCTGAAATTTCCAGATGGACATCTGTACTGCAAAAAATCTACCCATGATTCCAGTTCAAAAATGCTTTAAATCACTTGGTACAATACAAGCACCTCTCAAAATATTAGGACTCACATCACAACAGACTTTCTGTAATCATGAAAACAAGCTTGGGCTGTGTATTTGGATTTTGGTGGATCTGATTTTATAAAGCCCTTCGCTTTGTCTCAGATGCCTTGTAAGATGCAAACAGTATAAAATGTTTCCTGATGAACCAGACACAGGCATAGACCAAGACTGTCCTTAGCAATGTGTTAATGTTATGACAAAATGAGGAAGAGTGCTGTTGAGTACATTTCCTGTGACTTATCTCCTAAACTTCTTACACTTTTCCATGAGTAGGATGAGAAGCAGCTGGAATGCATAAAGCTTGATTTTTCAGGGAAAGTTTTATGTGCCCTCTAGATGTTGTCTTTGTGATTTTATGTGCTTCAAAGTGCAGGCTGAAGTTAAGTATGATAGTTGTAGCTCTTTATGCTGTTCAAGAGGTGTAGTTTACAAATACTTAGTCTCAGGAGTGGACCTTAAAAGTGTAGATACCTGGAAGTGGAAAGTGTAATAAATTTATTAACTCTTATTAACTCTTTCCAAATTAGTTACACAAGCTTTGTAACTCTCCTCATTACCTAGAGTAGTCAAGCTATTTTTTTTGTAGGCTGGAGAGGAAGTTTAAATCAAGATGGCAATTTTTTTAACTGAGGTCAGAAGGGTGTAGAGGCTAGCGTTAAGATTCTGACACTATTTGTGAAATTTCATTAGCTTATGTAATTTTGTATATCACTAATGAAAATATCATACAGATAGCTACCTGAATTTTAGAGAATCTCTTTTCCATTTCTCTATAAACTCAAACTTGAGTTTTCTTATGGTTGTGTCAGTTTTACATCATTTTCTTTGCTGATTTGAGTCCTCCTATATGGAATATAAAGCAAGACTCGTATTCCATGTGGAAATGAAGAGATATTGCACTGGAGCCTCAATCCATATCTCTTCTCCTGTCCCCGTACGGCATCGGCTACTAGACCTACAGCCAGGGAAAGCTGAAATATCCCCAAGCCCATTTGCCATAATGAATAGGTGAAATTGAGAAGAAACTCCTTTCTGATCGCATACTCACAAGCAGTTAGCCTGTTTCCTGAAAAATGCATTTTTGATGCTGAATTAATTGTTCTATCCTGCATAACTACAGAAATTATTAGTGGCCATAAAATGATTCATTCATTTTAAAAGTCCCCTGACTCAGTGATAACTAGCAGCTGTACATTCCTCAGGTTCGACACAGATAATGCAGTCTTTAGTGTTTTTAAACTTTGTAACATTTTGTGACAATAAGATCTAAAAGAAAACTTTACCTGCATACATTCTACTTTGAGACAGCGGAGAAAGAAGCACATATTATTTATTTTTCTATTACCTTTTAAACGTAGCCAAAACTGTATGTTAAAGCGTATATTTACATCTTTGCTTTCTAAATGTACCCTTTTTTATTTAATGTTCAGCAATGATCTTAAAGGTCTTTTCCAACGGAAAGAATTCTATGATTCTATGATTTATGTTTTAAACAGAGGATGGAAGAAGAAGGAATGGACTGAAAAAATGTAATTTACATCATGAAAAGCCTGTGCTATTTGATACTATTTGATGCTACATAGGTTTGTCTTATATTCCCATGTTTACTCTAATGTACATCTTGGGAGTCTTACTAAATATGCTGCAAAAAATCACACCCCCCCCAACATATTAAACAATATCTTTCACTGATATAAATCGGTACAGCTTTGTACAGCATGCAGAGAACTGTGCATTAAGCATATGCGATTTCTGTGTGAGTAGCTTGGTATCTATTGATGAAAAGCTGCATCTCAAATATGTTTAGTGATTATATGTGGACAGCAAAGAAAGGAAGGGTTTTACTGGATTATTATCTTCAGTCTTCTGCACTGAGGATGAACTGCACAATACAATCTCAACCTCAATCCTAACCTCATTATCTTTCGTCATTAGCCAATGAATTAACTTTTGCTCCTGCACTTCTTTCAGGAAGATCTTTCAAAACTTTATGCAGCTGCTTGAAAGGAAGCTTGCTCTTTTTTCTTTCCTAAATTAATTCACTTTATTCCTATCCCAAAATGATCCTCTATCTAGTCCTGCAGTTCTTATCTAATGCTAGTATGGTTCCTAGAGAGCAAACAGGCTTTCTGTGTGCTTCCATTTTTGTCTCTCCTCCCAAAGTAGACCTTGAGTTCCTTACAAGGATGACTAGTCCTTCTTTCTACCTGTTCTGGTCTGAGTTTTTCTGCATGCAGCATAACACAGAGCACTGTCTGCAGTTTCTTCTTACCTTGTGTAATCATATTAATATATCCCTATTTCTAACGGAAATACTTTGCTTTTGCTGCGGACTAGTATCGCGTTGCACTTTATCATTGTGCTGGTGACTCATAGTAATCTTGTGATTAAGTTCTATGCCCAGGTCTTTTGCTTGATCTGTCATTTCCAGCTGACCAGAACCTTTTTTTTTTAAAATGGTACTTATTAGTCACAGTACACTTGGTGAGGAAATATGTTGGCTATCACATTCAGGAATAAATGGGTCCTACCATATTTGGAAGTATGTTTTTTCCAATCTGTGTCTGGGAAATTTATGTGCCCACACAATGACACAATTTCTGATAACCATTTTCTCTCCAGCAAAATATTAATGAGGTCTTCATCCAGGTTCAGATTTGACCCATGTGAGGCAATGGCAAACTTCTGACTCTCGTTCATTTTACAGCCCTTAATTCAAACTGATTTTGACATTAAAAGCTTTCAGTTTTATCCAGGTTACTGCAAATTTTTACATCCAGAAATGGTCTTCATTAAACTGTGACAGTATTCTACTCCTGATTTTTTTTTTTAGCCCCTGATGTCACCCAGGGCTCTGCGCTGGGACCACTCCTGTTTAACATCATCAATGACCTGGATGAAGGAATGGAGTGTACCCTTAGTAAGTTTGCAGATGACACAAAACTGGGAGGAAGTGTCAATCTGCTGGAAGGTAGAGAGGCTCTTCAGAGAGATTTGGACAGGCTGGATCGCTGGGCCAAGGCCAGTCATGTGAGTTTCAATAAGGCCAAATGCTGGGTCCTGCACCTTGGCCACAGCAGCCCCCAGCAGTGCTACAGGCTTGGGGAGGAGTGGCTGGAGAGCTGCCAGGCAGAGGGACCTGGGGGTGTTGATGGACAGCCGGCTGAACAGGAGCCAGCAGTGTGCCCAGAGGGAGAAGAAACCCAACAGCATCCTGGCCTGTATTTGGAATAGTGTGGCCAGTAGGACCAAGGAAGTGTTTGTGCCCCTGTACTCGGCACTGGTGAGGCTGCACCTCGAGCACTGTGTGCAGTCCTGGGCTTCACAGTACAGGAGGGACATCGAGGTGCTGGAGGAGGTGCAGAGAAGGGCAACCAGAATGATTAGGGGACTAGAGGTCAGTCTTACAAAGAGAGGCTTAGGGAGCTGGGGCTGTTTATCCTGGAGAAGAGGAGGCTGAGGGGAGACCTTATTGCTCCCTACAACTACCTGAAAGGCAGCTGTAGTGAGACGGGTGTTGGCCCCTTCTCCCTAGTGAATAGCGATAGGACAAGAGGGAACAGGTTCAAGTTGTGCCAGGGAAAGTTTGGATTGGATATTAGGAAAAACTGCTTCACCGAAGGGGTGGTGAAGCATTGGAATGGGTTGCCGAGGGAGGTGGTGGAGTTACCATCCCTGGATGTATTTAAAATACGTCTGGATGTGGCACTTCAGGACATGGTTTAGTGTTAGGGTGGTGTAGGGCTGTGGGTTGGACTTGATGATCTTAAGGTCCTTTCCAACCTCAGTATTTCTATGATCATGGATTTCAATATCCATGTTTCAATTATGACTGATAGTCCACCATGTCTTGTTATGACCTCACTGTCTGATTTCATGTCCTGCTCTGTTGGGTCTGCTCCCTCTGGTTTGTAACCTTGCCACCTATCACTGATTTCCAAACAGCCTCTCTGTTAGCTCACCCGCTTCAACCTGATCATGTAGAATCCTTTCAGTAACTGAACTGTCTTCATGACTACTCTTATATACTTTTCTTTTTGATACTTCTGCTGTTCGTTTGTTTTTTGGTTTTTTTTTTTTTTCTTTTTACAGAACCCTTTAAACTGCTTTTGTTCCGCCTGTGTATAGAATCAGGTTTGGAGAGTGGAACATGACTCTTTTCCAGCCGCCTTCTTTAGGCCTATTGGTTTAAATTGCTCCTGAATGGTTACAGCAGTCAGTGCCTTACAAAATTAGTCCCTTGGATATTGAGGTAGAGGCCATTTTAAATGGCCATTTTCTCCAAATGTTTTCATGTATATTTATTTCCTTATATTGTTTTGTTTAGAGTATTTGCAAAGCCTGAAGCACAACGATTTCTTTTTTTTTTTTTTTTTGTGGCAAGTGGTTAAATTGTTTGTAGAAATATTATCATTTACCATAAAAGGATGTAAATGACTGATTCCCTCCAGTTCAAGAAACAGCCCCTGTAGAGAGTGTATAAAGTCAAGAATCTTGATTTGGCTGCAGAGTTATTTGATGTAAATCTCATGCAAGCCACAAAGCCATTTTGGCTGCCACTTCTTAGAAAGCTGCTGGTAGATGTAGAGTTTATGCTGACAGATCTCCTTCCCATCATCCTGATCCAAAGAAATGTCCCCGTGGAAAAACTTCTAGAGAGACATACAGTCTTCAGCTGGCAATCCTTTTTCTTTGGATGCCTGGCTCTCTGCCAGGAAAGGCCATTTTTGATTCATCTGAGGGCAATACGCATTTGTTGTGTTTTTGATTTCTTCAGGCACCTCTGACTGCTCATTCCAGCTGACTGAACAGCTGGCTTGTTCTAAGCAGAGCTAAGTAATGCTTCTCTGAGGAGCAGCTGTCACTGAACACCGTCAATGCATTCTGTTAAGTCTGCCAGATGTCTTTTGACTTAATCAACAATTTTCCATTTCATTTAAGGGTCTCAGGAAGGTGTAGGGGGGGGTCCATCAAAATAAGAATAAATCTGAAATAAAAAATTAAAGTCAAGTTTAATTTCACCCCCTAAATCCAGACAAGTCTCCAGAGACTTCTACCATCCCAGTGACCTGGAATATTTGGATGGCAGCCCTCCAGTTAAGTGGCTGCAAGAAAGGTTGCTGGCTATAATAGGTGTTACTTATCTCCCAATATTAACAGTGGGTCATCAACTTTTAGAAGAATTCAGCAATAGAAGGTTCTGGCACTTTATGATCACTTTCGACACTGTCTTTAATGATTGGTACAAAACCTTGTGCTCGCATTTGCAAGTGCAGCTATTACCACTAAACACAGAGATTAGATTTCCTTCTATGCAGATTGCCAGTGCAGGTCCAAGCTAAGAATTCTTATCATAGATGACATTTGCACAGATTTTCACTTGTGTATCTGGATGTTTTGACCTCCAGAATGCTGGAGAATGTAAAATTCCTCTTGTGCTTCTTTCTGTGAAAGAAGTGAGGACTGGACATTTTCCACTGGTTTGTTTTTTGTTTTGCTTCCCATCCAGTTGCCTCGGACATTTGCACGTGGCTATTTGGCAAATACAGGTGTATAATTTATGCTGATTTTTTATCTGTTTGAAAGGGTTTCTGCCTTTGGAAAATTTGTCCCGATCGATTAATTTTTGACAACTCTACTTTTTTTGTTGTTTTTGTTTCAATAGTCACTTCATTGGCAAAAGTGATGCTGTGTTGACACTACATTGGCCAGAAGAACTCCTGCAGTTTCAATTGGCAAGGTTATTTTCCAAATCCTTCCCTTGGTTATTGGGACATGTAGCTAACTTCATACAGCTTCTTTGTTTCAGCCAAAAGATGGGAACATTTTGTTGAGAGAGTGAAGTGTGTCCTCTTTACGTACTGTTTATTTTATATTTGAGTTCTAGACGCAGTATGTCCTATACCATTTTATAGTTTTAATAAGGAATCTGTCAGATTTTATTTAACTGAACATTATTAAATGAAAAGATACAAATGTTTTCAGTCCAAAACTCTTGATACATGTTTTCCAACAACTTGCTTCACCACATCAGTTGTTCAGAATCTGCAAATGTAACACACTTTAATTACACGTACTGTGATGTAATGAAAAGCTTTTTAGTCTTCAGCACAAGTCAATAAAAGAAAACAACTCAAAAACCTTGAATATGATTTGTGTGTTCTTCTGTGCATGTCTTAATATCTATTACATGTTCTTTCTCTCTTACCTCCTCTTTTTTTTTTTTTTTTTCTGTGGTTCTTTTCTTGATGTACTCTGGGAGTTTGAAAACAAAAAGGTAGAGGGAAGGGGAGAAACAGGGAGAAAAGACATCCTGTTTTGTATTGTTTTCCTTGAAAAGACTGGTCCCTTTCTAATACAATCTTTTCCTTTATTTTTAAATCTGTTTCCCTTGTTGTTTTTCTTAATAGCTAGTTCCCTCCAACTGAAAGGCAACAAGTTCCATGCTCAGAAAAATCACTTGGCACTGAGAAATGACCAATTACTTGCTAAAAGTCAAAACAACGACAGGTAAACCCTACTGTGGCAGATCCATTGCCATAACAATGAATTTTGGCTGATTACAGTTTTTGGCTTTTTTTCTTGTTTATTTATTTTTTTAATAATACCCTACATCTGTATTTCATGAAAGGCTCAACTCCCACATCCTTGCTTTGTTTGTCTTACCTTCTGAAAGCTCTGCTTTCTTCACATTCTTGTCTCAGTCTCATAAAGATTGTCTCAGCTTGACATAAATCTCACACATATAAAATATTCCTCTTAATGTTCAAAATACAAAATGCAGCTAAACACGTCAAAAGTGATTATCTAACTACCTGCAGAATAATAAATAATCAAACTAGAGTATTTTTTTATAAGAAGTTTATTTAACTTACAAGAAGGTGAGCGTGAATTTTAGCTACATTCTAGGGTTGGAGAAGACCACTCATTCTCATTCAGGCAAAACCCCACCTTATTCATTCAACATCAAGCAGCTGGCATTATTTACAGTAGATTCCTTTTATGGACAAAATGATGTATCTTTCTCCTCTTCTACTTTTTAATGATGTCTGGGATTTCAAAAGAACCTATGGGATTTAGCAACAATTTCCCTTTGAAGGGTGGTTGGATTTGGGAGTCTAACTCTTCTAGGTTCTTTCAAAAATACAAGCTGTTATTAATAAACTATCGTCCGATGCCTGTAACATTACATCAGTCTTCAGCTTTTTTAAGTCCAGAAGACCATATGGGTAGTGTATTCTCAACCACTTCTAGTAAGTTCTAGCTATCTTACAAGATATTTAAGTATTTTTGTTTATGAGTGAAAGCTCACAGGTAATTTGTTGTTCATTCTAGGAATTCAGGCAAAGAGGGAGCACTCATTATTTATTGAACTATAAGCACTGTAGCGATAATCTAATTTAACTGTAAAGTTATTCTTATAAAGAGACATGTAATTGATTTTAATATATCTAGTTCTTCATCTCTAAGGGATTAGGAAGAAAAAATTGTACTGTAAGTAGATAGGAGTCATACTGTAAAATGTTTTCTGTAAGTAACCAGGAAATCATAATAGTTTTGGAGACATTCAGAAATGTCTCATACTTAAAGCTGTGGTAATATAAAAACCTTATGAAATCCCGTTTTAAGCCCCTCATATCACTTTTCTGTGTGAAACTGCTTTTACCGGATGTGGCTAGATTCATTGTGGAGAAAAAGCAGAAAGTGTTTAAAAAATGTGTTAAATAATTTTGCAGTTAAAACATGCGCAACAGAGTTTCAGGACTAGTACTTCAAATGTATGCTTTATGCTTTAGAAGGATGATTCTTGAAGTAATAATCTTTCAGTTAAAGAGAAAAAAAATCCTGATATTATTAAATTTCTTAGGTTAGATCTCATGGACAGCAGTTGTGAATTCAATGTCTTCTGTCTGATACGACTGCGATCGAGGTAATTATTTTGTTGAGACAGGTCCTGCAAATGTTTCCTCACTGTGATTGCTACCAAATCCTAGATGCCTGCTGCCTCCTAGAATAAACATATGGTAGGAAAGCTGCTGGTGGAAATTTTGTTTTATATTCAGTGTAACAGGGTAACAATGGTAACAGTTGCCGCTGTTCAAAGGGAAATGACTGATTCAAAACAAAACCTTAACCTGGCAACCTGTCAGAGTGAGACAGGCAGTGATGCCAGTCAAAACAGCAAAGGCTGTACTGTTCCTCCTCCCTCAGTCTTTCTCCTACTATGAAAGGCTGTATTATGTTTACAGTGTTTATTTTATCTCTGAACCTTTTGCTGATGCAGTGCTTCAGTGCTTTTTTATAGTCATTTCCTGCTTTTAGGTGGAATGCTTTAAGAAATTGTCAGTCTGTTTTGTCTGTTGCTGTTGTGCCTGCGCTGCACTTCGATGCCCAAAGTTTTACTCCCTGTTACTCAAAGCTTATGCTTTGGCTGGAACTGGAGAAGCTGCTCCAAGAGAGTGGTGGAATGTAGCTGCACCACGTCGAGAACAGGTTAGAGAAGGAGCTGCGACAGCCCAACAGCTGCAGGGTAAACTCTGGCAAGGAAACTGACAACATCTGGCAGCATCTGGTGAGGCATCTGACAAAAACCCTCTCATCCTCTCTAATGTAGCAGGTCAAATGGGGACAGATGGAGGTTTTATGTCGGGGCAGGGTGGGATTGCATGCCAGGCAGCTGAGTTTTAGAGTAAGGCTTTTATAGTCCAGCAGTATGGGCATTCAGATCCCGTAATATGTCAGAAGAACTAGCCAGATGCCACTCTGGGGCACCTCAGGTTTGAGGCTGAGTTGCAGCTGACCAATACCATACTCTGCAGTCTAAGAGTGGAGCAGCAACATGAAAATCAATCTTATCAATAGCTCTTGTGTACAGGGTGAGTCACCTCATGATGATACTACTTGCTGTGTATAGAGTGGATAATGTCTTTACTTCTGAGGAGATTCTGGACTCTCACCCAAAGAGCATCCTGCACTGCAGTGTGCTTGTTATAACACACTTCAGGAGTAACTATAGCCCAGAGAATGACATTAAAAAGAAGTGAGCACCGGTCAGATTGTCAACCATTATCTCTTTAAAAAAAGATTTTCCATATTGGTAAGAACACTAAGCAAACTGATTATCCGAAGAGAATCATAGATAATATCTGCATTTGTTGAAGCCAATAGTTCCCAAATAACCTTCTCAAGCCAGGAAGAAACTCATCCAAAATGCACGTAAATCCAAAGGCCGTCACCTCCCATACCTTGGTGAGTGACTTTGGCCGAAAATGAAGCAGAGAAACATTGGCATATCTTCTGTCAAAATATTATTCTTCCCCCATGGATGTAGACAGTCTTTTCAAAATATATTTGATTTTTATCTGCAAAACAACAAGAAAATTTCCTCACAAGAGGAAACTTTAAAATCAGCTACTAAGAAAAACAGCTCATTTCAACCAGACTATTTACAAATCCAAACAGATCTGCCAAGATGGGGGCAAACAAATATCTCTCATGTAGCTGCAGGGTTACAGATGTAATATCCTTATGCCTCGTTTGATGAGTTTTGGCTTGTCTTTTGCTGGTAATGTTTTCCTGACCGATGATTTGCTTGCTATGGACAGACCATAAACCTGGATGGTTTGTGTGATGGAAGGACAGGAGGAATATTGCTAGATGTAACCATAGATGTAACAGAGAGTTAAAGATCGTTAAAAACCTAGTAGGATACCTTCCTGGTGTAGAAGCACAGCCTCTTGTGAAAATTCCTCTGTTAAGATGGAAGGAAATCAGTCACTGGTGCAAGACTCTCTTCCAAAGTTGTCCACTGCTGTCTCTTTTTGTAGAGACAGGACAAGGTCTGATGTCACTTGATGATACAGACCAAGAAAAACTTTAAGCCATTACAGCTGCACTGTTTTTTTTTTTTTTTTTACCAGCAAAGGAATCAGCCATGAGTATTTGACATGGCAGATTGAAACTGTGAGTGAAATGGGCTAGCTGCTGGAGACCCAGCATCTCCCTCCTCCTGTCCCCTTTGCATTCATTTTACTTATTCCATTCTCAGCTGAAAATTTTCACTTTGTAACACAGTAATGCTCTGGTTACTTCTCCTACCACCTGTCCTGCACCCACCTTAAAGGGGCCTGTCTCCCTACGTAAGCTTTATTCTAACTAGGAAGGCTTTTCCTAACATCTGATCTGAGTCTTCTGTCACACATGATGCTGATTACTTCTTGCCATCCTTTGATGGAAACAGGATAAGTGACGACTTTAACGTTTTTAAAGTGAACATTGGCTGATATTTATCATTCTGTCTTCAGTCTTCTGTTTTTTCCTGATAGGTCACATTTTATAAATTTCCCTAAGTTCTTTGTTCTCCTCAGGACTCTTTCCAGTTTACCACATCTTTCTTAAAGTTGAGAGACAAAAATAGATGTAGCAGAGGCTTTACCAGTCATTAGTAGAGTGGGATAATTTCCTTCCATGTTTTATGTAGAGCTTTCTTTTTAATAAACACAGAATTATATTATTCTGTTTTGAAACCTTTGTCTGCAGTTGACTCATATTCAGTCCGTGATCCAACTTACCCAGTCCTTTCATTTCCAGCCTTCCCTTCTGGATGCTGTATACTTGAGTTTCTTTTCTAATGCAGAACTTGGCACTTTACAAAATTTCACCTAAAGGATTATATTCCTTCTCCCCCCTTGCTAATTTATCACACTTACTTTGAATCTTCTCTTTCAAATTACTTGCAGTCTCTTCCACTTCTGTGCTTTGTCCAGTTTTTAGGACTATTTCCATTTCACCGGGTTATTAATGGCTTCAGTTTTGTTGAGACCTTCTTGAGCGTTTTCTTCTAGTTTGAAAACGAAACATTGGCAGTAGCTTTTTTCTACATAGTTGTATTCCTATCTTATAGCAATAATGTCTAGATAATGGTTCACTCATGAAGAAATTGTTTTTGAGAAAATATGAGTAATTTTCCTGTTTATTTCCCCACCTTTATCCTTCCTTATTATAATTCTTATTTTCCTTGAGCGTGATTATTCTAAAACATTTTAAAATTGCTCTTCTCATTTTGCTCACCCAGTTTCCAAGCATCTTCAGCTTCCTGGATCAAGTTCTTCAGTTGGCGTTTAATCCAGCTCAGCTATAACACAATTCCTTATCTGGTGAATAATACTCCTGGTTGGTGTTTATTCTTTACACACTGACAAGCCAAGGGAACACTTTGTACAAAATGAAGTGTGTTGCTTCTAATAGTACATGCCTGTCTGTCACAGTGTCTTTCCTGTGCTCATTCAATTAGGACTATATAATTTTGGCTGGTTTACAATATTTTTTTTAATTGCATTTCCTTCATCTGATGTGTTTGTTGCTTACTTTCTGTTCTTTCAAGCCTAGCACTTCAACTGCTATTTTGTAAAATGACCACCGTGAGTTGAAATGTTTAGACTTACATATTTATTGGAATAGCCTCTGGATTTTCCTTGATATGAGCTGACTTGAAATATTTTACCATTTATTAATTGATTTATGTAGTTGTCTATCTACTTATTTATTTAATTTAGTCACCTCAGATAAGATGGAGCTGATACTGTATTTCTTCCCTAGCAACAGCAAAGTTTCATATTTTAATGAAGTTCCACAAGAAAAGTGTGATATTAAAATATGTTTAATACAGAGGGATCTATCTATTGCTATTTTTTTTTTAATCTTACTTTCTCTGATTCCATTTAAGCTTCTGGATAAACAACCATTGTCTTAAATAGTGCTAGACTATTTTCCAGTTTTGTAGATATATCTAGTAATTTTTGTGGTACTTCTGTAGTGTAAGGCATTACTGTGTGAGGGTTTGAATAATGGAATAGGACTCTTAATACAGATACAATCATGTACAGATACTATAATACAAAGTATTTGTTTCAACTCCTAATTTTAATGAAACTTTTCTGATGCACTGAGAAACACTTCCATGGTGGTTACATTAATAACTCTGTGCAAATACCCATGGACATTAGACAGTGCTCCCTGTTGGGCAATTTTCTTCTATATCGTGTCTTTATCAAATAAGATTTAATGAAAAGAACCTTCCTACTATAGTGAAAATAAAGCCATTCTCTACTAACTTTTTGTTAAACTGGCTTTCAAAAAAATATTATGTTATATTAATGATATGCTACTACATCAAACAAAAGTTGCTCTATCAGTTGGAAGTAACCTGTGTAGCATACATCGAAAACAATGAATCAAGTTAGTCTCAATGTAAATATGAGGGCATTTCTTTTAAAACATGCTGTTATTTAATTTTACATGCATTCTGTTTTCTAATTCTTTAAAACACATTTTCTTCATGTTGTAAATCTTGTTTCACAGCTGTGAAATTTAGAGATTTAGTTATTTTATTTTAAATGAAATTTTCTATTCTTCAGTAACCACAGGATTCTTGAGAACTGGAGATTGAAGGAAAATATGAAATGTTTGTGATTCATTCCGTGGCCATAATAGTTTCTTTAGTTATTGTCTCGTTGTGAAGTCTCCTCTTAGGAAATACTTGCATGTTCTGACATTAATACCTGTTTGGTCTTTGTGTTTTACTTTTGTGCCTGCAACTCAGTCTTTATTTGATTTGGAACTTTATATCCTTTTAATATAAAAAGGTCTAGCCAAATTAAATGAACCACATTTGTGAGTTGTATCAGAATTCAAATAAGTAAACATTAACTCCTGTTTAAAATATCAGGAATCCTTAATTATGTCTTATGTTTTGTTTGAAAAATAATGCTTGTTTCCATATTCACTATTTATTGAGTTGGTTGAAATTGCTCTTTTCCAGCAAAATAGTGCTACATAAGCTCTGTTGCAGGTCATCAATACTGGTGAATTTGGTTCACTGTATTTACTTGAATAGGAAAAAGGAATTCAAAGAGTTAATATTCCAATTTTTTTGTGTGTATGTTAAAGTGTTAAAAAGTAACTCAGTGTCAGACTGCAATCCAAATTAGAGACTCCTACTTTCTTGCAACACTTTATATCAGTTTTAAAATTGTTGTGCCTACAAAATTTGTACTCTGTAATAAACATCTCCTTCTTCAAAAATTTATAATTCCCTTTTCTGCCCAGGGCAGCCTAGATTTCATATTGCTTGGGTTTTTTTTAAGCTACCTTAATTATTTTTATTTTAAGATGTATTGTTAAGTTAAGTGATTTCTTCAAACGACATTTAGTTTCTTGATATGTGATATTATCCTAATGATAGCCTCTACATTGAGGTCCTATGTTTGACTAAATGATTTTGCTGAAACTGGGAGCTATGATGAGACAAGGTTTTTTTCTCTAGCCATAATTGTAGTAATTGAGTCTGCATGTTATGTATTGGCAGAACAGGATGAGTAATTTTGCAATGAATAATTTATTTGATAAATGTAGATTCTCACTTTACTTCAGTATAAGAACAAAGCAGTTACTTTGAATTATTCATTATTCAGATTTAATCGATTTTTATAATCAGAAAATTATTCTAAAATTGATTGATACTGATAATTTCCCTGGGAATATTGACTCAGATGAATTTGAAACTGGAGTTTAACTGGTTAACTGCTGATACACAGTAAACACAGTTTCTGCTACCAAATTGGATAAACTGTCAAGTGCCTGGCACTGCTGTTCACAATGTAGGTTTAAAATATGGCTCTGATGAATTCCTTTGCATCATTTCAGAAGCTCTCTTGTATAGAGTATTTGGACTGTGTGACTGCTTGAGTGTTCATGGAAAACATGTTTAAACAATATTTGGGCATATTCAAGGTGAATTTATTTAAAAATATGTGTGAAGCGAAAAAGACTATCAAGTTTACATTGCTTGGCTGAGGTTATAAATTATGTAATTTATAGCTTCATCCTGTTCCAGTTCAGATCTTCTCACTTTGGTGGAGGAAGGCTTTGTACCAAGCGCAGAACTGGTTGGGAGTGTGGAAAGGTCTGACACAACTTTCTGCTCTCTGAGCAGGTGCGATACTGGCTGAACCTTTTGACTGTCGTTCTTCTACTCAGTCCCACTGCTTCATGCTGTGCCAGTGGAGAACTGACTGAGAGTTAGCCCAGGCGAGACATCTCTGTGTTTCTCCTTGCGTGGTCTGCAGCTTAAGGAGGCGAATCAGAAGTCTTGGTCTCCCCAGAACTGGGCATGAATTTACTGCAACTACTAGGATTTGCCTCCCATGATGACAAATAAAAACGACATCTGTGCTTCCATCTTTTGCCTGTAGTTTACCACAAGAAGGTGTGAAGGCTTAAGGTCAAGACAACATCTGCCTGTCCTGCCAGGAAGACAATAGGGGCATGAATTCTTGGCATTGGGATTTTGTTTGCTGTAATTAGATTGCTGAGAGGGACTTTTGCTCCTGCAGTGTTTGCTTTCTGAAGGGAATGCAGATAAAAAAAAGAAAAGGTTCTTAAAATAGTAATTGCTATCTGGAAAAGTTAAAAGTTCAATTCAGTCTTCAGCTATTCAGACACAGGTCAAATGAGAAGCTCTTCAGCACTTAGTGAATAGAAAGAGTAGATGCATGATCTCTAAAATGTTATGCTAGAAATAATATTCCTGAGGAAAATAAGAGTAACATCTAAACAGATAATGTGATGCTGCCCCATTTCCTAGTATTAATGAGAACATTGGGACTGCTTTCAAACAAAAGAAAAAGATAATTTTGGGGGTCATTTTAGGTTTATTTAGGGTGAGACATGTACTGAAGCCCAGTGAAAATTTCAACGTCAATCACATTTTTGGTGGCTATTTTAAGAATTTCACCTGAGTTCTTCAGACCTCACCATCCCTCTCATTATTGTAGTATCCTGATGAAAATGTGTTTTCAATCTCCGGCATTCCAAGACTGTAAGTAAATAATTTTGTCCTTCAACCATAGTGCAGATTAATTACTAGCTGGAAATTGTTCCTCTTGAATAGAGAATGAAAAAGTTTTTTAACAAAGGGAATATTCATTAATCTCATGAGATTTTTTTTTGGAAGAGTGATACGTTTTTCTGAGGGAAAAAACACTAACAAGCTTTAGATAGAGGGCCAAATTTTCTTGTATACTTGTGTATCACGTGTCCCAAACAAGATGTTATAATAGCTGTGTGTCCTTGTAATGTCAAGTGCAATGTCTGGCTACCATGAAACAGAATACTTGGTCTATGTTAAAGCATTAAATGTGCATTTTCAGACTGACCTGAACGGTCTAAAAAAGTCAGTTGCTAGTAGTCTGAAGAAAATTATTTAAAAAAGGACGATGGAAATATGCAGTAAACTAGACGGACATGCAGCACTTTAGGGGCTGTATAATTAAAATCTGTGTATTCTCTATCAGGAAGTTTAATCCATATGGGAGGTGGATGGATAAAAATAGATGTATATATGTGTACCTTTATTATAGTTTCTTGCATTTTTTTACTTAGTCTGCTTTAGTCATGCTACTTCAGCATTAGCTGGAGCGATGTGATTGCAGCTCTGGCTCACTTGCAACATGAGGAGTGCTGCTCCTGAAGCTTGCCAGCTCTGAGGGTATCCTCTGTGCCCTCTTTACCTTGCTTTATCCTTCAAATTTGTATAAGGCACTATGACCTGTGTGTATTACATGTATTTTTCTTTGATCTATAGAGCATCTGAGTCTGTTAGTTGCAGGTGGCAAGCTTGATTCATAACCTTTAATTTTAGAGCACTGCTTTGGTCTTAGGAATCCTTGGACCAGTTTCTCATATCAGCAAAAGTTGTGAATCTTCCACAAATACTAAGGAACATTGGAGATGTTGACTAAACATCTGATTTTTTTTCCACTGTTCACTTATCAGTAGGGTAAAACTAGATAAAGTTTCTCTGTAATGACAAAAAGCACTTTTCACTTGAATCTAAAGGGAAGAAAATCTTTTTGACAAAGAACATTTAGGCGCTTGCAATGTCTTCCTTGAACAGCTCTAAGACTGGTACTTTGTATCAGATGAATTCAAGAACACCATAGGGAGAGGAAATTAAAAAAAATAAATTTTTGGACTACTAAAGACTGTAGATCCTAAAGGCTATAACTATGAAAAAAGAAAAATAGCAAATAATGAAAGAATGAAGGTACTAGAAAAAATAAAACAGGTAGAAATAAAAGGCTATGTACTAGTAGTGTAAGACTTAACGAATGAGTTTTCTGCTGATTTATGACCACTAGAAGGGCTGTGCTTGGCACACCTTGGACAAGTGTGTTTGACATAGATGTGTTTTTTGTGTGCCCAGTGCAATACATACTTGGTCATTATGACTAGAGCTAACAACAGAGTTCAGGGTCACGGGTAACAGGAGAACAATGTGAGGGTAGGAGTGTTTCTGAACACTACCATCAAACAGTCGCAATAACAATGCCCACATACTGAACAGTTACTGCCAGGTAACGCTGAGTTAATGGGAGCAGAGGCTTGAAATGAATTTCTTGCTGCCATCTTGTGTCTAAAAGTAAAATGGCAAGGAAATTTCTAGAGTTCCAAGTACTGATTTTACATTCAACATTAGGATATCCTCTTAACGTCAAAATGTAGACAAAGTCTAATCCAAAATATGAAAGTTTTCAAGGCTTCCCCTTGAGAAGAATTGAAAAGTGTAATGTAGTTTGTGCGAGAGATTATGCGAATTTTTTGGTGACAAGTGCTCAGTAGAGTGACAGCTAAGGTGTTAGAAGTTGGTCTCCCTGCGCTCATTCCCAGCAGAACTGTTTTATGAGGTGGCAGAAAACATACTTAATAATATTACCTCCATGGTGAATAGGGTGAAACCTGTGTTTGCAATATTGGTCTCCCTATTAATTTTCTCTGGAAACCCAAACATAGTGCACCTTCTAGCAGTGTTGTACTGTGCTACAGAAAGACCCGGAAGGGGTGTTGCCCCGTTATAGCTTAATAGGAAATAGCCTACAATAGAGTAATTTACAGGATGATCTGACCAACTTAGATGAAGGTGACATTATCTATTACATAAGTTTTTAGATTAATTTCTCTGTCAGTCCTCTTCATTCCACCTGTTCTTGCTCATGAGCCTTTGCTTTCCTGTGCTCCCATTCTTATATCCTGTAAGTACTATCCAGTCTTTAACTCTTTCCATTCTCAGCTGAACTGAAGCTTTTGGCTGATGGGAAGGGCTCTTGCTCTGGGCTTCTTCACAGGGAAGCAGGGCCATTTCCATTTGTTTTCATAAAGCCAGCTGTGACAGACAAGCAGAAGTTGACTGCCACTGTGGCAGTTTTTGTGGCAGGAGGTGCTTGCAGTAGCAGTAGCTCTGAGCTGTTGCCTAATGCTTACTGCTGACTGTGATGACGATGAACACATCGCTTATATACATTTACTGCAAGAGCTTTATTGCAATCATCTGAAGAGACCATGACATCAGTGTTTACAATATAATGAATGGACACAGTAGTAGCAAGAAAGTATTGAAGAAAGACAAGGCAAAATCAGTTCACCTAGATAAAGGTTGATAGGAAGACATTATCAAAGCACAGGAAAAGGATAATCTTGCACGGAGAATAGCCATCCACTGTATTCCCTGTTCCGTGCTAACCACTGCATTTAGATCATCCAATTGTTTAACAAATGTTCGAATTTCTAAGCTGTACCCAACCAATCAAGAATGTGTTTGCCAGTGAGGAATGTTCATGTCTTATAGGGTCGTTTTTTGAAGAGCCACATTTACCATGCTCTCTGCACACCCAACCTTTTCAGTTCTTATCTAACAGAGTCAGTGCAGTGTGAGAAATTGGAACATATCTTCCTCTTCCCTGTCAAACAAGTAAACATCTTGGAGGTTCTTGGCTTAAGAAAAAAAAAAAAAAAGTTTTGTGATATTAAAAGTAAAGTCAGTCAATGGAAGTTGAAGTTTTTTTGCTTAAATCAGTGATGACTGAGGTCTGTTGACTTTAACGAGTTTATTTCTGCATATATGAGGATTGGAATTATATAAGTGCAGAAAACATCTCTTCGTTCTGTAGGCTCTGGAAATGTGGTTGGCATAATCCACTGGAAAAAACTACCCAGGAGAGAAGTGAATTCTCTCTCTCTTGACATTTCTAAATAAGACTACATGCCTTTATGGAAGATAAATTTTATTCAAACAGAAATGATATGGCTCAGTGGAAAAATACCTGGATGAAACTCTGTGGCCTGAATTAAACAGTCAGATGTCTTTTTGGACCTTAAAATCTAGTGGGCTTCAAAGTTTTCTTTGTCTTGCTTTTTGCAGTCTTATGTTGTGGTTATATTTGCTGCTTCTTAACTAAGACCGTAGACTTCTGAGGAGCCAAAAGCCTTTCTGGAAAATTGCCTGCAGAAAGGCTGTAGAGAAGGTAGTAAGTAGTTGAGGGCTACCTTCCTGCTGACAGTAATGCTGAATAATTGTTGACATATTGAGGCACTGAAACGAGAACTCATTCTCAGAAGAATGTGGAAGTCACTGTAACATGCTTAAGACATATTTAATCAAAGATGAAATAGCAGACAATGTTCAATAGACATGGACCATCATTAGGGTTCAGTGCTAACATGGTTTGGGATGACTTTCAAGTTCTGCTTCTCAAAAGCTATTTAAGGGGTTTTTTTTTCAGTTTTGGTCATGCATTGCAATACCAGGTAATATTTATTTCTTAATTTATAACTTACATTCACAACACTAAACTCTGAATATTCACTTTTTTTTTGAGGTGAAATCTTAGTTGCTGGCACAGAAGAAAGCTGTCTCCTGAATGAAATGTCTGGACTTAACATCCATTCTCAGACTGGATCCCTTTAGCATTGGCAAGATTCCATTTATAATCAATCTACTAACAGAAGAGTGATAAAGTGGCTGCTTTCCTTGCATTAAATAGCTGAAACCAAGACTTGGGGTCAATCTTTGGTGCACGTGCATCAGTCTGTAGACAAAGTTGGTCACATTTTTACAAGGGAATTATTTGAACAAATATACAGTTTTCTGTGCAGATCTAAGTACAGTCTGAGGGGAAGGAAAAGGGAGACTTTACATTTCAACCAACCTTTAGGAAAGAGGTTATGTCATATACGATAGGGATAATTTAATTGTTCCATAAATGCACTAGGTATGGACGCACTTTCTGATGAAAGAATGAAGTTGAGTACAAATAGAGATAGCCAGATGCCCTAGGGCATGTATTCTTTATTGATACCATTTCAGGACAGTGAGGTAAAGGCTTTGCTAGTAGGGTTAAATGTGTCCTCTTTCAAAAGAGAGTGCAAAATCCTAAATGTCTGTGCTGAACTATGGGAGCTGTTATTACTAGATGTTAGTGTATCAGAAAAAAAAAACAACACTTCAATTACCTATGAGGAGCTGGAATATGCTAAACAATAGTTTTTTAAACCCAGTACCTAATAAAAGTGGTTTCCATAGGAACTCAAATCCATGAGAATTGACGAGGTTCTTTAGGGACATTATGACTGGCATATAATAGCAACAATAATAGTTGTTTCGTCATCCTTATGTATGCCCTGTGTGTTTTGATTTCCTGATATTATTTTTCAGAATAAAACTTGAACTGTATTTCTTCATTTCAAACATAGAATCATAGAATGACTTGAGTTGCAAGGGACCTTAAAGATCATCCAGTTCCAATCCTCTGCCGTGGGCAGGAGCACCTCCTGCTAGACCAGGTGGCTCAAGGTCTCATCCAGCCTGGTCTTGAACACTTCTGTCGTGGGTTGACCCTGGCCAGCCGCCAGGTACCCACACAGCCGTTCACTCACTCCCCCCTTCACTACTGAACAGGGGGAGAAAATATCTCCAAGGGTTCAGGGTTTGAGATAAGGACAGGGAGATCACCCTCATTTACCGTCCCGGGCAAAACAGACTCAGTTTTGGGGAAATTAGGTACATTTATTAAAAGAACTAATCAGAGAGGAGTAGTGAGAAGTAAGAAAGAGCAAACAAATCTTAAACAGAACACCTTCCCCCCATCCCTCCCTTCTTCCCGGACTTAACATCAATCCCGGTTTCTCCACCTCCTCCCCCCGAGCAGCACAGGGGGACAGGGAATGGGGGTTACGGTCAGTTCATCCGACGTTGTTTCACCGCTTCTTCACTCCGGGGGAGGACTCTTCACTCTTCCCCAGGGCCACTGTGGGGTCCCTCTCACGGGAGACAAGCTTCACGCTCTCTTCTCCACGTGAGTCGTCCCACGAAGGGCAATTCATCACAAACTGCCCAACGGGAGACACCTCACGAGGGGCAGCCCACCCCTCGTGAGTCTGAGGCGCAGTCCTTCGGGGGAAACTGCTCCAGCGTGAGCCACCCACAACGTCCCAAAAGTCCCACTGGCCAACCTGCTCCAGCGTGGGCATTCCCTCTTCCACGGGCTACAGGTTCCGGCAGCAACTCGCTCTGATGTGGGCTTCCCACGGGCTACAGTCCCCTTTCAGGCATCCACCCACACGGCGTGGAGTCCTCGGTGGACATCTACGCGGTGATCCTCACGGTGGACTTCTGCACCTCGCCCATGGGCTGCAGGGGGACAACCCGCTTCACCATGGTCTTCACCACGGACCCGGGGGACTCCTTCTGCTCCGGCGCCTGGAGCTCATCCTCCCCCCCCTCCTTCTTCACTGACCTTGGTGTCTGCACAGATTCTCACTCCTCCATCTCTGTGCCAGCTGTAATGGCGCAGTTCTTTTTCCTGTTCTTAAATATGTTTTTCACAGAGGCGTTCCTCTGCTATCACCTTACTGATAGGCTCAGCCTTGGCCAGCGGCGGGTCCCTCTTTGTAGCCGGCTGGCATTGGCTCTATCAATCTTGGGGAGCTTCTAGCAGCTTCTTATAGAAGCCACCCTGCAGCTCCCCCCCCGCCGCTGAAATCTGGCCAGGCCAAACCAAAACATTCCACCCCTCGCCTCTGTGAATCACATATTTAAGAATTATTAAAATTTATATTCATCACCCAACATTAACAGTGAAACAGAAAAACCAAAGACTCCTGACACCAAAATCAGAACAAAAATCATCACAACACCAAACAAGACTAAACAATCTACATACAATCCACCCCTCGTTCCTTCACCTCAATCACAAAAACATAAATTCCCCCAAATCATTTTACTCTTCAACATTGCTCAGTCCATGTTTTGCCCGTTACCTCTCTCCACTACTGTCCTTATCTCAAATTCCTCCCTTCCCAGGTTTCATTCCCCGTACGGGCCACCAAAATGACTGTCGTGGGTTGACCCTGGCCAGCCGCCAGGTACCCACACAGCCGTTCACTCACTCCCCCCTTCACTACTGAACAGGGGGAGAAAATATCTCCAAGGGTTCAGGGTTTGAGATAAGGACAGGGAGATCACCCTCATTTACCGTCCCGGGCAAAACAGACTCAGTTTTGGGGAAATTAGGTACATTTATTAAAAGAACTAATCAGAGAGGAGTAGTGAGAAGTAAGAAAGAGCAAACAAATCTTAAACAGAACACCTTCCCCCCATCCCTCCCTTCTTCCCGGACTTAACATCAATCCCGGTTTCTCCACCTCCTCCCCCCGAGCAGCACAGGGGGACAGGGAATGGGGGTTACGGTCAGTTCATCCGACGTTGTTTCACCGCTTCTTCACTCCGGGGGAGGACTCTTCACTCTTCCCCAGGGCCACTGTGGGGTCCCTCTCACGGGAGACAAGCTTCACGCTCTCTTCTCCACGTGAGTCGTCCCACGAAGGGCAATTCATCACAAACTGCCCAACGGGAGACACCTCACGAGGGGCAGCCCACCCCTCGTGAGTCTGAGGCGCAGTCCTTCGGGGGAAACTGCTCCAGCGTGAGCCACCCACAACGTCCCAAAAGTCCCACTGGCCAACCTGCTCCAGCGTGGGCATTCCCTCTTCCACGGGCTACAGGTTCCGGCAGCAACTCGCTCTGATGTGGGCTTCCCACGGGCTACAGTCCCCTTTCAGGCATCCACCCACACGGCGTGGAGTCCTCGGTGGACATCTACGCGGTGATCCTCACGGTGGACTTCTGCACCTCGCCCATGGGCTGCAGGGGGACAACCCGCTTCACCATGGTCTTCACCACGGACCCGGGGGACTCCTTCTGCTCCGGCGCCTGGAGCTCATCCTCCCCCCCCTCCTTCTTCACTGACCTTGGTGTCTGCACAGATTCTCACTCCTCCATCTCTGTGCCAGCTGTAATGGCGCAGTTCTTTTTCCTGTTCTTAAATATGTTTTTCACAGAGGCGTTCCTCTGCTATCACCTTACTGATAGGCTCAGCCTTGGCCAGCGGCGGGTCCCTCTTTGTAGCCGGCTGGCATTGGCTCTATCAATCTTGGGGAGCTTCTAGCAGCTTCTTATAGAAGCCACCCTGCAGCTCCCCCCCCCCGCCGCTGAAATCTGGCCAGGCCAAACCAAAACAACTTCTAGGGATGAGGCATCCACAACTTCTCTGGGCAGCCCGTTCCAGTACCTCACCAACGCCTATTTGTGCCACTTCCTTCAATTTTTGTGAATTTGTTCTTGTTATTTAGAGAAAAATTTACTTAAAAATAAATACAGACTGAAAAGCTTGAGATTTGCTTGTACCATCAAGGAATCTTGTCGTCACAGATTCCAACTTGAATCCAGGCCAGGCCAGCAGAGGAAGAGAGATGGTAAGAAAATGTCAGATGTACTGATAAGAAATTGGGCACGTAGATGGAACCATGATCACCCTCCAGTTCTTTTCCTAATTTCCTGTTACTTTTCAGATGCTTGACATTGTCTCAGTATCTTTTTCCTACTCGTAATGGATTGCTCCTGACATCTAGGTTGTACTTGGTAAGCTGGCAATCACTCTTCCTTCTACAGGAATCTTTAATTTGTTTCATTATTCCGCTACTTGGTTTTGGGTAAGATATAATTCACTGTAATTTGTAATGGTGCTGATTCCTTTGATGAGCCTGAGGCAGGCAGGAGTGAGAAAGCCCTTACAGGTTGTCCAGCTAGCTAGAAGATGGACTGATTCAACTTCAGTACTGGGAGCTCCTCCAAAATTCGGCTTCTGAGGCCTTCTGGCCCTGTCAAGCCCTTGGCCAGGATAAGTGTCCTCATCTTGCCTGCCTACAATTTCTCCTCTCTCTCCCTTTGCCTGTGCAGATGGCTCTATCTGCAATATGTATAGGTATTAGTGTTGCATTCAGTAATTAGTATAGAGTGTAGTTTTCCTCAGTGATATATTTGACGGCATAAAGACAACTTGTAATGTTTTCCCTTCCACAACAGTGCAGAAAGTACTATATTTTTCTTCAGATAATGGAGCTGTATGTGCTTACACAACTTGTGAAACAGCTCTTTAACAGAAGTGGTTCTCAATTATAATTCCAAAGTCTTTATCTCCTAATAGTGTAGGTTTCCTCTGATACTTCCCCTTAAAGAGAAATCCTTCAGTTTGTCAGTGTAACAGACCCATTTAATAATAAAAGCCACTGGAAATGAACATCATGTGTTTTATTGGTGTTTCTACACATTGAACTGTAGGGGGAGGTAAGGTCAGACATTGAATATACAAGGCAACAATAGACAAAGTAATGTACAGCATTTGTTTGGTTTCCAGCCAAGGATTTGCAGTGCTTTTAAAATGGTAAAGTACATAGCAAATATTTGAAGTGCCAAACCACAGAAGACGGTTGATGATGGTTATGGAGTGGAAGAGACTTCATAAGTAGTCCCTGTAGTGTATTTACTATACTGTACATTTTGCACATGCTATTTATTATACTGCTAGTAGTCCTTTTCTTCCCATAGTATATTATCATGAACAGAGACCCAGTGGGAGAGTTTTACTTATTGTGAAATAAGAGTTGTGCTTCTTGCTGTTCCCTTCCTTCTGTAAAAACCAAGTGAGCATTTTCGGCAATGAACAATGCAGAAGTATTTTATTAACATATAGAAGACTGTTCTGGAAACAAAATTGGATATAACAACATTAAAAACCAACCAAACAAACAAACCAACACTGACACCCCAAAGCCAAAGAGAATTTTGTTAATTAAGAACTCGGTGAAAGTTGATGTTTTAAATTTCTCCTCCATTCATTTGCTTCCTTATTTCTCTTTGTTTTCCCACTACCACCATCCCCACCATTCATTTCTTTTGTATTCCCTTTTCTTTTCCTGGGTGACAGAGCACTGGCACAGGCTGCCCAGGAAGGTTGTGGAATCTCCTTCTTTGGAGACATTCAAAACCTGCCTGGACACATTCCTGTGTGACCTACTGTAGGTGATCCTGCTCTGGCAGGGGAGCTGGACTAGATGATCTTTTGAGACCCCTATCAACCCCTGACATTCTGTGATTATGTGATTCTATGATCCTGACATGTGTACAGTTCTGTCTCCCGCTCCAATGAAGACATGATCAGGCTAGCTGCAAACTTGCCATGAGCAATGCAGCTGCGCTGATCCCAAGCTCAGCATATGCTGGACATCTCTGCAGGTGGGAACACAACTTCTATGCTTCTGCTAATGCCTAAACTGGATGCTACACCACTGTGGTGTGGCGACATCTGAAGGCTTCTGAGGGGCTACCAGTGTGGTTTGTTGGCTAACTCTGTCATATCTTCAGGACAAGAAGTGACTTGGAATTTGTTTTGTGTGTGATCAGGCACCATGGGATTTTTTTTTCAATCATTCCATCATTTCATCAGCATCCTTTAGTTCCATGTGAAGTTTCAGATCACTGGAGGTGAGAAGTTCTCTAGATACCTGCGCATATCCTCCCACATGTTGTGCCACTCCTGACCATACTCCCATGGAGCATGAGTCATATTCCTAAATTGGTTGTTAACCTCAGACAAAACCAAAGCAATATTCCTAAGAAATATCAATAGAAGCATTTTGACTACCTGAATGTGGTGGATCAAGCTGACTGGGACAAAGAACCAGACAGTCTTCACCTCACTCCTTCCCCCACCCCCATTTCTACAGTGAAGTGGAGGGAGACAGTTTCAACTAAAAAGGCTCAAGGATTTGACATTAATGATAGGGAAGCTAATAATCTACCATTTAAGAAGATGGGTAAAGAACTAGAGTGACTTGGGGAGAAAAACATAGATTTAATTCACCACTACCATTTACAAAGTAGGAAAGTAAGAGGAACACATCAATAAATACGACTCAGTATTAAATACCCTTCTCCTCCCCAATCCTCCCATCTTTCCAGCTACCTCCCTCCCCCCATATATGCAAGGGAGGCAGGGGGTGGGAGGTGCAGTCCGTCCGGCCACTTCTCATTGTCCATGGCAGCACCTCCTTGAGAAATAGGGCTCCTCACAGTCTCTTCTTCCTGGTGTGTAGTGTCCACCTCACAGGAGGCAATCCTCTTCTGCTTCATGAGTCACTCGGGGCCATGGATTGCTTCGGGTGCATTCCCCACTGATGCCCAGTCTCTCTCCCCTCTGGCATGGGGCTCTGTACGTACCCACGCATCCTGGACGCTCTTATTACCCTCAGTTGGCAGGCAATCACCTTTCTGCCTTCTCAACCACCATGGGGCTTCAGGGAGAGGTCCTTCTCTGGCAGGGATTCTTCTCCCTCTCTTTCTTCTCAGGGCGATGTTCCTTTGTTCTCCTCTCACCTTCCCCTCCTCCAACAGAAAAAACTCACAAACATTAAAGATAGGACAACTCAAAACAAGACCAAACCTAAAGAGGAAGCAAGAACAATGGGGTCACCTCTTAAATACCTTGATGGCAGAGGCGCTAATTGGCCTGGCCCTAGCCTGAGGCAAGTCCGACTCTACCTGGGGGTGGGAGAGGCTCTTGAATTTTCAAATGAGTCTACCCCCACTTTTTTTACAAAAATACCCATCAAACTCAAACCCATGATACTGAGCATGTCCAAGATACTGAGAAGTTATTGTATGGAGGGAGAAAACATTGCAGAAGAAGGTAGAAAAGGTGCCATTCTGTATTTCCTCCACAGAAAACCTCCCAGAGGAAGACGTATAATTGGTTGTCTCCATGAGATGGTACTCAAAGTACAATAATGGCTTTAGTACAGAGCACAAATATCAGATTAAGATCAAGGTCAGTATTTTAATAATAAATCTTCCAGTCAAAATATCATTATCACTACAGAGCACAGCAAACTGCAAAAGCCAACACCAATCTTTAACATGTACAACAACAACAAAAAAAAGAGAGCATGGTGCAGATCAGATAAACTAATGCTGAGAAGAGATGAATCAATATCAGGACCTGCAAGTGTTAACAGGTATAAATCCCTTCTAATACGTTCTGGTCAATCTTTTTTTATCTCAAACCCTTTGAGCTCCAGTTGGGTGACAGAAAGCACTGTTATGGTTTAACCCCAGCCAACAATTAAGCCCCACACAGCCACTTCCTCGCTCCCCCCACAGAGAGATGAGGGGAAGAGAATTGGAAGAGTAGAAATGAGAAAGTTGGTGGGCTGAGATAAGAACAGTGTAATAATAAAAATAATAAAATAAAAATAATAAATGTAATGAAAAGGCAGATAACTAAGAGAGAGAAATAAAACCCAAGAAAGACAAGTGATGCACATGAAAACAACTGCTGATGACTGACTGGCTGATGCCCAGTGAATCCCTGAGCAGTGGTCATGCTGGCCAACCTTCCTCCTAGTTTAACTGCTGAGCATGACGTCATGTGGTGTGGAATATCCCTTTGGTCAGCTGGGGTCAGCTGTCCTGACTGTGACCCCTCGCATCTTCTTGTGCACTCCCAGCCCACTCACTGCTGGGGTAGTGTGAGGAGAAGAAAAGGCCTTGACTCTGTGTCATGCTGAGCACTGCTCAGCAATAACTAAAACACCCCTGCATTATCAGCGCTGTTAGCACCACAGACTAAAAGCATAGCCCTATACCAGCTACTGTGAAGAAAATTAACTGTACGCCAGCCCATGTGTGTGTAACTGTCAGGCTGAAGTCTGCAACTTTTTCTCAAGGCATCTATGACGTTGTGCATTTGCTAGGCTACTTTAAACAATGCACCTTTATTCTGTTTACAGCAGCTACAAATCCATTTCTCTCTGTGGAAATCTGCATTTGGCATTTTCAGAGGTGCGTGAGCCAAGCTCAAGTCTCAGTGTTTGGATATGGGGTGATGGTAGACACATGTCCTGTCAGTTCCACCGTGTTGTTATTTTTCAAATATATTTGATTATACACTGGGCTTATATAGTGAAAACAAAACTTTCATTCGTCTGATTTGGGAGAGGTTGTGGTTGAAGGTGGGGGAATGACAGAAAAGGATCATGGAGTGAGAGGCAGGGAAGGATGAAAGAAGACAACCAACCAATGGTGCTACAGCAAGTGAGGGTGAAAATTTTGGAGGCAGCATTTTAGAGACACATTTTTAAGAGCTGCCTCCCTCCCAGCTCCTTTGAATAAGAAGTGACTGGTGGTCCAGATATGTGTTCCTGAGTCTGGCCTGCAGGTACCTTTCTGCCTGTGCATGAGGCTGACTAGCTTGAGTCTTAGGAGCCTGATAGTCCTGAGGTTTGACATCGTAAAGGCTCCTTCCCTCCCACACTTGCAGCTTCCCAGGTGGTAGGAAAAGATTACCTGTTCGCTGCCGTTGGTGGGAGAGGAAATAAAAGGGCTAGAAGGAAAAGGGTAGTTCCTCCAGGACTGCATTTTAGCTTAAATTAAAATTGATTCATTTTGATATTATGCTTTCTATAGGTTTTATAGCATCATGGGACCAGATCAACTGACAAGCAGGGTTTAACAAGGTCTATCCATATTCCTCTTTGCTGAGGATGTATTTCACAAGTAAGAAACTGAAACAGTGAGTAATTACAATGCCTGGATCTCAACCAGACAGAGTCTGGGACAGAGTGGCTGACCAGTCACATCTGTTCTGTGCCTCTTCTGCAGGAACTCTTCTTCTTAGAACAGTAATGAACTTAACTAAAATGGAAATAATTCATGGTGATATGCAGAGCATGGCAGGAAACTGGGCTGGAGTTTTCATGAGCCTGAAGAGGCACAGAATCTAAACTGTAGGGAAAATATCTCTCTCTGAAGATGAAGGGCAAGATTCTCAATTGATGTACATCTCTGCAACTTGGCATCAGTCAAGCTATGCTGATTTACACCAGCTGAAAAATCTGGAAGGGAACAATGCACTTTTTGTTCAATTTTTATGGGCTCTTCAGACCATCCGTCACATTTAGTTGGAGAGGAATAACATTTGGTAGATGTTTAGTCTTGATTTTTTTTTCCTGAAATGGGAAGTGAACTAAATGAAGTGAAGACAGAATGAGGCAGTTTTATTATTAGAGCTAGCTGAACAGTCTGAAAAAAATTAAGAATAAATTAAAAAAGAATTTGTCAAATAATGTATTTGACATTATAGCAAAATACAGGCAAATGAATTATTTCTTAGAAGAATTGTTAATAGAAAGTTAAGAGGAGTAGATTGTGCTGGATATGACTAGA
Organism: Trogon surrucura; assembly: GCA_020746105.1. Taxonomy (NCBI): domain Eukaryota; kingdom Metazoa; phylum Chordata; class Aves; order Trogoniformes; family Trogonidae; genus Trogon; species Trogon surrucura. Next base: position 34,569,659 of record CM036623.1, on the reverse strand, counting down.
TTTACAAAGAGTTGGCTGTATGAAACTGTCAGGCTAATCCATCTCTTCCATAGTATATGTTACACAGCCTCTGCCTGCTGCACTTTTATAATCCACTGACATCACTGAGCGCTAAATGTTGTCAGAAGACCCAAGATCCAAGGATTATCAGTTCCGATTTAGGGACTGAAAGGTAATTTGGACTGGTGTCTGCCTCTACCTGCTGAGCTCATCTTTCTTGGTTGGTTGAAAACATGTGCCATGACTGCTGTGTACCCTTTACAAATGGCTCCTTCAAAAGAGGGGATGGTGGAGTGTTGGCTTAGAGACAGGAGCACTGTGCCAAAGCAAGAGAAATAGCTTATGGACTGAGGTCCATGCTCACCCAAAGAATATGTGACTGCAAGGGGCTCCTTTGTGTTTCTGCCTAAGCCTGTTGTGAAAGGTGGAGGAGAAGAACAGGTGATGCCAACCTGCTGGCTCTCTCATGTGCAGGCAGTGTTAGACTGCAAACAGAACTGCAAACAGGCCTAGCAGGCTTTTTGTCCGTCACTAAAATTCTGGCCCATGCATCAGTATTGGCATGGAGCAGCAAATAACTGGTGCCAGCAAAAGTTTTGGAGCAGACCATTTCCCCAGTGGACTAAGGGACTGGACTGAAACTCTGGGACTTCCCATTTAGGACTGCTGGGCTGCTGGGGAACACACATGTTAAATGACTGTTATTCCAGCCCAATGATAAGTCACAGTCCAACCTGTACTGCCTTTAAAAGCACAGTTTTTAAGGGTGCTACAGTTAATGTGGGAAAAATAATCCTAAAATATTATTCTCAAGGCTACCAGCCAAGCTGTATAAACCACCTTTGCAGTGAATGGCAATAGTTGTGTGGGAAATGCACTTCCTCTTTCTTAGACAATTTTGCAATTTCTAATAATTGTGTTTTTCATCCCAAATCAGAAAAAAACCCCACAGGTATGTGATATTTTCGACAAGTGATGGATTAAAAATCCTCAAACCTGTTCTGGGAGAGTCTCAGTGAATTTGGAAACACTGAAGAGGCCAGGTTTACCTTCCAGACAGCATGACTAGGACAAATAACCAGGGAGTCCAGGGAACAGACCACCTTGCTACTCATCAAGGCAGGTAGGGCAGGGCTGTGGTGAATCAGGCACCAACCAGCCTCTACAGCAGGGAATGCCCAGACTGAAATGGGTTTACCCAGTATGAACATCAGGTTAACCCAGGGTGAACTGCAGTGGGAGAGGAAATGCCACTGAGCACAAGTTTAAATCCCTTTTCTTCCAGCACAGGGAACTGACAGTAGAAGAACAAGATGATTTGCTGGCAAATCACTTTGTGAAGAAAATGCAAGAGAAATGATTGGCTCTGATGGGTGAGCAAGATTTAAGTGTGCACTTCATTTGACCTGCAAACTGCATGGGGAATGTGCATTTTCTTGTGCAGTGTGGTAGGCAATTTAGTGTTATGCCTTTTACCATGAGAGGCAGTGAGATTCAGCTGACTTGAGAGTGGGGAGTTTCTTCACATCACATAGCAGCCCAAATGAGTAAATATTATGTGGGTTATGCTGGTACACAGTAGCACACCAAATGTTACTCATATGGTTTTAGAGATGTTCAGTCTGTTTCAGTGGCTACCCAACACATTTAGTGCCAGAGATCTATATAACACTGTGCTCCTCTTGGACACACAGTTCCTGAAAACATAAATCCTTGTGTGTGGTTACTGCACCACCAGGATCTGACTCATTGCTTCGCAAAGCACTTTCAGTTGCTTTGGAAACACAATGATATGCACTATACAAACCCAGTAACCATGCTGCTCCAGTAACAGTCTACTATCTCAGAACTGTCAGGAAAACTTAGTTCTCCATTACCCACGCACATTAGGAACTTCATGTGACAACCCAGACAAGATCCTGTAGCTCCAATGACTGAATCCATGCCCTTGGTGTTTCAGCTGATGAGGAACTCTCAAGAGGTGTTAGCAGCATATAGTCCATGGCAAAGTATTGCACAGTTTTCTTTCCATACAGTAGAGGGTAGTCAAATACTCAGGGACTACATGTGCAAGGAAAGAGAACCAAATAGTACAGCAACCGAATGGAAAACAAACAAAGTGTCTATTTTTTAAACTGAGCTAAATCCATATAATTTTAAATGGGGAACCTTTTGAGTCCTTGTAAAACAAGTTCCTTAAGCGTTTGAGTGATGCTATTTAAATGTGTAATGATTTGACCTATAAAAAACCTCATATTAATTGCCGTACTTTCAGGATGAAAGTATTAAACATTTTAATTGTGCTCTGCATGTTTAGGATGCAAACAAAAGTGCTCATTGTGAACCTGCCAATTAAAGTAGCTGCCAATAGGGAAAGGAGACATGCCTGTGGCTTTCTGTGGGTTAGCTGAGGTCATGTCTACAAGTAATGCACAGGTTCTTAAAGAAGTTTGGCATCTGAATGCGTGAAAATCCCAAGCAATACCCCACTCTTCCTATTAAAAGTTTTGTAGCTGTTTTTGGTCTGGCAGCTGTTTACAGAACAACATCAAGGCATTTTTAAATTATAATTTGTAGAAAATATATAGCACTTAGAGAATGCAAAAGGTTGTCTGAGATGTTAGTGCTAAGAACCCACTTACAGGATTGCTCTTGAGCGTCAGAGTACTGCACATGAACATGGTCTAGTCCAACAGGCAGCTCATAAGCCGTCAAGGAAACCCCGGGGAAGCTGATGGGAATAGTGATGTGCTTCCAGTCAGGGAAGAGGTTAGAGTTTCACTGTTTCAGATCTTAGAGTTTTGAAGTAACAATTTAATTTCTATTAAGTTATTGTTTGCATATTTCTATAGTACCATTTAACAACGTGTGGCGTATTTCAGTAACATCATATTTTTCTTCGTAACAGTGCAGAAAACCCAGACCTTTCATCTTACGGATTTCATAGAAATGCATAACCCATGGAATTGGTTTGTAGTCATGTTCTCCCACCAACTGAGCCTGATAAGACTTAAATCCCAGCTCACTTATTCCAGTGTATGTTAAGAGCAATCTGAATGACTAACACACAAGGCACACTGGCGTAGAGAGCTGTGAAGAGCTGAGAATCTGGCTCGGTGTTCCCTGTTGCGGGAGGAAAGCTGGATTGAAATCCATATATGAAGTGGAAGATACTTATTTTACATTTCTGCAAATGTTTTAAAAATTTTAGACTGTATTTCTGTCTCAGCTGATGGAGCTTCACAGGAAGGTTTTGAAGAAGAAATAGAAATCCTTTGGTGAGTGTATACTGAATTTGTGTTATATAATGCTTTGCATTTTATCTGTAGCTATTACGAAAGATTCTGAAGTAAATTAAAAAAACCACAACCTGTAAGCCAAATCTACTTTATTTTCAAGAATCTCCAGCTATCACTCACATTTCCTTGCCAAATGTGTCATTTCTCTTAGCAACAGTATAGATGGCTTTAACAAGTATTTTTAACCTGTGAAATAAAGTCATAGAGCTCATTTCTGAAATCAGAAGTTATGTTCAGATACCTAAGGACTGGATTCAGTGTTAAATTGCTTCTCCTCCTCACAAGACCATGGAAGCTATTCTTGCGGGGAAGGCTTAGTGTTCCAATGCAAGCAGTTTGGATAGACTTTTGTCTTTCCAGCTGAATTTGGCTTTACTTTTTTCTAGCATTATAAATTATTGTATGTGTGATAAAACACACACACATCTTGGGGAAAAATGTTAATTCTACAGAAAAAGAGGCTCATGCAAAGTTAACATTATTTATATACATATTTCTCTGCAAGTTATCCATACTTTACAGTTAAATTGGCACCTGAGTCAACCTGGAGTAATTGTTAGATGGTATCCTGCTAGCTATGATTTCAACAAGAGGTCTCAAAAATTTCACTTGCAGTTTTGCCTACAGATAATGTGTAGTGAAGTCTTTAGTGCTGCTTAAAATCCCTTTAAAAACAGGTATTTCTGGGATGACAGATGCTATCAGCGGAGATATTTAGTTGCTATTATCCAGTCAAAGTAGAAGACTGACCAGTCTTTTACAGTTGCCTTGTCAGTGGTTGCTGTCATAATGTGGGACATGTAAGGCAGAAATGGTGTGGCAACATAGATGAATCTGGTTGTATATGTACTGGAACCACAAACATGCTGCTGAACCTTTTTTCCATCTGATAAGTAAAGGCACAGATGATACAGGGAGGTTCTCACATCCCACTTCATCTCTCATGCCCATCTTTGGATTGCCTGCCAAATATTCCAAGGGCAAACTAACCTCTGAATTTGATGTACCAGACCCTTCCATCTCATTCAAACCATGTCTTTGTAAGGCACATTAATACTTACCAATGTCAGTTAAATGCTCTCTTTACTCTCAACATTTGTTTGATCGAGTGGGTCAGGGAACATATGCCTTATATTTGGATTTACTGTACAAATTGTTCACTTTAAATTAATAATTTTAGGCTTAGGTTTAGGGTGTCATTATGACCGCCGCTCCTAAAAGAGAGTGGCTTCATCAGTCAAGCTCAGTGTTGGATTGTTTGGGACCAAAAGAGATTAGAAAGTATGTTGTTTGCTAATGAAGCTCAATCAGTTTTTCTTCATGAAATAGTCACTTGATTAGATTTCAGGTTTTGGCTTAAGACAGAAGTAGAGTTAAAAGGAAAATGCTTATTGAGTCTAGCTTGTCACTGGGTTTGGAATGTCTTTAGGGATAAGAAGCAGGTTCATATCATGAAGGGCAAATGCTGTTATTCATATTTCTTGCAGAGTTTGTTCACCTCCGTGGGAAGGGTGGAGATTTAGAAAGACTGTTGGAGATGATGCAGCTAGTGCCTTGAATGCATTTTTAGCTGCAAGAATTAGTTCACTGCCCATATATTAAGAATTTGTGGTTGGGGTTTATCTCACATTTAGGAAAGGAAAAGGTTTGTCCTGAATATTTAGAATGAGGGATGATACCAACAACTCATGTTTCATGTTCACATATTCCAGTAGTTGTACAATTACATTTCAGGTTAGGTTAGAATTGATTTAACTTTTGAGTGTAAAAAGACTCAAAGAAAATAATGTCCTGTTTGATTCTTCATGATAATCAGGGATAAGAAACCTGGTTCACCAAATCTCATTAATTTTGTTAACCAATAGCTAGAGGAAAACCCATTAGGTTTTACTCTAACTATTGGTTACCTGGCTATAAGCATAACCCTGTGATTATGTAATGACTTGGGAACTCAAAGCTCATTGTTTCCAAGATGCTATGAGATTCCATAATGCTGATTTTAGAATCATAGAATCATAGAACTGTTCAGGTTGGAAAAGACTCTTGGGATCATCGAGTCTGACCATTAACCCTACACTACAAGTTCACCCCTAAACCATATCACCCAGCACTACATCTAAGCGACACTTAAACACATCCAGGGGTGGCGACTCAACCACCTCCCTAGGCAGTCTGTTCCAGTGTCTGACCACTCTGTCCGTGAAGAATTTCTTCCTAATGTCCAGCCTAAACCTACCCTGTTGCAACTTGAACCCATTCCCCCTGGTTCTGTCCCTAATTACCTATGAGAAGAGACCAGCACCAACAGCTCTACAATGTCCTTTCAAGTAATTGTAGAGCATGATGAGGTCCCCCCTCAGCCTCCTCTTCCTTAAACTGAACAATCCTAGCTCCCTCAATCGCTCCTTGTAAGGTCTGTTCTCCAGGCCCTTCAACAGCTTTGGTGAAGGTAGAAGTGCTTACAGAAGAAATAGATAATAATGAACAGCAATATATGATACTGACCCAGGGATTCTAGGGAAAATTAGGAGCTGGGTTGCTGTTTTATGTAAAAATTTGTTCTGAAGAACCATTGGACACAGGAATGAATATTATATATTGGCAGAGAATCAACATGGATTTGTAAAGGGAAGTCATGCCTCACAAATCTACTAGCATGTTTCAGAGAAGCCAGTAAGCTTGCAGATAAAGAAATTATGGTTGATATAACCTACTTGGTTTTTAACTTGCCAAAAGTTTTTAAAGAATCTAACAAGTCATAAGATAAAAGAAAAAGTCAGCAGTAAGTGGACACTTTTCACAGAGGAAGGAGGTTTCCAGTGAAGTTTCTGTGGGATTTGTCCTGGGCCTTGTAATGCTCCTGCTCTTAATAAATAGTCTAGAAATGAGAGGGAGAAAATCTTGAGGTATCTTAGTTTGCTGGCAGGACTAAGTTATTAGGAATAGAATCGTAGAATTGTAGAATAGTTTGGATTGGAAAGGAACTTTAGAGGTTATCTAATCCAATCCCCCTGCAATGAGCAGGGACATCTTCAACTAGATGGAGTTGCTCGAAACTCCCTCTAACCTTACTTTGAATGTTTCCAGTGATGGGGTTTCTCGACCTCTCTGGGCAACCTGCTAAAGTGTTTTACCACCCTCCTCATAAAAATTTTCTTCCTTACATCCAGGCTAAATCTACCCTCTTTTAGATTAAAACTGTCAGCCTTTATCATGTTGCAACAGGCCCTACTCAAAAGTGTCTCCATCTTTCTTATAAGCCCTGTTTAAGTATTGAAAGGCAATTAGGTCTCCCCAGAGCCTGCTCTTCTCCAGGCTGAGCAATGCCAAGTCTTCCTGGCTGTCCTCACAGAAGCAGTGCTCCAGTCCTCTGATCATTTTTGTGGCCCTCCTTTGGGCAACACACATAGACCCACTCCAACAGGTCCATGTCTTTCCTGTACTGAGGACTCTAGAGCTAAATGCACTGCTCCAGGTGGGGGTCTCACCAGAACAAAGGGGCAGAATCTCCTCCCTTGACCTACTGGGCATACTTCTTTTGATGTAGCCCAAGATACAGTTGGCTTTCTGGGCTGTGAGTACACATTGTTGACTCGTGTCCAGCTTTTCATCTACCATTACCTCTGAGTCCATTTCTGCAGGGCTGCTCTCAATCTCTTAATCCCTCAGCCTGTATAGATACCAGGGGTTAGCCCAAGCCATGTGCAGGATGTTGCAGTTGACCTTTTTGAACTTCGAGGTTCGCATGGGTCTACTTCTGAGGCTTGTCCAGGTCCATGCCCATGACCTCAGGCATGTTGACTGCACCATTCAATATGGTGTTTTCTGCAAGCTTGCTGAGGGTGCATTTGATCCCACTGTCTGTGTCATTGATGAAGATATTGAACACTGGTGCCAGTATGGACCCCTGAGGGACATGACTTGCCACAGATTTCTATCTGGACATTGAGCTGTTGACCACTACCTTCTGATGTAAGCATCCACCCAGGTCCTCAACCACTGAACAGTCCATCCGTCAACTCCATCTCTCTCAAATTTAGAGAGAAGGTTGTTGTGGAGGACTGTGTCAAAGTTGTTACAGAAGCCCAGACAGATGACATCCATAGCTCTTCCTTTGTTCACTGATGTAGTCACTCCATCATAGAAGGCCACTAGGTTGGTCAGGCAAGACTTGCTCATGGTGAGCTCATTCTGCCTGTCTTGAATCACCTCCCTGTCCTCCATGTGTCTTAGCATAGCTTCTATGAGATCTGTTCCATGATCTTCCCAGGCATAGAGGTGAATACATGAGGTGAGATTTTACTCCGAAGAATTATAGAAAGAAGTAGGATATGTAAAGTGACAATTTCAAAACATGCAAAAAAAAAAAAAAAAAAAAGGTGTGTTTTCTTCATTTTGTATTGTTAAACTGTCAGGATCCTTGCCAAAAGATATTGCGGACATTAAAACTCAGATGCAAAAAGGAACTATTGAGGGCTGTTAAAGATAGAGATGCTGCTTCTGATGAGGAGTCAGCCACAAATCCCTGGAGGCTGCATATAATCTGGAGAATTACTGCTGTTCTCAGTCTTCCTTGGGAATTCACTTTTGGATGCCATCAGGAATGGCTGCAGGGCAAATTGGATGCTTGATCTGATCAAATATAATATGGGAGGGTCTTTATAAATTCATCTTGTAAAAAAAGGTACCAAATATTTGACATACATGAATAAGCATATGTGTTATTGGAATTTTCTGAATACTACTATTTTCAGTGCAAAACACTTGTTAGTCTTGTCACCTTAAAATGACATGTAAAATTATTTTTTTTTCCGTTTGCACAACTGTACCCTTTCCCAAAGTCAAAACTGAGAGAAATTAAGTTAATTAAAAGCATTATGTATGTTACGTGTCATGAGCTGTCTCGCAACAGAAGTTGTCCAGTTGCAAAAAGAAGCAAACGAACCACTGACTGCTCAGGTTTGAGGAGCTGTCCTCAGTTACCTTTTATCGCTTTTGCTGTGAATATAGCGAATTGGCCACAGTGTCATCATTAGGACTTTAGGGCAGGCCCCTATGAGGAACTGCTGAATGAGTGTCTCCAACAGCCCGCAACCTGAACAGGTGGCAGCTGCCTGCCTGGAGCCTGGCAGGTTGGTTTGGGGGCAGGCAGGGCTTGGAGCTGGGGCTACAAGAAGCCAGTAGAGGGAGGGGTGACACCCCCCACCTCAGAAGCCCCCACCATCCCTCAGCCTCGTTCCCGGTATGGGGCGGCAACTTGACTGTATAAAAGGCGAGAACTCGGGGCAGCTGTGTGCTTCCTGTCCACCCCAAGAAGATGACTGATGGTACCGTGGTCGCCGCTGGACCCAGGGGCGGTGAGCTTGCCTTGTTGCTTTTTTTCTCTCTCTTTCTAGCCTTAACAAAAGGCTGTTTATGTCAAGGCCGGTTTTTTTTGCTTGCTAATAGCTCGTTGTTGTGAGGCGTGTTGATTGCTCTAAGTGGAGTGCATCGTTGTTAGGTGATTGGTGAATAAAACGGTTGTTCGGTTCTTTGGTGTGAGTCACCTTAACCCTGGCCTGGGAGTCGGTGACCCTGAGTCAATGTCCTGAAAGCTCGGGGCGTGACAGACCCTTACTGGCTGAAATCATCCATAGTTCCATTTAGGCATTTAAATTACTATTGGGTAGTCAGGAAGAAAGATTTGAGTCTTTAAACTGCATGCAGAACCTAATAAAAATACTGAATTGCTCAGGAATAAATGCAAAAAATTGAAGAATGCCAGGTTGCAGACAAACTCGTATGGATTCAGGACTTAGGCTGGTTGTTCTGTGTTTATTGTTATGTATTGCAGGTGTGTTTCTCATCAGAATGAATCTGGAAACAAAGGGGAGGGTATTCAATGTGACAGCAAAATCTATCCCAGGCTTCTGTATGGTGTCCAAAACTGCTGGCTATTCCTGGGAATCTGCCTCCGATGACACGCCTAATGAGATACTTAACTCTGTTCATCCCATTTAATGAAAGACATACGGGTACTACTTGGTACGGATGAAATCTATTCAATGCCTCGGAATCCTTCTGTCTTCACTAATACCATAGCCACTTCAACTTGATCCAGACCTCTTTCTCTGCTTGTGGAAGATAGTGTTATTTGTGGGCCAGCAATAGCCAGACTTGCGTAGTCAAAAGTAGAGAAAAATCTGAGCAGCTTCTTGTCCCAGTGAATCTCAAGCTATGTTCACTGTTACCTTTTTACTTTAGATAAATTTGCTTTTGATGTGCAAGTTTTTGTTGTCATTATCTAGGACCACTGGCTAGGAACAAAGTCTTTGTTCTGGTGCCACATTTTTTTTTTTTAGCAAATAAAATATATCCATGCGCTAGGATTTCTTTGCTGATAATGAGATCTTCAAATTACAGTGTCTTTTGGCTTTTCTGATGTTGGAAGTTTGCAGAAGATACTTTGGAGACATGGTGGTTACTTGGTTCAGGGGAACCAAGGTGTGGGAGACAGTAGAACACAAAACTCTTCTTCAGAATGTCTTTTCACTTATGAGATTGAGTTTCTTAATTCCTAGTCCTGACAATGAGTTCTGTGTTTCCATTCTCTCACAGACACTTTCTGTAGTCAGAATGCATGAAACTTTGTTGCAGTATTTTGCAAACAGTAGAAAGTGAAGATAGTGTTAGATGTGTCCTTGGATGCCCTGTGATTTGCTGCAGCAGCAGGAGCGATGATCTCGTATTTAATATTGAACAATAGCTCACTATAGAATTTTCTAAACTAGAATTGGCTTCTTAACCATGTCCCAGAACCAACCTGGCATTTCACAATAGAGGAATCAAATTTCTTTTGGCAGCATCTGATGTCATAGTTGCTTAGAGCCTGATCTCAGAATTTGGATGTCATGAGTCATTCTATCTGTACTCAGCTGTGTAAAACAGACAACAAAAAATGTGGGCGTCAGCAGTGCTGTGACCTTTATACAGTATTCAACAGATTGGGAGAAGGCAGAATTGTTACTACTAATTTTAAACCTCTAATACGTGTGTGGGTTTTTTTTGGGGGGATGTTTGTTTGTTTTTTTTTTCTGATACACAATAGAAGCCTATCCCCAGAAGTCTACAACGTATTGCTTCAAAGGGGGTCTCCTTTTGACCAAAGGACTTGCAAGCAAAATGTCTGTGGAATGTGCTTGGACAGAAGTGTTGCACCTCTCTTTACTCTGTCCTGCCACGGGTGATATGTTTGCTCGAGGGAAGGATGACCCCTGTTTCCTATTTGGCATATTATCTAGAATTACACCGAGGAGCAAAATAATCGCTGCTTGCAAATGTCATGTTCAATGCTCAAAGACTTTGTCTGTGCTGAGGAGCTGCTGAAATTATTTTGAAAGAAAATACTCTGTATAGTATGGAGGTATTACTAATCTGTCAAACCTCTGCGGCTGTTTGGGTAAAACTGGGGGTTTGTTTAGCAGCTTGTGATCTTGCTGATCTAGTCTGCCGGTAATATGCAATTTTTATCACTTGTGGGGCTTGGACAGTATTGTAAATCGATTGGGTGCTACTTAAGTAATATTTGAACAGTAGTTAAGCCATAAGTGAATTATGGGTTATTTTCATAAGATGGTCATCTACCACAGATAATTAGGTGAGGAAAACAGAACACAGCTTCACACCCTGATCCTTTCCTAGATTCTTACACCTTTACGAAAGTAAAGGTATTTGGTTTCTGCTTCCTATCTTACAGAAACGGTGACGAAAACATGCAGGTACCTTCAAGAATAAAGTGATGATATCAGAAAGGATTTTAAAAAAAAGATATATTAATAAACAGGAGGTGGTACAACAATAAAACAGGAATAAGGCAGAATAATTTTAAGATGTTAGAGCTTAAAACTCATCTTTATTTTAAGTTGTGTGATGTGTTGTTGTCTTTGAAGTCCTGTCTTTTGGAGACATGCATTATATAAGGATCATGCCTTTCTTTTAATATCATCTTTCTGACTATGGTAGTTGCATAAGATTTGAAAATGTGAATTTTAAGGAGTACAGTATGAAAAGATTTAACAAACTATCAGTTTGAGCACAGTCTGCTAGTTGTGCCAAGCTTTCAGTTTCCAAATCAGACTTCTTGTCCAAGTGTCCTTCACATAGTCTTTCTCCCACAAATTGCAGTGGTGTAGTTGGACCATGGAGTTACATCAGTAAAATTGACTAGGACTGTTCTGATTTGTTGCCAGCTGAAGCTGGGATTGAGCAAAACTGCAAAGTTTCCCTCTGTTACAAAGATCACTGTAGTTTTTGCACACCTCATGCTGCATCATATACACTCAGAACTGGAATTTATCTCTGGCAAGAGCTCTGTTTCCTGAGTTATGTCTGGCATGACTGCTTTCAGTTGTGAAGCATTTATCCGTTTCCTGGTGTCAGCTACTGAATTCAATGGGATTATGGACCATTTTGCATAAAATCCAATCTTGTCATCCACTATGGAATCCAAGAGGTACTATCACTTGTTTCATGGGCTTCTTATCAACAACGTACTTTAACCTATCGGTCTTGAAACAGTTTTATTGCACCTCATCAGCACCTGATATTGCTAATCTATGATGTGGCTGGAATTGCAGTGCAGGTGGCTTTGCTGCCTAGTTGGATTTGAATTGATTGCTGATTTAATAATGTAACAGCAAAAATGGCAGCTGAATGTCTGCCTTTTTCTGTAATAAATGCACATAAAGCATGTCTGCATCTGCTGACTGACACTGCAGAATGCTTTCCCTTCAGTGGAGGTCTTTCCAAATCTCAGAAACGACAAGAATAGATGCTTGTGTTTTTTCTGACGTATCAGTGGTATATGAAGATACATTGGTTCTGCTTTCTCTTTTTCTGTTGCTGCAGCTTATAGGCTGACCATTAATTTTTCTGTCAAACTGCTGTCTGTAGCATATGTGTTAGATGGCATCTGTGATATACGGCACCTGCATTCTCCATGCTGTTTGCTTAGTTTGGCATTAGAGCACTTATTCTGTACCAATACACATTATTGTTATATATTCCTTTCACTGCTTCCTTTAGTTGCTCTTTCAATAAATGTCATGTTTCTAAGGCTAGGTCTATTGCCTTAAAAATGGTCTTGCTTTCATTCTTTCTGAAATTACATATGTGTGCCAATAATGTGTCCTCTACAGTGTAAACACTTTTTTTTTCTCACTATTCAATACAAATATTTATTCAGGTAATGGGAAAACAAAACATTTTTGTATCTACTGCTCATTCTGGGGTCACTGAATATTTTGATGATCTGTTCCAGCATTTGGAGCTTTATTCCAACAGAAGTGGCCTGATTATCTCTTCCCCACACCCCCAATGTTATAACAATGATTTTTCTCATCTTCCATTATAAACTCTGCATGGAGGCTTAGTTCTTACTTTCACAATTTTAATGCCTGCACACGGATTTTGTCTGCAAATCCACCATGCCTGGTAGCTGGCATCACTCCATGCTGATGATTTCTTTTGTTTCTCGCCCATATTTTGTCTCTTTGTAAATTGCGTTCTCTTTATTATTGTGAATCTCACAAGATTAACCACTGCTGTCATCTTCCATATGCCACATGCTGAGTAGTAACATAAAACCCCACCACATTTCTTAAGTAAAAGGGCTTTAGATTGAGAGAACTGTAACAGAACTGAAGCCCTGTGGCAAGCCAGTGCCCCCAGATGGCAAAAACTGCATTTAAGGCCTTTGGTGCTATTAAATTTTAAAGACTGCAAGAAGTGGAGAAAGTGGGAGTGAACTCTGATGACTGCCAGGGGTGGAGAGGACATCAAGGCCAAAGTTAACTGTGCTGCACCAGGACCCCCCTCAGCACCAGTGCCCCTGACTCCTCTCTGTCTCCATTTTGGAGCTGAGTCTCAGCACCAGGTCAGGGAAGCACTTCCCATGGGAATAGACTTGTCGAAATATCTTTTAGGCTCTACTGCTCTGCTGGCAGTGATGTGCTGCTCAGCAGGTGGAAGGGAGATGCTGATACGAAGGTGTTTGCACTGGGAGAGGTGGGACTTGGGTGCAAGGCTGCTGAGGTGTTTTGAGGGGTTTTCTTTCTTTTTATAACCCCTTTCATTCTTTTTATAACCCTAGACGATTCATTGATATCTGGGGGGAATGTTCTTGCAAATTGATGAGGAAATGTAATCATTCTTTGCTGCATTTCTGTCTGTATTTATGAACTCACATTTCCCTGAATGCTGTGAGGAGGAAACATGAGAGCTTTGTTGCTTTAATACCCTCCTCCGGCAACCATCTACCCTAACCCCCTCCTTCTTGCTTAATTTCTTTAGCAAATTCATCCTACATGCATTTCAGTTGTCTCTGGGACTTTCCTGCCTCCTGCTCCATGCATGGTTGTATTTTTGCCCTTTCCCATCCTTTGCATGTAGCTGCACTGAGCAGTGATCGTTGCCCTAAATTCATACTTAATCCCCGAGGAAAAGTGCAGTGGTTCTTTCTTTCTCTAGGCCTCTGTTTTGGGTGCTGACCTCCAGTGTTTCTTCTATCCCATAGAAATGTTGTAATAAGTTTTTTACATTTAGCCTACTACTTTACACTTGATAAAATGCAACTCCTAAATTCAACTCTACCGTCAGTTAGCTTTTCTATTCCTGTTTATAGATGACAGTGTTTTCATTGTGTTATCAAGCTGTGGTTCTCCTTTTCCCTGTATAAAGTTTTGCTTGTTTTGTACAGGGACTCCATGTTTCAGGACAGAATAATTGGCTGTTAAGGTCACGCAGGAAAGATACTTAGTTTTCCCATGTTTCTGGGTGCGGCGCTTGAGCCAATCCCATTTATTAATTTTAAGAAGACCCATCAGACATTTGAATTTGACCCTTTTTCCTGCCAGTAACACCTGGAAAAAGAGTTAAATAAGTTAAATTGCAGATATAGTCAATCCTTAGTTAAAGATGTTTTTGTGCCAAGTTATATCTGGAGTAAATTTTTACAGGCAAACACTAAATCAGGGCGAGGGGTGCAGGAGAAAGTGTAAAGGAGAGTAAAATAGAAAGGTTGACAGACCCTTAATTATAATGAAAATGATTACAGAGAACTCTATGGTATTAACTTAGATAATTGCCAGAGTCGTAAAATCCAGATTTTTCTGCCTGCGAGGCTCCTGGGAGCTGCTGGAGACGAAGAAAATGAAATGTAATGGTTCATATATAATTCAGAATTTTGTTTCTTTTCCTCATTCTCAAAAGAGTAAAAGTGACCTACTTTCTATATGTTGTAGATTAGTGGGAAATTCCCTCAACTCCCAGTGTTAGTGTGCTTGTTCTCTTCTTAAGCAGGTGCTAACTCCCATCTCTGCTTTACTACTGCTGGCATAGTATGTGCTAAATGTGTTGTGACATTCTTTCCTCTCAGTTTACAGTGACGATGGTTGTGCTCCTTCCCAAATTCCAGTTTTGTTAAGCTTCGGGGATTAATGTAGGATCTAAATTAATTTTCTGCATGTTAGTTGTCAACTGTAGTAGAAGTAATTAAATAACAAGCTCTCCTCTAAGATTTATGCTTTTATATTTGATAAGTTACATGTAAAGCTGGTTTAAAAGAGGGGAAAAAAATGAAAGATACCCATATAAAAAAAAGTCACTTCTTGTAGGTTTGTCACAATGCACATTTGGAATGAAATGGGACTGAATTGTTAGAAATGAACCTGAAATTCAGAGGAGAGGCAATATCAGCTCCATTGTAAGGTGAGATCTGAACTGGCAAGATTCAAATCCAGACGACTTCTTCCAACCCATCTTTACAAAAGCTAAAGCGAACAGTTTAAAAAAAAAACTGAGATGGGAAAATGGACTTAAGGTTACAGGTTAAGCCTGTCTCCATTTGCTGTACGCACTATAGAAGCTAGAGAGAGTGTGGAAGCAATCCTAGTTTTGATCCTGCCCACCAAGAAGAGCCAATGTTTAGTTGTCTCTATAGATTCTATATAGAATCTAGTTCTATATAGAGAGAAATTTAATGAGTTCTCCTATCGCAGTGCTGAACTCACTCATCAGTGAGGAGATTTTTTTCAATTTTTTTTTAGTTCTTTTCCAATTAAATTGTTTTCATCATACATGGAGAGAAATAGGAATATTTTAACCCTGTTTTGCTCAAATAGAAATTGCATTGACTGAAAAAAAGATGCTGGGATGTATGATGGACAGTGTTCTATTTGCTTTTCCTAAGATAAGCTGACACATGATTTGATCGTCAGTTGCATAGAACTAGCAAAACAAAATCATATTTCTCACTAAATGAAGTGCATCATTTAGAACGGCTAGCAGGGAAAGATTTGAAAAATCAGCACAGTTCTGTTTAGCCACAGTTTGTTTGTTTGTTTGTTTATTTGAAGTAAGCAGTTTCATCCAGGCTATGGACATTAGACCAGTTAGCAAGAGGACTTGTTCATATATTTTTGTTTTACTTTTGTGATCCAAGTGTTAGGAGTTGGGGGTTTGTATCCAAAGGGAATGAGTTTACGTATGCAGGACACATTGTTCGAGGAGCTAATACTTACAGTAAACAGAGGTTGCTTAACTGTTGAGTAATGCTACAATAGTTATTTCCAATATTTTGCAAGAAACAATGTTCATGCGATGTTTTACCACTAGTAATTTGTTAGTGGTTTTAATTTAATGCCAAACAAATCTCTAAGGGCTATAATTTCAAAAATGTGGAGTATCACACATTGGAAACTATACCCACTTTCTACTTTTGTAAGGTAAGATACATGAGATAACTTTTCTTTTCTCATGTTAATGGTACATTAAAATCTAAAAAGTTTAAAATACTCTTGTGACATCACAAATAATGTGATATCCCATAAAGAGATGCATGTGTTTGCAACTTATGTTACAGGTTAAAACCAAGTCTTTAAAAATGCTTAAAGAAAGTCTTTCTACAACAGATTACTTCAAGAGATGGAATCTAAAGAGGCCTTATTTACCTGTTTTCAGAGCAGTGATGTGCTTACATTACAGTAAGGTCAAACCTAGCAATACTGCAAATCTTTTACTGAGAAGTACTTTTTATCTTAATTCTTTGTACAATATATTTCATTTATTGTGATGAATATATGGATGGAAATAGTTTTAAAATGTCTGAAAATAATTTTTTTTGTGAAGCATCCCTGGATGTCTCTCACTCCAAATCCTGTAGGTGTTAGTATATTTCACTGTAGCTTTGCATTATTGCTAGAAGTTTTCCTTTCGCTGCAAAAAGGTGGAAATCAGCTTTGCTAAACACTCCCATCAATGCAATGCTCATCAGATTCTTTGTTTGGGATAGACACATGCTCTAATTTTACAGATGGACAACTAAGGGATAAGGCAGATGGATAGACTTTGATATATCTTACTGTGGTCAAGTGGCAGAGAGAAGCTAGAGGTTTTATCATGTGTGCTTTTGCTTTCTGTACCTCTGTGCCATTTATGTAGGTATGCATGCTTAAATATATATACATGTCCAGATGACTATATTAAAGGGAGACATAGACTTAAGGCATGCTTAATTAAATTATAATTTTAATCAGATTTAGGAGTCCAAAATATTGAGGTGCCTTCCAGCCCCTAATGTTCTGTGATTCTGTGAAAATACGGGAGTCTAAGCATGAATGTTTTGAAGGGAATTTAGGACTTTTCCAATTTTTTTGCTACCATTTTTATAACAGTTTTGTTGATGCAATGCTATTTCGTTTAAAAACCACATAAGATTATCTTGGCCTAAGGTAAATTCATTTGTATTTATTTGTGTTGTAATACTGCACATACTTACTTATATACATGATATACATTGTTTTCATGAACACATCTACATTACATTAGCTGTCATCAGTTTTCATGCTGTTCCAAACTGATTGGTCATTGGTTGTTTCATTTTGTTAGGACAGTCTGAATAAAACTAAGTAGTCATTGAAAAAGTTGATCTCCAATTTGGACTTCCAATTTAAGGTATGAGACATATCAACCTGGTTATTACGTCAGACTCACCCTCAATTGTGAAAATAACTATAAAAGAAATCTTTTCATAGTTTCCTTTCCCTGTTCTCTAGCCCTTAAATTCATTGATAGGTAGGAGCAGAAGCTGAACTAGACAGTCTGCATGGCTACATCTGTGCCTTTTAATCCAGACAACCCAGATGTTTATGCCAATGTTTCCCTCGAGAGCTTGCTTTGCCACCAATGTGTGCCTTTAAAACACTATATGCCTAATGTGCCTTGGTGAGACAGTCACAGAAGACTGACTTTCCACTCAGATGCTGAGATATGCATGACGGTACATGGGAAAACACCAAGAATGGTTTGCCAGACTCTCCATGAAGTTTTTGATGGGATGCTAGCTTGTTAGTCTAAAGACAAAGAATGCAGCAACGTCTCATCATGTAGAGCAAGAGCATAGTACTAATACAGTCATATGAAAAAGAAGCCTGTGCTGGAAACCTGTCTTTATCACTAGCAAGAGAAGCAGTGTCCTGGATTTAGCTAAAAACCTGGTTCTGTTTACCGATTTTTACTTTCCAGTTTAGTGTCTTCCAAAAGGCTGCACGTTCTGAAGTCAGCAGCATGTTTTTGCAGACAGTGTGTGCTACTGGCAGTGATAACACCTGATGTTTACAGTTACGGCCTGGGACTGGGATGCAGAGAGGCTCTTGCTGATACTTATTCCTGTAGTGACCAAGGCCACTGCTGGCTCTTGTGTGCCACGCTGGGGGTGCTGGGTAGTAAGAGGGGTCACAAGAAAGTAAAAGGTTGCACCTCCAGGGGGTAATAGACAGGAGAGGTGACCAACAAGAGTATTCCATCCCATATATATCATATTTAGTATAAGCTGAGTGATCATGAGAGTTTCGTCCCTTTTCCGCCCTTTTCTGCAATGACCGGTGTCCAGAGAGGACTCCATCTGACCTCCTGCTTTTGATCCGGATCCCGAGTTCCCAAATCCAGCTCCCTTTATCCCTCTGCTGCTGAACCTGGGGCTTCCCCAGTGCCTCCTGCTCTGCAGCACCAGTGGGGACTGATATCGGGGGAGGGAGTTGGGTTTGATATCAGGCTACTGTCTATAGTTGTATATAGTTCTTTACTTTTATCTTTTCACTATTATTTCCATTATTTTCATTAAAGCTGTTCTAGTTTTTTCTTCTCTTAACTCTTAAGTCTCTCTGCCTCATTCCCTTTTCCTTCCCGTTTAGGGGGAGGAAGAGGGGGTTAGAGTGTGTCTGTCCATGTTAGTGGCTGGCCCAGCCCTAACCCGCAACAGGCAGGTAAATTGTGATGAAGTTCCTGCCAAGCACTGTACTTTGGAGTGGAAAATGAGCATAGTTACCTGGCAAATGGTTGTGAGGGGGTGATGAAGACTAGCCAAGGAGAACAGGTTCTGTCTACCTGGATGGGGGCCCAGTTAGCTCACTCGTTTAGAGCGTGATGCTGATAACACCAAGGTCGTGGGTTGGGTCCCCATGTGTTGCCTGATCTAGTTGAGAGGCGTCCCTGCCCATGACAGGGAGGTTGGATTAAATGATCTCTAAGGTCCCTTCCAACCTAGGCCAGTCTACGATTCTGTCAAATGCACATCAGGGGTGCGAGTGCTTGGAAGATGTTTGCAGCAATGCAAAACACAGTGCACTCATAGTAGATGCAGAGTGGAGTATCTGGTCTTAGTTGTGGAAAATGATCCAACATCTGTTACATATTGTAAAAAGAGAGGCTATATGGAAACTAAAGGAAGATACAAAATAGAAGAGCAAAAATTAGTGCAAAAAGAGTAATGAAGACAAGCTAATGAGGTGGATTGAGAGGAGGAAGTGATGTGGAAGTGAAGATCATACTTCTGTAGATATATGAGAATGAAGGGAGTGAACTGAGAAAACTAGAACATAATTCCATTACTGTAGAATGAACAGCATACTAGGAAAAGCAAGGGACAAGCTCATGGCAGAGCAGATAAAAGACAGGTTGTGTTGGGGTGGTGTGTCACCAGGGAAATCACTTTCATACTGATTCACACATTTTCTCCAGTGTGTTTCACTGATTCTTGCCTTTCAGAACTGATAATTTTCTGATGATTGGAAGTTAGAATATTTTGTTCCGTGAATGAAAATTTTGCTAATGTGATTTCATGAACTTGGTTTTTGTGCCATTATTTGTCATTAACCAGATCTTCTTCCTACTGACTTTAAGACCTGATGGGATGCTGATTTATACAGAACTTCCTAACAGAACACTCAACATGAGCAAACTATGCAAGTATTCTACAGTCTGTGCCAAGACCCAAGGGCAGGAACACTTAGGCATTTTGAACACTTTGGTTCTAATTTAGGACTAAGTGGAACATGCCTCGTCCCCACAGTTTCATTATCTTTAGAAAAGAACATTGGTTTCGTATATGAAACAAAAGGGTAACCATTAAAACCCCTTTGTGGGCCTCTAATA
This sequence comes from Trogon surrucura, assembly GCA_020746105.1. Classification (NCBI taxonomy): domain Eukaryota; kingdom Metazoa; phylum Chordata; class Aves; order Trogoniformes; family Trogonidae; genus Trogon; species Trogon surrucura. The sequence goes on along the minus strand of CM036623.1, from coordinate 34,549,893 downwards.
AACAGAAGCATGAGATAACCCGAGGAGGTCTCACACAGCATTACATTGAAACTTCATTTCAGAATTTTGCAATGCCTGAAGATTGGAAGTAAGAAAGCAGAAACCATTCCAGATAAAAATCGTTGCCTTCACTCCAGAAGATATTACCAATAGGTCTGTTGATACTGCAGTCTTAGAATCCATGAACAATACTAATAAAGTGTCCATATTTGCATTTCTAAACACTTAAGGAGATCTTCTTTGTCTAGAGGAGTGGAGGGACACTCAGTGTAAGTAATGAATCTTTTTCAATATCCACTTGATACACTCAATTTTTCACGAGTGAACATTTCTTGGACCAGTACAGCTGTGAAATGAGTAACAAAGCTGGTCAGGAAAGAGAAAAATTTACTGTGCAGAAGTAAAAACTTCGGGATCTGAGTTTGCCAAGATACTTAGCACTGCTTGTCACACTACTTACGTGGAATGCTGCAAGAAGGTGATATTGTTTTAGATTTAGTTGCATAGGAGCTGGTTAAAAGTCAAATTTGGATATTGAGGATACATATAAACATTATACCATATGATGAGAAAACAAATTTGCGTGGTATATAGACAATGATTTGTGGTAACATTATTTTCAAAAGAGGTGGTCACCTGGTTTTCCTGGGTTATATTCAGAGTTAAAGGCTAAATTTGCACAATTTTGCTGTTGAAAATGGGTGTCTTTCCCTTTCTTTTTCTGAAGGTGAGTAGATATGAGTGAGATAAGCTAGAATATCAACTTGCAATATGTCGGCTGTGGTGTGACAGTCATCCATAAGTAGGTTGTTACCCAGCAGAAAATGCAAGCTAAATGAGAAGTAACTTTTCTCTGAGAAGTGGAAGAAACTGTTGCAGAAGTAGTTGATGTACTATAAAATTGCTACTGTATTTTCCTCCCCGGCTCTGTGGAACTCTGTAATAGGGAAGAAAGTATGGAGAGCCTTGAAATTCAGAGACAATTATTCTTCCCAAGTTTTGCATGGTTTTTAGGATGGTGAGTAATGAGTTGCTGTTCTACACAGCTGTACAGTTACTGGACTTGCTTCAACAAAACATCAACTTTTCAGAAAAAAATTGGCTGCAGGAAGATAACAGATGTACAAAAGAAAATAGGGAAAGGATAACTTTTAATGTCTTTATATTTTGTTTACTAGAAATTTTTAAAGGGGGAAAAAAAAGCTTAAGTGTTATGGCAAGTTGCTGTTTTTGCCCTTATAAAATAATTTTACACATTTGTTCATATTATTGCATCACAGATAAGAGTGCTGCTGTTGCATCTTGGCTAGTTCATATTCAGCCTACCTCTTCCAAATGCTCGTGTCTTTGGTAACATTTAAATGGCAACAGAAGCTGGCAAGGATCTATGGGCTACAGTGCTTGTCTCAAAGAATGAAAAAATTCTGGTTAACTCTTCTCTTTTAGTCTATTGTTTCAGTTTCTTTGCAATGGCAATTGCAGACGTTTTGCTGGAGAAGAATTATGATTCAATCTCTGTGAAGTTTATTTCTGTTTGCTAACAAACTACTCTTTGGGTTTTTGTATTTGTTACATTATGGTAGTAGTCATAAACACTAACTCCCAAACACAGGCTTTTAATTCTTGTTTGGGATTATAATCACAGAAATATAAAAGGCACAGGAACTAGGAATTTGACACAAACCCAGAAATATTAGAGGAAGCGAGGTCATGATGCCCTTTTAAGCGAGGCTCTAACTGGAAATGTTCAGGACTTACTGTCCCAGTAAACCTGTTGTTCTCATCATAGGACCTCTTTGTGGGCACCACACAAACGTATAAGAAAAAGCTCGCCTGTCCTGGAAAGCTTATTTTCTAGTTTACAGTTTCTTTTAGCAGCAGCTGTACATAATAGATATCACAAGGTTGCTTTCTGTCAACAATCCATTAAAACTTGCACTGAAGCAAGTGTTGAGCTCCCGCAGCACTGACCTACACATACCCGTGACTGGGCAGGCTGTGGTACCAGCACTGCCTCCTGTCTCTTGACAGTGTCAAAGAAGATTACCTGCAGACACAAGTGAGGGCAGGGAAGCAGGCAATATTTCCTGAGAATATTCTTCCAGTCAATTTGCAGGTCGGGGATTTCCTGAACCAGAGGTAACATTGTGGTGTTGAAGTGTCTCTGCCTCAGTGCATTCCTTTTCTGTAAACTTGTCTAGTTTTCTGTTGAACCCATGGCGACTGCACCTGGGTAACTGCATAATGGCATGTTATGAAGAACCTGCCTCGTTTTGCTTCTTTTGAGGCTTGCACGTGCTAGGTTCAAGGGTAACTCCCTATGGTAGGAGAAGCAGTAGCTTCTTGGGATGGCCCCAGATAAAAGATGTAACCAAACACACGCTTGTATTATGGTAAGAAAGTGTTGAATGTTGTTATAATGTAGATTCTAAAATCTTTGTTACTATGTATTTTAATAATGAAGAGCTTCAGTCAGTTATTGCTATCCAATGTAGTGATGGCAGGAAAAGTGCCTAGTGATGACAAAAAGAAAAAAACCCCAACCCCCCCCCCAAGCTCTTGATCTGTTGTTCTGCCTGGAAGCTTCAATATAGATGATGAGGTAGTCTCCTTACTTGTAGTCTCAAGAGAGAAGCCAGACAGGGAGCAGAGAAGGTTGCCTGTTTCTTTATGCAACGTTGGATTTTTGACATCCAGTGGCTCAGGAATTACGTCAGATCAGGTTTTTGTTCTGCCTTTTTTTTTTTTTGTAATTCATTTTGTATAGAGTTATGTCTACAACATGGTTACAACATTTTTTTTTAATTACCCTATGCAGATTTCCATACTGCTGCAGTTGAACTGTGCAACTGAACTCTTAGTTTATAGCAAACATCAGTCTTTCCTCTCTACTGAGGTCTGCCAGGTAAACACACACCTTAACTTGCAAAAATGACCACAGTAATCTTCATTTGCCTCATATTTTCCTAAATGTGTTTTTGGCCAATTGAAAATTTGAATGAACAATTGATCAGAAATAGAATGTGTACTTGGGGGCCGGTTAGCTCACTCGGTTAGAGCGTGGTGCTGATAACACCAAGGTTGTGGGTTCGATCCCCGTTGGGTCCTCATGTGTTGCCTGATCTAGTTGAGAGGCGTCCCTGCCCATGACAGGGAGGTTGGATTAAATGATCTCTAAGGTCCCTTCCAGCCTAGGCCATTCTGTGATTCTACTTAAACGTTTACATATATTGCAAATAAAGTTTTGCATAGTTTACAGAAATGTGCCCTGTAATTTCACATGAATGATTAAAGTAATTATTAAACAAGTCTTTGTTTTCATGCTGGGCTGAAGTTTCCTTCTGTATAGTAAATTGTTCTAAGGCACATTGACTCAGAATAAAAGAATGGACTTAGAGTAGTATGGTTAGGATCCTGAGAAAAAAAATGGTCTTTATATTGTATATTTCAGGAAGTAACATACATAAAAAGTAATTTATTTAGCAAGATCATCTTGTTTCAGTAAGTCTTCTGCCACCATTTTAGCAAGCTATCTTCTATGTCTGAAGGGATTCTATGAATGGATGTAATGCTATGAAATATAAAAATGGTGAAAGCATATGTGCCAGTGAGTGTCACTCAGAAAATTTTCCAGTAGATGATTGATGTATCATACATATTAACTCTAGGTGACTTTTACAGCTTGGATTTAACTTTCAAGTTATCTGATGTAATTTAATGAGCAAATTGCCCTTTATCTGAATAATGGATCATGTAACACCAGTTCTTGCAGACTTCTCTTTCCAAGCTGTATAAATAATTTTTCTTTCTGAATTATTCCTTTTTACCTTTTTTGGGGGGGAGAGTAGAGGCTACAGCTATCATCCTGGTAGTGAGGGAGAGCTTTTACACTCAATGAAGCAAATCTACATTACAAAAGAATGCTTTTTTCATGGAACTATATTGCAAAGTATGTATGTGTGGCAGGAGAATAACTTCTATTTTTTTTTACCTCAAGACAGATTGTTCAAAATGAAAGTCCAGTAACAGCCCAATTTGAACATCCAGATTGTATACTAGGATTTGAAGTAACTAGGGCACATTAGTATAATTGAGGAGGGTAGCCCAGTATGAAACAGCCGTCTTAAAGGGAGAAAAATAGATATTAATTTGGGGTAATACTCTTTTTTTTTACAAAGAGAGAAATGAACTGAAGTAAGAACTGTATTAGTCTTGCAGCTATCCCAGAGAATAGTGGTGATTATATAAAATAGCTAAATAGTTCTGGGAGTTTCATTCTGCCTTGGTATTTGTATCCTTTTCTGCTGTTTCTACACGTGGCCACATGTAACTGGCCAGTGAAGTGAAGTCTTTGGGAACACCTCTGAATGAAAGAAAATGTTCTGTCTACATTTGTCAAACCTCATACTAGTGCTGCATTTCTGATTTCTGTCTTGCATAGTAACTATGTGTTGACCAAAGAAACAAAGAGGAATAGTGGTTTCAATTTTCAGTTAGGCACATCAGGAAGAGGTTTCTGATCTGTAATGTAATATGAAAACCCAAACTATACTTATGCAAGAATTAAATATTCTATGCATATTTGATATGCATTTTATTGACAATCTATATCTGGCATGGCTATTATTTCTGTGAAAAACTGCTCACTTTTCTTCAAGCATTTCTCCCTGTGCTGTTTTACCATCTGTTGATGAATACAAGTAAATGCTGTTATTATAAAGATACTCTTTAGTCTGGCCTGTAACGTGTGATCCAAATTAAATCTTGGCTCTCTGAGGAGTTGGTGACTTTTAGTGGTTCTGAGTATGTGTGACTGAGAGTGTGTATAAAAACCACAAACCACCAAGGTAATTTTCATTTATTTATTTATTTATTTGCTTTGGAGCCCCTGCTCCTACATGAGGAGGGAGTGCTAGAAATCTGGGTGCCTTAGATAAGTTCTGCTCACATATGGAGTGAATTAGGAAAGGCTGAGAGAGGAAAATACTGCATTTTCCAGTGTCCATCATTATGAAAATGGAATAAGTGTTAAGAAGCTGCCAACTTTACATGCTGAGCAGAACACTGACAGTAAGCTTGTCATCTTTAAGTTGCTCATTTTACCAGTATGTTTCTCTTTGGTCTTGGTGTGGGGAAAAACTTAGGCAATCTCAAATATATTAAGGATTGAAGCACACCAAGTTAGAATTGTTTAAATGGAAAATTTAGCCACATTAATAGTGCATCATCTTTTTTCTATTAAGGAAAACATAATGACAAAGGTTGCAGGACAAAATTTAAATATAACCAAGTTAAATAAAGACAGTGGCCCCATGACAGAAAAAGAATTAGCCTGAGACAACTTGAGATGAAACAAACCCACAGTAGATCTGTTTTCTGTATCTGTAAATAAATACGAAATGAACAACTTAGAAGTGACCTGAGAGGCTCTCCTTGGTTTTAGAGGACAGGATTTGCTGAAAATGTCAGAATAACAACAGGGATATGTCAGGTGTAAGTGAAAAAAGAACTGAGTCCTTAAATAGTAATCAGAAAAGTAGTTAAAATAACATCAGCAGTATGTGGAATGATGTTCTTTTGGGTTATAGTTACCTACATGATATGATTCTCAGTCAGTAAAGGAGAACAGGGAAAGATCTTCTTACTTTTCTCCGTTATTTTAAAATGTGAAATTAGACCATTTTTCCAGATGTCTCTGTTATGTATCCAGTTGGGAAAGCCAAAAGGGTATTCTGCTGTTTCATTGAATAGAGTTCTTTGTGAATTAAACACAATACTTTTATAAAGCATTTGGCTAAGCAGCTACCTGAACTGATGTGGACAAAGCAGATGAAAAATACTAAAAATTAATATCAAGTGTTTTTACTTATGTTAAGAAATATTTTCTTGACTGAGATACAAAAAAATCTTTAGGATAAGGCAACATCTAGGACTTAATTTATGAAGTTATAGAAAGCAAAATGTGTGGATCAATCATATAATTCCAGTACGAATTAATGAAACAAATTTTAATGACCTGAAGACAGGCTGAGACAGTTGGGGATGTTCAACCTGGAGAACAGAAGGCTCTGGGGAGACCTTATAGCAGCCTTCCAGTACTTAAAGGGGGCCTACAGGAAAGAATTGAGGGACTCTTTATCAGGGAGTGTAGTGATAGGACAAGGGGTAATGTTTTTAAAATGAAGGAGGGTAGATTTAGCCTAGATATTAGGAAGAAACTCTTTTCTGTGAGGGTAGTGAGGCACTGGAACAGGTTGCCCAGAGAAGTTGTGGATGTCCCCTCCCTGGAGGTGTTCAGGGCCAGGTTGGATGGGGCTTTGAGCAACCTGGTCTAGTGGAAGGTGTTCCTGCCCATGGCAGGAGGGTTGGAACTAGATGATCTTCAAGGTCCCTTCCAACTCAAACCATTCTATGATATTACTAGAGGGTGAACAAAGCATTTCCCAAATAATGAAAATGAAGTGGTGCAATTTGAAGCAACACTGAGTAAGGAATCAGATTGGAAAGCTTGTGATTAGAGATATATTCAGAAGTTCTGATCAAGTATATTGTAAAAACAGACCTGAATCAACACAGTTTGAACTCTTATCCAGACTACCCCAGAATTCTGAAGTTATGTGCCATTCATGTTGTTAGTGTATCATTTGGATAACTTCCATGATTCAAATTGAATGTATACTTGTGGATTCTGTTAGGAACTCTGTGCCCTCTTCTGGACAGCAGAAACAATTTCTACTGTATACCTTGTATACTGACATAAAAGAAATCCTTTCGTTTACTCTCTTAGTTCCAAAGTTTAACTCAAAGTGCTAAAATAAAAGTGTTTCCACTAAATATAAACCACATTTTCCACTCGCCCTTTAATGTTTTTGATTTCTCAATATTTCTTAGTATTTCTCTTGATTTGGCAGGTGAGTCTGTTTATACAGGCACTGACCGTGGTTACCTTCTATTATTTTTGCTTTTGCACAGTCAATCGGAACTCTGTAAAATCAGGTTTTTTTAATTCCCAGAGTTCGTTTAATTAAAGGAGAAATAAAGAGAGACAGAAGGACACAGAAAAAGTGAAGTTTTCTTGAAAAATGCATTTTAAAGTGTATTTGCATAATGGTAACATTATTAATTGAAGCTTTTTTTTTTGAAGAGGAAAAACTTGTTCTAATCTGCAAAAGTCCTTCTATATAAAGCACCCCTCCAAAAGCTAGAAGCCTAAACATGCTAATATAACATAGTTCTGGTTTAGAAATACAAAGCTGACGAGGTTCAGCCTTGGGTTGTTTCCTGAATCATTATTGTGATTTACAAAACAGCTAGCATTTGATGTTTCTAGTTCCAGCTTTATCTGAAGCATTTTGGTGTAAGAATTATATGGGAAAAATACAGTTCTAATAACACACAAACTGACAGAACTGATTTTGTTCAGAAGTAACTGAAAATTACTGTGGACTGAAATGAAAGATGGAAAGTATTAGCACAAGCACAGCTTGTTTTAGTACTACAATTAGAACAAGTCTGTAGTCTTCATATATGTAAAGTGACATCAGTCTGGAATGACTTTTCCAGAAAGAGAGGTATAGCACAAAAAAGAGTGACGTGTAGGCATCTTTGGCCCTGGCATGCCAAACAATGAAACGAGGTTTAGTTGTTCAGTGTTTAAAAAAGAAACTGCTACAGATGTGAGCGTACCTCCCTACATCCATCCAGGAGGCTGGACACTATGCAAAAATAGATAACTTAAATGTGTGTCTGGGGCCCATCTTTAAGATAGTTCTGTCTTATCACCATGGTATGAAATGATCTCATGATTTCTAAACAGTTTGCCCAGATTAATTATAATCATGAAAGTCAGGAATATTTTAAATCACCCTGATTATATAGATAGATTCTAGTCTTTGCGTGTATATACATAATTAGAGCAATGTGCTTCATTCAAACCAACTGCAATCATGAAATTACTCTTGCCCATTAAACTGTACAGGAGGCTGTGATTACATCCTTTTTATTCTTAATATGAGTTCTCTGCAATTCCCAAGCTCTCAAATGTTTCAAACCAGCTGTAGCAGTAGGACTTTTAATTATACTGTTGTTTAGTGAGTGACATATAGCTGCTTCTCAGTCTGAATTAGCCCTGGACAAACAGATAGGAGTAATGTGAACCAAAAAGTAAATGCAGAACAGCTGTGGACAGAAATGAATGCCTTGATTGAAAACATTCTCCTGGTAGTTTTCTTGTGTGTTGCCATGATGCAAAAAATTATGGTTTTATTACCGATTTTCTAAAGTGACAGGTGTCCTTTAGAGTAGATTTCCTGTGTTTTTTACCTTTAATTTTGAAAACCAAGTTGTTAATTTTTAATGTATTTTTATACAGTGAAAAAAGCAGCATAATATTGTTCCTGCAGTGACTTCCCATTCACAACAAAAATGTATCTGGACAGTAACTTTTCTGGGGCAGGGTCTAGTCTGCATTGGTTATGGTTTGCAATGATTTAGAGGTCATTAAGCAGCTTCCTGATGTTGAAAAAATAAAATTATTGATCTAGCTGAGGCATTCCTGAAAAGCATATATTTGATAAATTGTATTTTTCTTTTAGTTTGAATTTGAATTTAGAAAATATACTCAACTTTAATTTTGAAATAGGCTTTGCCAATACAAATATGCCAATTTAAACTTTGTGTAATACTCCTGATCAGGCCACCTGAGTGTGAGTTGAGCATCTTTAAAAGCTCCTAAAAGTAGGCTAACTAAATGCTGATTTGCTAGCTTCACCTGATAGAAACCAATTCCTGTGTAGTATGTATAGTATCCCTCACCAAAGCTAGCTTTGTTCTGCAGTCTGACAGCTGTTTGCTTTTTCAACCGAAGCAAAACAAAACAAACAGTGCAAAATTGTTCTAAAAATGAACAGTGATAAAAAAGTCCAGCTGCTGTAAGAGGAAGCAATTAGTACCTAATGGTACAGGAGTAAATCACAAACTATGAGGGCTTTCTTAGGAGATATCCAGAGAGGAGTTGGATGACAGTCACCACCTTCCCATACTTGGCCAGGATGAGAAGGACAGCTTAGACAGATCTTGGACATGAAAACTCTCATTAATAAGAACCTCTCTATTTTTAAAGCACTTAATATTTTGCTAGCTATAGTAGTAACAACAATGAAGTTATATTAATACAACTTCACTCTCTCTAGGCAGATCTATATCTAGTTGAAAATGAAAAAGAAAACAGATTTATTTCTGAATTCAAACATCTTTAAGTTCCTAAAGCTGCGCTGAATTCCCATCGCCCAGCATGCTGAAATCACACCAGTGTACAAGATGCTGGCAGAACATAAAGCTTATAGCAGGCGTAAGTGATTAATTTTTTGGATTGCAGCAAGCACTCACTGTCATGTTTAGCTGCCAGGGCTCAAAGGTTGATGTGGATGGCTAGAACTGATATTGAAAGCCAGGATGGTTCAGCTACAGAAGCTGAACTAAAATTTGGTCTTGTGGATCAATCAGCACAACACACCTGTCCTGTCCTACACAGAGACCTATGCCCCCGAACCTTCGCACAACAAACTGAGCAGTCTTGCACACACCCTTTCATGCTTCTAGTGCAAGCAACTGCTCAGTTCCTCCTGCATATTCCCTCAGTTTCTTGAGACAACTAGTACCATCCACTCTTCAGTATAAACTATGAGTTCTTTCTCATAAACATATGCCATACATGCCCTTTCACTCCTGGGGAAACTGCCCACTTCCTTCCCCTGACAGAGTGGCTTTTCTTCCCCATGGGAGCATCTACCTCAAGCCTAGCAGCTGTCCCAAATCCTTCTACCCAAATCCTCCTTCTTTCTAAGGTGCTACTTTCCTCCTACCACCTCAGGGTGCCCTCTTCTCACATGGATGACTAGAGACTGGACACTGAGGTGGACATTCAAGTGTTTAGGCGGTAGTGAATAATGAAACAGTCCCTGCCAAATGTGTCTGGGTGGTGGGAGGCAGGCTGCAGGAGGCTTATGCTGTAATTACACCTGTTCCTGAAGTTGCAGTTACTCAAAAACCCACAAAACTAGACTTTGCTGGTTTATGTTGGCTATAGTGCCTATGTGCAGTATGCACGGTATATGTGTGTGTATGCACTGACATGAACAAGGGTTCCAGAGCACTGTCACTTATAAAATGAGACAATGCTCTTAAGAAAGACGTACCTATGACATACATGATCAGTATCTGTTTAGGATTGTGAGAGCCCTCTGAATAAGGTCTATTGGCAAGTAATTGTGGATTTCTGACATGTTGGAGCTTCTTGGTTTAACACTTATCAAAGATTAATTATAAGTCTCCCAGTAATGTTTTTCTGAAATCTTTATCCTAGACGTGGTCTTGTCTTACAGTGGGAATTTGGTTAGCCCCTGGATAACAAGTGTGAGTCCTCAGACTTCCCTCTAACTCCTCTCTCATTGTACTTTTATTTCTATTCTTACTATCAAAAGGTACATCTCAGCATTGTTTTATGCTCTTTGCAGGTCTTCCATTTTTCTGTTACACTGTGAGGTACTTTGAATCGGGAATATCAAACGTTTCAACTCCACCTTGAAAGTAAAGAGCGTGCTGATATTTCTTTTATTGGTTCCTACCCGTCCTCCGGCACAGTGTAGGTCTATGGAAATATTCAGTAGTTTTTTTTTCTGTTTCTGGATGTTTTAAGCTCTGTTTAGGACTGTGGTTTAAAACTGTTTTACTTCCAGCACTGAAAAAAGGACCTCCAGAAAATGTGCTTGCAGACACCTTGTTGATATGGGGAGGAAGGAATGCAGTACTGGGTGTCAGTGGGGGTGATAGTAGCTTGCTATTGTGAAAGCATTGTGCTATGGTTGTGTCCTTACCACCAAACTGGGATACTGTACAAAGATCCCCTGCTTCCTGAACTCTAATTCCCAAATCTTCAAATGCCCCAAACCTGTATCCCACCAGATATCACCCAGCTAGAAACGCCATCTCCCCTGACATCTTTGTACCAAAGCCTTCCCACTCCTGAACAGTCTACTCCTGTACTGTTGTTCTTCTAACATGCCAAGCCACCCCAGACTTGTCAGCTTATGGCCTGAAGCTTACTTCTCCTGCAGTGTCCTAGATACTCATCTGTGTAAGTTCATAATTTCTGCCTGCATTCAAATCCTTTCCCACCTGTGTGTTCATCCCATCAATCTCCCTCCCTGCTCCAAGTCTGCATGTCTGTAGGAACAATTACTGACAAGTCCATTTCTGTTTCTAAAGCTATTGATTTATGAACACTCCCCATGTCCTCTTTCCCTCCCTTGGATGCTAGCGCCTGCTAGCTGGCTGAACTTATCCCTTCTCTTGGATCTGCCCTCAAAAATAAACATGCCCCAGCTCTTGTTTCTGGCAGAACTCTAAGAAAACCTGGACACAGGCTGCAGTAATCAAAAACTTGCTCAGATGGCAAAGAAAAATAAGAGAAATTTGGGATAAAGAGTCCATATAGAGCCCTGTTTTAACTGTTGTTCTTTGGTTCTTGATTTATTTTACTCCTGGTAACCTTTACTCTTGGTTCTGTAATCACTCAGGGGCAAGAAGGCCAATTCCTGAAGGCCCACTTAATTCAGCATCTGTAGTCTAAGTGATCAGCATTACATAAGATTAACTTCAGTGTGACATTACCAGTCCCAACTGAAAGGTATGTTGCTGCACAACGTATGCAAAATACATGATCATGTGAAGGATTAACAAATTGCTTGGCCTCGTTCTCCAATTCTATAATCTCTTCCATGTGGGAACGTCCCCACACCCAGACAGAGCCTCTGCGGCCTCCACCAGATTCTGTGCTCTCCTCCCCTGGTTCTGTCTGTGAATCAGCGGCATTAGCGACCGTCCCTGGCGTGACTTTTTCTAAAGCATTTATTTCCATAGGTAATTTTGTGGGACTTTACAGATTGAGGGAGAAGAAGACTGAAGAGGAAGAACCTAGTTTTGTGCCAGAACATGTGGTGGATAGCAGTCTGATTTCTACAATGGAGGTGTTGCAGCCAATGAGCTCGGTATTTCCCATGTTAATGAATTTTACGGTTGTCAAGCTGCTTAGACAAAACCGAGAAGCATAATTAGGAAAGCTAAGATGTACTCCCGTATTATTATTCTCTCCCCCCCTCCCCGTATTTATATGTATATAGAAACCCCTCCGTTTCTTTTTAATTTAATGCAGATTAGACAGTAAGCTGATAACTGTTACTGACCAGTTTGGCAACATTTTGGAAATGCTATATACAGAGATAATTTTATGCTCAAACGGAGTTATATGTGACATGCTGCAAGTTAATAATTTAGGCCATGAAAGAAAGTAAGATAAAAAGGATTTCTTGTTGTCAGTCAGCCACATGTTTCAAGAACACATTACATTTTAGAATCATTGGATGTGTTTTTTCTTATTGGCACCTGCTGGGAAGACAGAAAAGTGGCAGTGCAAAAGACTAGTATAAAAATTGTAATTCTTTTGATATTGTCCCGAGTGGCAACTTTTGCTCTCAGAGGTACTGACATAAACATCCATTTTGATTTTATTCAAGAACATGCACAGAAGGGAAGATGCTTTAGGGTTTGGGTTTTTTTTTTAACTGAAAATGAGTTGAAACTAGCTTATTTTTTCAGCTATCTTAACTTTGCAAAGTCTGCTGGAAGAAGGCAGTATTTATTTAAATTTTTGAAGGCTTCCATTAGAACCACTGAAGAAAGATAAAATGTTTTGCACATTTGCCATTGTGTATTATGTTGTAGCTCTAACTTCAACCCCAATATATTTGCTTTGCATTTGTGCTTTGAGTTGGTTTCAATGATGAAGACAATAAATTATACATAAAAGAGAGTAATCTTCTAAGACGATGTTCATTAAGCAGTTCTAACTTGTGATGCATCAGAAACCATATGCTTTCTACACTGGCTTACAGCTGTAAAATAAACTTGAAATTACCCAGTGAAGGCTTGATGCCAGTCTCCAGTGAAGCCAGTGGCAAAACTCCATTTATTTCAGTGGTTCGGGATAAAGTCTGTAATAATTACCACTACAAATTAAGAGTTTTTGGTTTTAGGCCAAAACCTCAGCTTTCCTTCTGTAGATTTGCTATGCTGAAAATGCAGGTGAACACCCCACCTCCTTTTTATATTCTTGTATAAAGATACAAAGAAATGCAGCCTGATTTTCAGTCATTCTTTTCCCTTCTGTTTTCTCACACTACAACTCAAAGTTTAGTAACCCTGCGCAGTCAGATTATAATGCAAAGGGAATGTGGAGCGTTCAGTGTTTCTGGTCACCCCACAAGTGATCTAGAGAGTAGCACGGCTATGTGAGTGCCTGAGAGCCTCTTACTGGTTGGAGGGACAGGTCCTGCTCAGTGGTGCTGACGATGTTGCCACAGACACCGTACTACTGCTGATTCTGGTCATAGCTGGATGCTGAGCTCAGGTAGCAAAAGGATTGACCATTTTTGGTGTACTGGAAGAGGCTCGTAGAAGCTGTAAAGGAGAAATTTTGGAAAAAGTTCTGCCCCTTTGTTAAAAATCTGAGTGATTTTATTATTATTTTTGTGCAATAGTGAATGGTGCTATCTTCTGCACCAGAACAAAATGCTTAACATGCCCCCAAATTAATGATGGAAGCCTTCCAAACTATTGAAGGGATTTTAGAACATACGTCCCCTTGAAAGAAAAATGGTTGAGTGGGGTCCCTTTCACGCTTCTCTTATTTACTTCCTGGAGTGCTTTTCCATCTTTAAAAAAAAAAAAATCTGCCCCTTTTATCCTGGCAAAATAAACTAAGCTTGTGGTTTTTAGACTGAAAGCACTCACTGTCTCAGCAAGCTTGAGCCTCTTAGCAGGGAGTCCATACTGGACTTAAAGCAAAAAGCTACCCCTAATCCTGGAATGGTCGTGAAGTGGAGAATGTTAGAGTCATTTACAGCTGCCTGGCATTGTTGCTGAGGGACGAACTGAAACCGCTGGTCTGCCAGGCTTGTCAACACCTTTGAAATCTGCCGCCTAGCCTGGTTCCCCAAAGGACTCCTTGGAGAGAGTGAAGGAGCCAAACTGACAGCCAAAGACAGAGTCCACCTACTTGTCCCTTTTTCTTCCTTTGTCTTTGTTTCTTTTCCGCTTTTATAATTGCCTTTCTTTCTGCTTGTTTTTATCCCAACACTAATGTTGTAATATTGGTAAGTGGTTTAATTAGAAGATTTATTAACTTGTGTTTTCAATCTTCTTACTGAGAAAAAGTACCAAAAACTTAACATCAAAATAAAAGCTATTACACAATCCACTACTTGGGTGCAGTCTGTCCCCTTTGAATTTCCATGGCTGAACTCCCGCTGGCTTTCATGGGAGCCTATTAAGGAGCAAGCTCTTGTTATTTTGTAATATGCATGCCACATGGGGTCTCAATTTAGTCACTCAGCTAAAGGCACCTAAACAAGTGGCCGTTTTTTAAAGTGATGTGAATGACTCAAGTGGCTAAAGGGCAATACGTGTGCCTAATTTTAGTACACCCACAGCTGAATATGGTAATCACAGTCCAGTATAATAACTTCATCTATATGGGTTGGCATTTATCAGTTACTCTGGAAATGGCTTGGCAATGCATGCATCAAAACCACTTCTGTTGGGTATATCCTGTAAATCTAAAATAAAAGGAGATAATAAAGGAGAGAAGTAAACATGAAGCACAAATCTGGGATTAGCTTGACAACAGTAATTAATGCTTGTCTGAGGCTTTGCTTTGTGATAGCAATTAATCACCTCTTTTCAGTGTATTTCTAATATTGCAAATTATTAATGCTTTAAAATATAAAGCAATTTAAGCTGTCATCAGAGCTGGGATAGTGTTTTCTTGGAGCAGTACTCTGCAGAGACTTTGGTGAAGTTCCAAGAACTGGTAAATTTAGAGCAGAAAGTGTTTAATGCACTTGGTTATTAAACACCACACTATAAACAAGGGCTTCAATATTTGGATGATCATGACCTCCAACATAATATAGTTTTTAAAAAAATAGGTTTCCAAGTTGCAGTAATATAAACTAAGACTCTTAGAATTTACGGAGCTGTTGTTTGCTCTTTTCATATGGTGAATATTAAAATTTGTCTTGTCAGTTTAAGGATTAAGGCCAGATCTGATTTTTTGTTACACCATTGTAAAGAAGAATTGCACATTCCACCAGTGAATATTTATTATTTTGAAACATATTCAGAAAGTATGGTCTATGTAAGAGTAGATGGATAAGATTATCTCCTGGCTTTAAGTGGTAATCATCATATGCATTCAGACAGGGTATATATATAAAACCTGTCACTTGAGCATAAATATTTTATTCACTCAGCACCTTTAGTGTGTGAGCTCTCTGATTTGCACAGCTACGTACAATGAAACATGCCTTGTACTGTTTCCCTTCTCAGTAACACAATTATGCTAGAGTTCTTTGCTTTTTGACATCTCTCGACAGTGTGTTACCTTAGGTTAGAGTTTCTTTGGTAAACCCTGAAGAATTATTTATTTTGTTGTCTGTGGGGAATGGTATATAGCTTCTGCATGTTTATGTTCATTCTTCATGTGGTATTTGAACCTTTCCAATGAGCGGGCACGATACCTTTATGGACCTGCTTGAACAGATCCAGAAGGAGGATCACAAAGATGATCAGAGGCTGGAGCGCCTCCTCTGTGAGGACAGGCTAAGACTTGGGGTTGTTCACCCTGAAGAAGAGAAGGCTCTGGAGAGACCTTATAGAAGCCTTCCAGTACTTAAAGGGGGCTACAGAAAAGAATAGGAGGTACTCCTTATCAGGGAGTATAGTGATAGGATGAGGGGTAATGGTTTTAAAGTGAAAGAGGGTAGATTTAGCTTAGATATTAGGAAGAAATTCTTTTCGGTGGGGGGGGTGGGTGGTGAGGTACTGGAACAGGTTGTCCACAGAAGGTGTAGATACTCCCTCCCTGGAAGTGTTCAGGGCTGGACAGGATGGGACTTTGAGCAACCTGGTCTAGTGGAAAGTGTCCCTGCCCATGTCCCTTCCAACCCAAGCCATTCTATGATTCCACAATTTATTGTTTAGGAGAAAGGCATATTGCAGACTGTTCTAAAGTGCCCACATTTGAAGCCTCAAGCTTACAGAACCTAACCTTCAGAAATATCTCTGCCAGTGGTCCTACTTTGACCTTGTTTGAGTCTTCAGAAACCACATGTGCTAGATCCCATTGTGCCATTCCACTTCAGCAATAATGTGTATCTCGTGCATCAAAATCAGAAAGTGCTTTGGAGGGTGTTCCTATGTCCTGAAAATCTTTCTTACACTCTTGTGTTTTGGGACATGAACCCCAGACTGCAGATGCCTGTAAAATCTGCAAGGAAAAGAACTCTGAGAAAAAATGGTACTTGCCATCTTCTATGGCTTTATTCCAGCAGATGTCTGAGGTCCAAAGAGGTTAGCTGCTCTACTCTTTTCAGAGTCCATTGCAAATAACATGATCTCTGTTCGCAGAGCCAAGTGTTTCAAAGCATTCTATCGAACGTCTTGTCAATGACCATTCCTCTGGGAATCTCTTGGTTGTCATGATTGCTGGGACATGACACCAACACAGGCCCTTCATCACTGACACTGTGAATGACCTCAACCCTTCTGGCGTCTATCTCCAGCAACAGCTGTCTGAGGTTGAGGTGTTAGGAGCACATTTCCCTCATTAGCCCTGAGAGCCAAACCAAGATTTCTGTACCAGCAGACGTTTCTTTGTTTCTCTTCTTTGAACAAAATGTCCATTTTATGAGAGGCAATAAATGCAAATAACCATGGGTGGGCAGAAAGTCTGTTGGCAGCTGAAGAGAGCTCATTCTTCAGCAGAGACAATGCTTTTCTGGGTTACTGCTGGGTCTTTCGATAGACTTCAGAGAGTTAGAGCACAAGGACTCCTCAGCCTTTAGTGATAACTGCCTGGTATTCATTCCTAGAAATGTGTGGAGAGTCTTAGGATAAATACTCACACTTCTTCGAGACATCAGTGTTGGCTTGTTCTGCTTCTGTGGCTGTTTTTTTATCTTTCTCCAGGGACAGGGCAAACTCTAGATGTTATTGAAAAGACTAGTGTGTCTTTTTAAGATCTGATTGAGTTACTGTATTTTTTTTATTATATGTTTTTTTGATCTGTTGGGCCATGGTAAGGAGGAATCTGCTTGCAAAATGAGCAGCATCCTCTGTTTCTTGCCGATGGACTTCTGGGTCCTGGTCCTCAAATTTCTAAGAGGATTGATCAAGTTGTTCTGTTAAGGACTTTTCCATGAGACTTGAAACTGGTGTTAATGACCCTCACTTACATCCGTATTTTGAACCTGCAGCAACTTCCTCACTGATACATCTTCCAAAGAAGATGTGTTTATTATTGAATATTGTCTTTCCCTGGAGAGTAAGAGAATCCTTTTCTCTGTATCACGTCCATTCTTGTTTTTTACAAAAGTGATTGTTATTTCTGGCTCAGAATTCCGTCTCAGTCAGAAACTTAAATTTTCTTTAATCTTTACATACTGCCTCCACACTCTGAATGCCAGTAGAGCTCTACCTTACTTCTTGTTTCTCTTCTTATTTCTGGCTTCTGACAGGGTCAGAAATTCCAGATGTTTTCTGAGACTTTCTGTCAACAGCTGAGTGATTTGGGGATATTGTCATCTCAGTGTGCAGACTATTCATTTAGATATGAATCTGTCATGGCCTGTTTTGAGCCTGCAGTCAAGGCTGCTTCTGTGATTGGAGTGAACATCGCTAGCTCTTCAGCTAAGCAGGTGGTAATGCTGAGAAATTTCACCTTTTCTGTCATCTGCCAAGCATTCATGTGGAGCTCTTCTCAATTTCATCAGACCCTGGATCATTCTGGAAGCATCCAGGAATTATACATGTAGCATCCTTACAACCTTCATTGGTGAGAAGAACTTTCATTACCTCTCTGGGGTAAATATGCAGCCTTCCCCTGTGCTTATGTTATGCCAATATGCATGTGTGCAATCACTGTAAAACAGAAGTAAGAAAGTGTCTTTGAAATATGCATATAGATTTTTTTTTACCTTTTCTCTTCACAGTGGGCATCAAGAAAGACAAAAATATTTTTTTCCTCTAGAGGAAGGAATAGAAACTACCATATAACAAAAAGTTACATGGTCAGGAAGCAGCTATTTCACTTGCCTTCTTCCATGTCTTTTGTGCATTACATATATATATATGTGTGTAAGTGCTTCATTTGCTCATAAGTCATGTCTCTTCTTTTCCAAAATCTGCACTTGAGAAGTGCTAGTAGGACTGGGTATTAGAACATTGAATGGGCCATCATATTGCTTTTGGGAAAGCATTAACCAGGGACGCTAAGCTCTGTTTCTTGCTTTGAAAGTCTACCACATGAATAAATATCACCAATCATCACTGTTTGTCATTAGCAAGTAACCAGTTGCAACTACTGGGATCTAGAGGCAATTTTTTTTCTGAACATGTCTTTCATGCTGACATTTGCTTAATTGATGGCAATAAAGCAGCTATGCTTGCCACTGGGGTGAGAAAAATCTGACACCTGCTCCATCCTGGATATAAATATTCTATAAAAATCCTATCTACTCAGCTGGTGCTCAGGAGATTAGGTTTTGACTCTTAGAGTGAGGGAGTCATTGTGGCTTGCTTACATTAATTGCCCTGTTGCTGCGTTTTTCTAATGCCCTTAGGAGGCTTGCCTCACTGTACCTTGGTTGTATGGCTGACTCCCTTTTTGCAGCACGGATAAGAAAGATTTTGTGATGCTTTTCTGTGCTATGTTTAGGAACTTAAGTTTGGGACTTGGTATTTCTCAGCTAAATTCAGAGTTACTCAGGACCTCCCAGGATCTGTCCCCCAGTAAGAACAGAAAAAGGAAGCCATTGCAATGGTTGGAGGGCAGAGTTATACAAAAGGTTACTAAACATTATTGCTTGTGCTTGATGACTTCCAACTGCCCTACCACCCACCTTCTCACTGAGCCAGAAGCAAATTTGAAAAAGAAACCACTGTGCATCACTTCCCTAGCAGAACATGTTGCAGACAAAGGGAATCGAAACCACAAGTAGAGAATTGGATTTCCCCTGCTTTCTCCAAAATAAATATTTGTTTGTGAGAAAAGCAGCCGGAAGAATGAGACATGTACCCCTGACACTAAATGCTTATGTGTTTGTGCCAGCTGCAGGAGAGATACGATAGTCCACTGAGTGCTATCTAAGGTCAAGCTGAGCTCCGTCACCCTAACTTTTGAAGTAACGTCTTCAGCTACTTGCACAAAGCAGAGACAGAAGGCAGGCCCAGGGAGCATGGCAGGAATCTGTAACAAGTGGAAAGCAAAATGAGCAGTGAGGCTGCCCCTTCAAGCTGTACCCTGCACTGCTCCTTCCAAACAGCAGCGTCATTTCCCCTGAAGAAACCTTTGGACCCAAAACAGGTGCAGGGAGCTCACAGCCAGTATCTGGGGAGGAGAGAAGCACCTCTAGGAGATGACTTGTAAAAAGGGGAGGCAATGAAAGTGAACTGCCGTTGCTCTCTGGAGCACAGGGACTATCTCCACTTCTGGATGCTGACCTTGGAAGGATCTATGCCTCGCTGAGCAGGGATTATTCTGAAAAAAAAAAAAAAAGTACTACAAATCTGTGCTTTGTGTAGAGGCTTAGCAGTTAGAAGTATTGACTAGTATGAACAATACTAGTTACAGCCCCCTTCCCCTCACAGTTTGAGCAGATTTACATTCCAGAGAGAGCTGTTCAGCAGGTAGGTGAGCATCCTCATGGTGAGGCTGTGGATGTGGCAGATACGCTTGTTCTTTGAAAATCAGGTGCCACACCACTTGATTTTTCTATTCCTCCCACCATCTGCTTCACTTAAGTGAGTTTCCTTCCCTTGCAGAGGGAAGATAAAGGAAAAGATATGGCACAGAGATTGCCATTAAAGAGTCAATTTTTATAAGCAGCTACCACATGAGATTATCTGGAGCACCACAATTATGGCCTTTCGCAAGTTTAGGGAAATGTTGTGGTGTCTCATATGGCACCGTTTGGTAACACTTAGCCAGCAGAGATTTTTATGGTCAGCTTGCACTCCAAATTCATAGCCTTTAGCTTCTTTTTTTTTTTTTTTTCCTCTTTTGTCCACTGTTTCAGTCCTCATTTTCAGCTGTTACCTGGCATGACTTTGCACAAAAGAACCTCCCCTGTCATCAGAAAGCCAGAAAAATCCATTCAGATTAGGAGACGGAAGGAGATTTAGAAAGAGAGTCTCTTTTGGAACAAGCCTGTGCCTTCACAAAAGCCATATTTTTTATTATGCCCTTACATAACCTGTCCCCTGTTTCAAATACAGCTTGAAAAAACCTCCTTTGTACAAGAACATGACCAGCTGAGTAAATAGAAAAAACTGTTGAACTTGTGGATAGTACTTACTGAGGTCCTAACTATTTTGATACATGTGCCTGCATAGCAATACATTTTGGAGAGAGAGAGCGATACTGAGACACATGAAAACAGTTGGTAAAAGCTACAAGTGAACCTGAAAACATATTCCTGGTAACTCAGTTAAAGAGGAGGGAGAGGTGCTCGAAGGTAAATTCAGGTCACTTTGCATCTTCAAAAACAAGACTTAGTAGAACAAAGTCATACATAAAGAAGGAACAAGTCACAGAAACACCAGTTTGCCAGAGTGTCATGAGAGGGGAAAGGAGGAAAGAAAAAATGACAAAAAGAATGCAGCAGAAAAATGAATATATTCATGCAGTGTCAGTCTCTCCAGACAAGAAATGGTGCCAAGCAGAACCGCATCAGCGTGTGGCCATTTCTTGCACTGACACTAAAAACATCTGTTGAGGTACAGTGTTTATACCATCTGCCAACTCAGAGTTTTTTAATCTTAAAACATATGCTGGAAATAGGAAAATTTGGACAACAACAAAAAGAAAAAAAGAGGGATGGATGACCAATAAATTAAAAGTGAGAAATGGGGGAGAATGGATGGGAGAGAGTTTTTTCCACAGAGTGCATCACAGTTAATTCAGGTCATCCCAGGTCACCAAGGGAAGGAAGGTAAGTTCATGGAGGAATTCACAGATCACTCTGAGAAGTTATGAGAAATTAGGCTCTTCATGTTAGAGACTTGATCATTCAAACATTGGTTTTTGAATAGTTAATCATAAAACTCAGAATTCAGCAAGTGTCTGGGGATAAGATCTAATTTAAGACACAAGAACTGATGCTGACAGCAATACTTCCGTTTGTGCGGGCAACATTGTCTCACTTTTTTTTTTTTTGCAGGGAAGCGTAGAGTTAAGCACCTGGCTGTGCAAGGGCCCAACATTGACTCTGCAGAAATGATACCTCCATGCTACTTGGCTAAACACTTATGAAAAAAAATTATACACACATACAATGAGTAAATTTAAAGATTCCCCACCTTCACATTTAGGTCTCTGATTAAATTACCTAGAATACAGGATTCACAAATATTTCAGTGAGAATGACTGGCAGATCTGACCAAATAATTTATTCAACTATTTCTATATTTTCCATATAAAGTACATAAGTATTACTTATAATAAACTCCTCTTATAGAGGTTAGGTTAATTTCATGTCTAAAATAAGAGATGTGTGCAAGAACATTATTTGGTGACATTAGCTTAGTGACCAGTTTCCTGAACGTCATAAACAAGTATAAACAGAAGATTTGAGTTTATATAACTGACTTTTTGAAGTCAGGAAAGCCTTTCATTCACATCAGTCTCTTGTTGGTACCATCTCAGGTGTACAGTATGCAGTGCATGTCTAAAGACGGAAACAGACAGCAAACCCACTTTAATATAATTTGTCCATTCAATTAATTCCATGTGAATTGTGCTTTTAGAGGAGAAAATGTGCCTGGGGCAAAATCCAGGCCCCTAGAAATCAAAGCAGAAATTCCCACTCCCTTCAAAAGAGTTGAGATTTCACCTCTATTATACTTTCAAGTACAAAAGATTTATGCTTAGTGAGTCACTGTCTGGGATATGTCTTATTTCTTAAAGAAAGCACTTAGGTTATCAAAATCTGTATCGCTTTAGTTGTGTTTTATATCCTTCAAGATTTGCTTCAGTTTATTTCTGTTACATTTATTAAACATTATATTTTTGAAAACCACCGTAGAAATTTGCAGAAAAAGGTATTATGTACACCACAGCCTGCAGGAGGTTTTGGCACTTCTCTTGTATCCAATGGGACACCTTTAAACTTTGGATTCTGGTGGAGTACACCAACTGGAGACAACTTATTTCTGGGATGTATAAATATGATGGGTAATCTGAAAATCAAATTCTGGAATGAGGTGATGGGACCAAATGGGAGATGATTCCCAAGGGCATCACTCAGAGTTTTATAATTTTCTGCCTTCTCTGAGTTGTAATAATTTTGATGGAATTCTGTAGATTAGGTGGGTGTATAGGTGAGTTTTATTGGGCATCTCTCTTTTTACAGAAACACTGGAGATTTTATGTGCCCACATAATAATATTTCCAAATATTTTTCTTTCTTCTTGAATCCTAAGAGAGCATTTTTGTGTGATCAAAAAGCAAAAGCCAGTTTAAGTCTTTGGATATCTTTCCTTTTGTGTTCAATGCACTACAGCTAGAAGAGGCAGAATTAGCACAGGCACTGGAGAAAAATATTATTGGTTCTTCAGTTAAAATGCTGGTAGCAAATTGCTGTTAATTTTTCTGCATTGGATGATTACAGTGTTTTAAAAGGTCACTAGGAAATAAAATATTCTTGGCTGAATTTTCAAATCACTTAAATTCTGTTAAAGTTCAAGATCATTCTGGGCTTTTACAACTTTTTCACTAATACCCAGTCGGAGACTCTAGTGATCTGTGAAGCTTGACAATGTAGATAACGTAGAAATAAACTTTCATCTAGTGATATTCTTCTTTCAATAAATGTTAAGTTTCATGTGACACTCAAGCTTTGGCTGAATCTTTGGTGATTTTGAACATGTCCTCACTTTCAGGACTGTGAACTAAATTTGCAAATTATTTCCACTTTAATTTGCATTCTGATTTCTTAAAGAAAGCTGACTAACCAACCCTTCTTCTCCTGCTCACCCAATATTTGTTGTCTTCAGTGAGAAGCTGTACATTGTTCATTGCAGTATGGAAACCTGAGCTGTAAGTGAAATTTCATTGACTAATAGTCTATTTGTTTACCTCCACGTTCAAAACAATTTCACCCACAGTGAATGCAAAACCATATATATTCGCATGATAGTGTGATTAGGAAATTAATCCACTATTACTTGTCTGGCCCTAATTGACCAGAATCAATCATTGATTTAGGTGTTTGATCTAATAATAATAGTTTTAAAAATGATAGCATTTAAAGTTTTTCAAAACTTTAGACAACATAAAGAAAAACAGTTTAAGGTTTCACAAAACTGTTGAGTTTTGCAAAACATTTTTCCCCTTAATTTGAACCATCGTTTTCTCAAAGAAAATTAAATTAAAAAAACAACAAACATGTTTTTGTAATTAAAGAGAATACTGAGCTATGCAAACAATAAAGATCCTTGTTTGAAATTAATTCTTGTCCTGCTTCTGGGATTACCAGGGGAATAAAATTATAGCAAAACAAAACAGAAAAACCTGCTACAGCCTAGAACTTGCATTTTACCAGAAGCAAAAGGAAATTTAGGCTTAATAGTTGAGTTCTATTCTGTCTCCAAAAACATGATTTTAGAGTTTGTTCTAAATTTGACAAAATGAAAAATCTCATCACTCCTGTCATCAGTAGCCAAAATTGTACCTCTGACTTTTATTCTTCATGGCTCACTAGTTTACTTTTTCCTCCTCTACACCTAAGGGACATTTTGAGGTGGTTTTCAGAAATGTGAAAAGGACAACACATGAAGTCAATAGATAGTCACTGTCTAAATTTGAGAAGAAAAGGTCCCTCCTAGGTCAGGAAGCCTGTCTGGAGGTGGGAAAGTCCTACAGAAGGAACAGAATGCTTTTACATTGACTGTCTGCTGCTTTTATATTTATGTGGAAAAAAAAAACCCAAACAAAACAAAAAGACAACATCTGACCTGTGAAACTGTTTGTGAAAACATAGATACTGTCTTTTTTAGAAACAGGTGAGAGTCCTTTGAGGAAACCCTACTTGTCTTTTTTAGTACTGAAACACTCAAATTGGCTTCAGAAGTTTAATTTTTGTAGGGTATCATAGTATTAAGTGTATAACTTCTGGGGTCTCAGTCTTTTGAGGGTGCCCGCCTGAGTATGCCTGCTTGCTTTAACTGCCCATCAGTCTTTTGCTCTGTTGAAATCTTACCATCTGTTTTATGTTGAGCCACTTGAATAAACTCTTGCTCCCCTTCTTTGTGTACAGAGCTGCCTTTTGGAACACAATGTTTAGTCAAGCTCCTTGGCCCACAAGTTTCTTCTTCTTATCCAGTTGTCCTGCCCTAAGTGCCCCAGTTGTGCTTGGGTTCTCAAGGGTCCAAAGTCAACAGTGTAGAGGCACGGGCATGCTGAGTTTGTGGTTGAGGGCACATCCAAATATTGCTACATCCCAGATTTGGTTCAAATAGTTAGCAAGGCCCATTTATTCTAATTAAATAAATGACATTTCTGCAAAGGAAAGAAGAATGGGGAGAGAAAAGGAGCAGGGATCAACTGCTGCACTATTCCCTGTGTTCAGAAAACATGAACATTCCTGTAACATTACACTGACTCTGTCACCAGGGACCCAGAGGCCCAGTTTCAAGTTTTTGCACAGTGCTCCAAGAGTCCCAAGCCACAGAGCTATGCCCATGACTTAATATTGCCAGCATTAAGCAGATTTTCTGGGGAAATTTTTTCAAGTACTTCTTCCTTTCTTTTTCTTCATTTTTTTTTTTTTTTTTAAAAATTTAAAATCTTGTTTTCTTCAAGTTGAACAGTCCTGCTGCCTCCCTAAGGATGAGAGGCTAACACGTGGAACAGATATGAACTGTTTTCATCCTACAAGCTAATGACCATGTCAGAATTCCTTTAGTCTCTTCCTCCTCTGTGTGGGACTTTTAAAAACGCCACTTTTTTTTGCTATGCAACCTATCAGCTAAATAGTTTATGTAAGTATATTTTGTACCTCAAACTGCTTAAAAATGTGACCTAAAATATCAAAATTATGGATTGACGAATTTCTTATAATGATTTTGTATGACAAAAGGGCCTATCTTTCAAAATGTTCATTTACCTTGTTACTTTTTTAAGACTTTGCTCTAACTTCCATTACTTCAGGCTGACATTCAATGGTATAAAGCCACAGTGAACCGGTATGGCTATATTATATGCTTTTAACATAGGGTATTTTGCTGTATCACTCACTACATAATAAAATAAATGGAGGAAAACTTCGCAGAGTGCGTACTGCCAATTTATCCTAGAATGTCTTGGCTTGTACTGGCACACGGCCTGACCACTACAGCAGCACGGTCTGCTCGTGGCCTCGTGCGGGCCAACATCTCCCCAGTTCCTGGGCTGCTCTATCACCGACTTGCTGTGTGGCCCTGTGCAAATAAACCACCCGTCCCCCAGCTCGGTTTTCCTTGCTCGTAAGGATGGCAGCGCTCATCTCCAGAGCCAAAAGACTGAGACGTGTGAAGCCTGAGCCTGATGGCAGTGAGCTGCCAAAGCTTTGCTCTCACAGCCCGGTGCGGGGCAGGTGCTGGCAGCTCAGCCAAGGTGTTGGTGCGAGTGGGGCCTGGGGAGGACGTGTGCTGCTGGGACACCCCCTGCTGAAGTCGGGACTGGGTTCCCTGACTCAACTGAGTTTTTCCTCAGTGCTTAACCGAGCCCCAGTAAAATAGCTGTTCATAATAACATGGATATATAACAAGGTCTAAAAATGCAATGGAAAAGCGTGTTCAGTGATTATTGTTAATGATTTAACTAGCATTGAGAGATTCCACAGATTTTAGCATTTAACACTACTTTCAGGTAGATATGTAGAAGATCCAAATTGTTCATATTTCTGTTATAGTATCAATAATATTAGGATCCAAAACTTAATTCAGTTCTTTTTATTACTTTTGCAAAATGCGAACATACATTTATCCTGTGTTGTGTGTGACTTGGACCTGCATGTAGTAATAAATCAGTTTTCCTAGATATCTAAGCGACAGCAAATGAGAAACAGAAATAATAGAGTCAATTTGACAGAGCCTGTTTCTGCTAGAAAGAGTGTTATGAGCCTGACCTCATTTGTGATTGGATTTTTTTTTTTTGAAAGATAACCGGAATTCTACCCATAAACTTAAGATAGAAGGCATCGTTCTAATTAATGCAGGGAAGTCTATTTCTGTTTCTCCTTTTTCTCCATTTTCTCCTTCTTTTTCTCCACTTTCTCCTTCTTTTTCTCCATTTTCTCTGTTTCCTTTTCTTCTTCATTCTTTTTCTATTTCCTTTTTTTCACCAAGAATTATTGTTTTCTGAAGAGAAAGAAATAAATTTCTAAAATCTATTGTTTACTTGCTCATCAAAAAAGGTAAACTAATAATGCCTTTGCCTTTTTTTTTTGCCCAAAGAGAGAGTAATGTTGCAGCTGAGCATCTGCTACAATAGGTTTTATATTTTAGGAGACTTAATCTGTACGGATGAGTTAATGTTTCCAGGGAGTGGCATTACAATGCTAGTTAAAATGTCTCTCTACTATAAATATGAGCTTGCATTGTTGAAAACGAAGTTTGAATACTAAGGTAGTTAATTAGTTTGGCTCCCAAAGGCACCAAATAATAGCTCCTTCAAAACAATCTCCTTTAAGTGGATGAGATTCTTGGAAACACTATGACATACATCATAATAGCTCATTGCAAACATGGATCTGGAGACTTGCTTCTGCCAATAACTGAAGATGCTAGAACACAGCAAATTATTCCTTTTACATACCCTCACTGGTTCCTGGAAGGATCATTTCTTCTTGTTTTAATGCTGATATTCACCATCAATAGCTATAGAAAATGGATGTGGAAAAATTTTTTCTAGAATATTCTTATGAAACCGAAGGAGGACTAGAATCTGAATTTAAATTCAGCACTAGAAAAATCTAACACAATGTTATAATTTCAGAATTCAAACAGCCAACTAACAGAACACTTTCTCTATGACCATGTATAAGTAACATCTGTTGCCTTAAATGCAAGGTTTCTGTTGTATTGTAGAAGGAGTCAGAACCTCAAGAATATGTTAATTTATGGAGTCTTTGCATAGAGGATCTTTCTTGAAAATATTTGATAAAGAAAACTCATATCTGAATGTCTTGGCAAAACTAACTCTTCACTGGTGCTTGACTTCAATGCCAGAGTAAAGGGACATCGGTATCACTGACAGGCAGAGAAGCAAAAAAAGAGAGGGAGCTATTGGAGAGAATTGAGGTACAGCCAAGTTCTAGCAAAAATATGCTCTATTTTGGTTCATTGTGATTTAAGTTAATACAAACGAAGCCCAGGAGAGAGGTGTATTTGAAATCACATCCAGGGCATTTGTTCTTTTTGGAGCAGGATGAGAACTAGTATCGTCCTGTTCTTATAATTATTAATTCAAATAGCTGTAGCATGAATACTGAAATTTCTGAAAAAAAACCCCAACCTGCATGTATGTGTTCTGCGGAGGACTGTTAAATATCAGTAATGCCTCCTAAAAATATTAAGTATCATCACAGATTGTTCTATTATTTTACTGTAGGACCTGGGAAAATTCAAAGGGAAATCTTACATTGTGTGTACAAAGGACAGACACAAAGTACTAGCCTCTTTTTTTTTTTTTTTTTTTTTTGCACATCTGCAACTTTAAAATGTATAATGCAGTTTTTGGAATGTTTTTATGAAAAAACATAAAACACGTATTATTAAATGTCAGAGAATCTATAAATTAATTTGTAACGTCAGATGGGTTTCGTTTTGCCTCAAATACAGTCTTCAATTCCTTTGTGTTTAGGAGAAAAATTGGACCCGTCTGTTTTTACCTGTAGAAGGAAGACAAATAGAGCAGTTTTTCAGCAACTGAAAACCATCTCAAGATACACAGGTCAACTTAGACTAGAGCTAAAACAACAACAGCAATATCAACATTACCACTACAGCTTTTCAGTCCTATTACTGGTACTTATCTGACCAATAATGGCCAAAAGCCATCTATCATTGCTTAAACTACATGATGATAAAACCAGAGTCTGGAAAATATCATTACTTGATCTATTTGGTAAACTTTCAAATATTTCTTTCAGAAGATTTGCCAGGCAAACAGCATAGTATAAAATTTAGTTTTATTTAATTTGTATTTTATTGCTTTTGAATTTAACTTTCAAAAAACACATGATTAAAGAGCTGCAGCTGAGCGAAGGTGACAGGGAAGCAAAGAAAACCCAGGGAACTACAGACCAGTCAGCCTCACCTCTGTGTCAGGTAAAATCATGGAACAGATCCTCCTGGTATCTGTACTGAGGCACGTGAAAAATAACAAGGTGACTGGTGACAGCCAACATGATTTCACTAAGGGCACATCACGCCTGACTAATTGGTTGCCTTCTATGACAAAATTACAGCTGTGGTTGATAAGGGAAGAGCAACTGACAGCATCTACCTGGACTTGTGCAAGGCATTTAACACTGTCTCTCATGACGTCCTTGTCTCTAAGATGGAGAGACATGGACTTGATGGATGGACCACTCAGTGGATAAGGAGCTGGCTAGAGGATTGCACACGAAGAGTTGTGGTCAACGGCTCAATGTCCACATGGAGACCAGTGACAAGTGGAGTTCCTCAGGGGTCTGTTCTGGGTCCGGTGCTGTTCAACATCTTTGTCAGTGACATGGACAATGGCATTGAGCGCACCCTCAGCAAGTTTGTTGATGACACCAAGCTGTGTGGTGCAGTGGACTCATTCGAGGGAAGGGATGCCATCCAGAGGGACCAGTATGGGCTTGAGAAATGGGCCAGTGCAAACTGCACGACGTTCAACAAGTCAAAGTGCAAGGTCCTGCACCTGGGTCAGGCCAATCCCAGGCACAAAGTGACCTTATAACTGCCTTCCAATACTTGAAGTAATCTACAGGAAGGCTGGAGAGGGACTTTATACAAGAGTGTCCAGTGACAGGACAAGGGGAAATGGATTTAAATTGAAGGAGAATAGCTTTAGACTTGATCTTAGGAAGAAATTCTTCGGTATGAGGATGGCAAGACTCTGGAATAGATTGCCCAGAGAAGTTGTGGATGCCCCCTCCCTGCAGGCTGGGTTGGATGAGGCCTTGAGCAACCTGGTCTAGTTAAGGGTATCCCTGCCCATGGCAGAGGTTGGATTAGATGATCTCTAAGGTTCCTTCCAACCTAAGACATTCTATGAAGGTACAAAGCTTCTGTTGTAGAAAGCTGAGTGGATCTGAGGCTATAGATCGTGGATTTGTAGGTGCATTTTAGTCCAGAAAATTGTGCTACAGGGGTGTTTAGTGGGTTTAAACTTGGGTCTGAAACGAACTGGATAGGGTAAATGCAGTATCTTGACCTTTTTCATTGTTATGGCTGCTGTTGGTTGTGTCAAGGCCAAAATATTGGTACATCCAGACAGGGAGACCATCCATTCTTTATTTCAAAGGGATATCACATTATTCATTATTTAGTTGCCAGAATAAAGGCTTTGCAGAGACACTACATAAACTTTTAACTGCTCAATTCAACCAGAAGAAATACAATCTTTAAGTAAAACTTGTTGACAAAGCTCCTTCTCTCAAAAAATGCTATCTTCTTTTGGATTGTCTAAAGATTTCACTGTTGTTTAAACCTCATATAGGAAATCATCTATTAGGCTTCGTTTTAGATTTATCCTGTTAAAAAGAAATGTTTATTAACTCAGATCTTGAATTTTATTTGTGTGACTCAGGTAAAGAGCATGAAAGAATGTTTGTGGACACTTTTCATTAACAGCTTTGTAAACAGAAATGTTTGCTACTTATGAGTGCTGTTATGTTTATTGCAGTTTCGATGAGTAGCATGCAGGTTTGGGATGTGCAACATGCCAGTGCTTTCTGAGCGGGGCTGCAGAAGAAACAGCTTCCCAGCTGAGTGGGAGGTCCTACAGAGAGGTTTTCTGTGGGCTTTGGGTAGCACAGAGTGAGTCTTTGAAGCAGAAGGAAATGGAAGATCTGTCTTGAAAAAATGGAGTAAGAATCCATCAGTTCCAACATGGGAGGTCACTGCTTGAAGATTGTGTTTCTTATGTATTTGTTAAAAGAAGAAAAAGAACCAGGGGTTGGTAGTGATTAGTGCAAATATAACGGCATTTGTTTCTCAAGGGGAGATTTGATGAGTGCCTAAACGTAAAGTCTCTTTGCTAAAGGTGTCTTAATTTCCTGAGAAAAGAAAGACGTGTGTTAGTGAGCTAAAGCAATGCCAAATTTGCATTTATGCAGAACCTTTAAAATCAAAGGTTCCCAAGACTCTTTAGCAATTTCCATGGCAAAGATTCCAAACATTGTAAAAATGCAAAAGGATAAGTGGGAGATGCATTTGCAAAATAACTACAGTCTTGCTAAAGGAACCGCAGCCTAAGATATCACAGAATCACAGAATTGTTGAGGCTGGAAAAGACCTCTGAGTTCATGATGCCCATGCTTCAATTGTTCAAAGATTTTCTTTCCTTTTCTTTCCTTTTTTTTTTTTTTTTTTCCTTTTTAATTTACTAGATAACTGGATAAACAGTGTGTGTGTATAGGCAAATATCTTGGAGTACAATCACAACACACGTAACATATAGAGTAGACAAATTATTTAGAATAAGGAAAAGCTGACTCATCAATATGAATTTATGTATTTTATTTGCTCAAGAAATTATTTGTTAAGTACCAGGAAAACACACAATAGTTGTCACTAGATTTACTGTAGCTGAAGCAAAAATTTTTTTAATCACTTATAATGAAATTATAGGAGAAATTCCATCATAGCTGCTAAGAAGTAAACAGAAATTTTCTTTGAAGAAATGTAAAAGTATAGAAAAAATATGACTGTTTTAGAAGCAGAAACCCCATAAATGCTATCATTTCATTACAGCAGCTTAAAACGGTTCTGTGTTCTGAAGTTCTCCCACAGAAAAATAATAATCTTCATAAGAGAAAAGCTCTGTGCAGTCAACAATGTAATAACTTTTTTCAAACGTAAAGACAATGACTGTGAAGAAGGCCTGTTTTTCTCTATGCTCACTAGTGCCTCAACCCACATAAATATAGAAATATGCCAGTGATTGTTTGTTATTAGACAGTTGAATAAGGAAGAGTCAGTTGTCTGGATAAAAATTTTCAAGATGGGAAAGAAACTGCAGTAGAGCATGATAATATAAAAAGCATGCTGCCATCAATGGTTAGAACTTTGACAAGACATCAGCTATAGCATAAAGGTAAAATAACAGTAATGGATAAGATAAAGTGTCAGAGAGTGCAATAATTGAAGGTTAAGTTACTGATAAACTCTGTGCTCATAAATAAAAATTTGAAGTACAGAGCGATCAGGGTAAACCAGAAAGGAATTTCACTCAGTAGTGTATCCAAGCTTGTAAGTATTTGAGTTCATGTTTTAATTCTCGCTACTATTTCGGGGAAGAAAGAAAAAAAAAAGAGAGAAAAGAAAAAGGACCTTTGAGGAAATACTATCACTGAGGCACCGAAACCTCAAAATAGGTCAAACACAGTTTATCTATGGGGGACTGCACATAGAGAAATTAGGTAGCACATTTGGGAACTTCTGGAGTATTATACTGTAAATATTTAAATGTTCTACCTTCCAATCACTACCTTTCAATTACTAAAATCTTCTGGTGTTCTTCATCTCCATTCTTATCTCAATGCTGTAATCAAAAGAATGTTCTCCTTCCACAGATAGGCAGGCAAGCAGAAATCATTTGATATTGATTCTGATGTGACTGAGCTACAGATTAAAATTAATTTAAGCCATGCACAACAAAGAGTTTAATGAATTGATTTAAAACAATTATGTACGGAAATTATAAAGACCAAAAAAGCATAATTTCAAAAGTAAATTCAAGTGTCTAATAATTTAATTGCATGCTTGAGGGTTTAACTGCATGCTTGAGGGTGTTTGAAACAAATGGTAGATAAACATTTATGTGCTAACAGAACTGGTGCATCCTCTGAAGCAATGCCTTCCATTTTGAACATGTTTGTTCTGTACTTTTGTTCTGGGAAGGCAGCTGTGCTGTCTCAGTGATGCTCTGTAGTCAGAAGGGACTTTTACCCATACAGATCCTTTCCAAGACTAGGCCTTTATTTCATAATTAAAACAATAAAGACATGAACGGTCACTGTTAGTGAAATAACAGCACAGAGGACACATAGAAATGTTTAAAGCCTCCACAGATGCATTTAGAGCTTGATAAGTAGCTCAGAAAGCAAAGATATTTCATGTAGACCAATAGGTAGTAAAACACTGCAGGCATTAGAAATATCGAATCAGCTCACAGGGCAGCCAGACCACCACAAGCTTGTACAACTATTTCCAATGCATCTTCCAGCAAGTTGATTCAGAAAAAAACTTCTGAACTGTCAAGCAACATGAAAATTGACCAAAGGGATTTGCAGAATGAAAAAGTAATAGAGGTAGCTACCAAGTAGTGGTAGCTATGAATCACCTTTGATTGACAACATTGCCTCTAGCAAGGAATTTTAGATTCTGTTAATTTCTTTTAATGAGCTAAAGTATTTGAAAATGTGCTTTGGGAAACCACAAGGATACAGTAACTAATTCTGGGGAATAGTACACTGACTCATCTCCCCCTGAAGTCAATGGAAAAAATCCGATTGATTTCAGCAGGTTAGAGCAACTTCACACCTAAACCAAACAAAATCTTTGACAGGTTTTCGTGGGTCATGAGATAAAAATATCCCAAGTGTACTTGATTGGGTCTCTGGATTTCTCTGTATGTGACAGAAGATTTTTTTTGGCTTTAAAATACCAAGGCCAGACCCTTATATTTAACCTGGAACCACTCACACTAGTTGCTGTAAACGTTCCCTCTTCCCTCCCCTGCATGTTGGCCAACATTTGGTGACACTGAAAATTATTTGTGGAGAAGAGCAGCATGCCCTGACAGTCTCCCACGCTCACTGAGAACACAAAGCTCCACTGAAGCCTCCTTTTGTGTTTGTTCTCAGAATTAAAAAAATATTAATCAAAATTATCTTCTCTAATAATAAAAGGAGCCATCATCTGGCTAAAAATAAACACTGGAAACAAAACATAAAAACTGCAAGATTTAATTAGAAACACAGGACATCGAACATGCTTGATTCAAACCTTTGGCTTGGATTCCTGCCTTGAAAATAGTCTAACAAATCTTGGCTAAATGCTGGGTTTGTTCTGGGCAGGCATCAGGAGCACCCGGGGCTCCTCAGCCCCCAGGCCAGGCTCCCCTTGCCTGCACACCCAAGGGCAAAGGTGTTGGGGTTTGGTCTATCCAGCCCAGCCACCACACCGACCTTCTCGTCTACTCCATCATCTGGAAGCAGAGATCAGATTTGCCTTGTCTTTTAGATGCTTTTGAAGTGAGGAGGGTGGCTCTCATCCTTTCTTCAGACATTTTTTCGTGAGGCCAATGAGAGCAAGCGAGGCTGCTGTAGTTAGTGGGAAACTACTGTCCTTTTTAATCAGAATTGCAGAATTTTATGTCAGCAGCTATTGCAGGACAATCTCTGAAATAATTCTGTCCTGACAGAGTTCAGAACCTCCTGTTACAGGAGACAAAAGGTAGTAAATCTCTTCCTCTGACTTTACCTTGCTAAAGACCCAACCAGATGATATACCTTTCTAAGATATATTTCTATGCATTTCATTACACTATAGCATAAGAAGTCATAGAGAAACACTGCTTCCAAGATGAGAGTTTTCTGGGGCTGGGACCGCCTTACGCTTCTTTGTTTGTGTAGTGTCAGACACAAGATACTAATCGCTGAGCAAAGGGCCTACTAAAATGCTACCATAATACAAATAATAATTGAACGACTATCCTTTCCTTTGCATGGCTTTTTTTTTCTTTTTTTTTTTTCTTTATCACTACCATCTAGTTACCTTGGAATAAAAAGAAATATAGGCAGTAAAATATAGCAATTTAAAGTAATAAAATTCTGCTCTAGATTTTTTTCGAAGTTCTTTAGGTGTCTCAAGAATGAATTTGATTTTTTTTCGTGATGGCCTTGATCTGCCAAGCATTTTAGAGGCAGTACTCTCATGCTTGGTTGTTGTTAGCATTCGAATCTAAACCACTTCCTTTCTTTGAAGTATCTTGCATCTCTTATACGTACATATGAGCATAGTACAGAGAGCTGATAAGCGTGCACCTTCTATGTAACCTTTGCAAACACTAATCTTTTCACAGAATGCCATTGAACTGGTAAAGAGGGATACACTTATATTCCAAAGTACTTATGAACAATTGTGTGTTATAAACTTTTATGTAGCCACATAATTGTCGACATCTGCTGACACTCTAAGTATTACGCTATGAAATTCCATTGTAAATGAATTTGTGACTTCTTTTCACCTTTCTGATTAACTCTTGTATCTGTCAGGTACATTTTGTACTGCAACATGGTGCTTGAGAGAAGAAAGTTTTTAAAATAAACACAGGTCCCAACTGTTCGCTGAAACCTAGGGATGCTCTCAGGCAGTGTATGAACAAAAATCTTTTATATGTTGGCACATCAATGGTTTTTGCAGTGACCGTGGCAGGCTGGGTTAGCCAAGGCTGTGTGCCTGCTGTGCTCCCTGGGCACAAAGATCTGTTCTTACTTCCCTCTAAGTGAGCTCAGGTTCTGTGACTTGCAATTGCTGTAGGCACTACAGTGCATGCTACACGTGTGTAAGGACAAAGGACAAATCTCTCCTCCTGCTCTCTGAAAGCAATGAGCAACACTCCAATTACTCTAAAGGGAACAAAAGTTGTCCTGTGGTTTCAAAGAAAAATAAAATAGGAAATAATTTTGAAAACTTGGCTAAGGAGATAAAACTGAATGCGTTAAAGACTTTGAGGCCCAGAAAATCAGAAAGGAATTGGTTGTAAAGTAGAAATAGATAAATATGATTAAGGATGAATGTGGAAAATGGTATAAATCCATAGGAATAAAAGGAGCAATACTTAGGGTGAAATATGAATTTTAAAGAGGACGATATAAAAGATATCCGGAAAAATTAATCAAGTAAACTAGAGGAAGATGATAAAGGAATTTTTGGTGAAAGGATGAGTAAACAAACCAAACTAAAGATCGGATTAAGGAAGTCATATGTGACATGTGTGTTCAAATCAGCAGAGACCAGTAAAATCAATCTCAAAGTATTTAAAGCTCTGGCAAAAACAATCTGTGAAAGATCAGAGATTATTCTGAGAATTTATGAAGAATAGAAACAGGAAAGGGGCAAAGACATTGTCCATTTCACTGTCTGCTAAGCTTTAAATTTGCCTCCTAGAAAATATTGGGACATATTAAATAACCAATATATATGACAGGACTGGTCCCCTGCAATGGCTGATAATGAGTACCTCAGTAAGACAACAAAAATAGAGAATAGATTCAGTAACAGTTTTCCAGCGTACTCTTCCAATACTCAGCAATTTGTTGCACAGGTATTCCTGCATGTTTAGTAGCCCTCAGTGGATTTATCTCTCATTATGGTGTCTGACTTTCCTCTGGATGTCTGTAGGCTTTTAGCATACACA
Organism: Trogon surrucura; assembly: GCA_020746105.1. NCBI lineage: Eukaryota > Metazoa > Chordata > Aves > Trogoniformes > Trogonidae > Trogon > Trogon surrucura. The sequence goes on along the minus strand of CM036623.1, from coordinate 34,514,099 downwards.
CAATCCTGCAGCAAGGAGTTTCATATCTGAAGTACAGTATCTGTCAGGAACCAAATAAGATAAGGGGAAAAAAACCAACCACATGCGTTGCAGGGATTGTTGAGAAAATAATGTCAGAAAGCCAGTCCTGTTTCCTTTACTAACAGAACTGATCCAATGATTGAGGAAAAGTTAGATGAGATGATACACTGTGATTTTAGGAAGTGCTGGCTGTTGCCCGTATGACTTTTCCATAAACAAAGTAAGGAAATAAACTGTGTGTACACAGAGCTGAAAATCTAACCGTACATTGCTTGCTAATAAAACAGGGAAGCAGTTCCGGTAGGAACCTGTAAGGCTATGGGCTCTACATGGCATTTTTATTAAGATGGATGATGCTACACGTACTGGAGGACTGAACACCATTTTTACAAAGGTTGCTTGTGACATGAAGGGAGAAAGAATTGCAAGTGTCAGTGGGTGTTTTGATATCAAAAGAAAAACTGGGAATAGTTTGATAAGGTCCGATGAAATAGAAGGCCTGAGTAAGGACTTAGAATTTCCAAGATAATGCAAGTAGTCTTAATTCTCAGATGAGTTTCTGGTGCAGCAACCCACATAGCTCAGAAAAGACCATGTAATTGTGTGTTGAATGATTTTCATCCTAAACTGGTGTATAACAGTGTAGCTACACTGTTGTCAGTGCAATAAGGACAAAGCCTACCACCAGTTAAAGATCTTGCACCTGTGCTTGTTTTGTTTGTTTTGTTTTGCAAAAGAAAAAATGAAGACCATAAAAGAAAGTTTTAAAAAAAAAGAGTTCTGTAATAAGACTGTTGGGTGAAATACTTTAAAGAGTGTCTTGGAATGTGAGAAGTTCTGAAATACAGCGGATGCAAAAACAATGGTCAGTTTTCTGAGTGTTACAATGTTAATTACACATGAAATGAATTAAGACATCTATGTAATAAAGCCAGAGCTAGCTGAATGCCAAGTGATTCCAGAAACCATTTGGGCTGAAAGTTCAGGGTGCTCGCTGGCCAGTGAGCAGCAATATGAAACCTCACTCCCTTTGCCTCTCAATGTTCAAACTGGATCCTGCAGGCCAAACCTACAAAGGTATTTAGGTCCCCCATTCTTTTTTAGGAACCCAGAGTTAGATGCTTAAGTAGGGATTCGGAGCCTCAAAGTCTTTGTATGTCTTGGCTTGTATATACAGCATTTTCTATAGGATTGTGCACAAATCACAACCACGAAGGAACACCTGGGGAGGCAGAAAGGGGAACTGATCTCAGAGCTTCATATGTTTTTTATTACTAGGTAACTCTTTCCATGCAGTGTATGTGTACAGAATGGTTGCTGCACTTGGAGTCTGGCTTCCAGGGAGGCAGCTTACATCACAGAGTTGGGAATAAGCAGCCAAAAGTTCAGTACTATTTAGCAAAACCCAGACCAAGCTACATGATCTTCAGGCATAGAAAATACATCTTTTGCACTGTTGTGGAGTACTTTATGAGCTGTCAGTAGATATGGCATGACTTGCATTCCAATTTCCCATGGCTGCAGTGTATCGCCAGAAATATCTTTGTTACTCTTGAATGTGTTCCCCGTTGGTGGATGGGGTGCAGGACAAGGTTGAAATGTCAAGAAATTAATCTGAAATGATGTTCTGGATTTCTTCCACATTGTGGGATCCAGCCCATACTGCAGGTGGTGGTCCTATAAAACAGTTGTTTTTCACAAATCATTCTGCCTGTTCATTAATTTCATGAACCAGAAGGCCATCTCCCTGTAGTATTTTTTAAGAAAAGGCCTTCCAGACATATATATGTCTGGTCTCCACAGTCTGCAAAGAGTTACACCTCACTTGTCAATGTGTATGGGAAGGCACAGAGAAGTCATTGGGTGTTTTTGGAGCTGCAAGCTGAAAAGGGAAATGGGATCTGTCAGAAGCACGAAGAGTCTTAACTTTCTCGTGTGAAAGTTAAGATTCTTCACTTTAAATTACTGAAGTGCAAATTTATCTCATATTTAAGCTTTACTAAAAAGGCTAGAAAAAAACAGGTCAGCAATAACTGACATTGTCTACAGAACTCACCTTTTGGGCAGACTTTGTCTCATTCATGAAACAGACAAAATTTCACAGGTCAGCATCCTCAAATAAGGTTCCAAACTAAGGGCTCCAGGCAAGGCTTTCTAAACCACAATTAGCCCCCTTTTGTGTGAAAGTTTTGGAGATTCCAACTGCCCCATTTTGTTTTCTGAGGAAATGATTTAGAGAAAAAGTGCTACCAAGAAGGAGCAGGAGACAAATGGTTAGATCTTGCATCTAGGAGGTCTGAGTAAAGTATCTTCCTTGCTCACTGAATTACTGAACAAGTCTTTATCTCAGTCTCTCCTCTGCAGACTTACTGTTCATGTAAACAATTCAGTGCTGATTGAAGGGGAAAAAAAAAAAAGGAAGACATTCCATCTAGACACATCCAGAAAGTGTGAGAATTTGAGTGCTTGTTCAAACCATGTGGAGCTCTAGGTCCTGGAAACTACAGGATGACTCTTTTGTTCCTCCCCCCTTCAAATTGTGCCCCAGCTCTGGGATGATTTCAAATTGAAACCAGTGTATTTCTGTGGGTCATGCTGCACAGAATTTGCTGCACTGGCAGATTCAGTACTCCTCCAGAAGAGTTTCTACAAGAGCACGTTTCAGCCGACATTCTCCAGTGGTGCAGGCTGTGTGCGTGCTAACAGTCCCTGCTGCTTGTTCTCACTGGCAGTGAGTTAGAACAACTTTTGACCCCAAGCCTGCTGGAAGGTACGAGTTAAATGATCATTTTTGATTCCTACTTTCCCTATGAGCAAGGGCTAACCAATAGCTTATAAATTTCAGATGATTCAGCAGGGAGCAGATACTTGGAAAGAAGAAATGATAGATGAGATGGGATATAGAGGAGCTTATTTACAGCAAACTAGATAATACTGTTTGCTCCTGAGTGTCTTTGTGTTGTAAGGTCACTATTCTGGTGGATAGAAACAGGGTTGGTACTTAGACAAGATCATAGAGCATGAGGGCATGGCTGCGACCTAAAATTTGGAAGGAGTGGACAAAAAAAATTGAGGAAAGAGAGGAATTATTTTTGGACATATGAGAAAGAACACTGTAAGTAATTTAAGGAAATGAAGGACAATTAAAAAAAATTGACTATGAGTATAAGCTGGCTATTTAAGATATGGGCTCACTGTCACTTGTGCCAGGTATAAACCATCTCCTCTGGTACAGGAAGTAAGTCTAAGATGTCCTGTGATGAGAGCCCAGTGTAGCTTGGAGATATTAGATGACTTATGTACAACATAATTTTATTGATTTAAGACTTGACAAAAATCAATTAGTTATTCAGCCTTGCTCTGCAATGTGGTTTAGTCCTCAAGGAAAGACAAATAAAGCTAGCACTCCTTTGAAGAAGACTGTCCCTTCCTTTCCCTTCTGCCACTATCCCATCCATCCATTCATCCATCTATCCTTTTTCCTCTGTAAATACAAGCCTTCGTGCAGTTAGTCAGTGAAGATGATTGGGAAATGAATCAGTTTAAAAATAAATCTTCTGCTGGGTTAGTTTTAGCTTGGATTGGTTTCCTGATCTGGTTCATAATGCAGCCAACATGGCTAATGGTGTCTGTATCTTGCTCTATGGTTGTAGTCTCTGCCTTCTGTGATTTGCATTAGCCTTGCAGCTGCTGCACGTGTGAGACACAGAGCTCTCAGACCTTGCTAAGGAACACTGTGCTATGGAAAGAGAGGGCTGGGTCTTCCATGTAGGGAAATGTCACTGTATTCCATTGGAAATATTTTACTGGAAATGTGTCTGTTGCCTTCCTTCAGACAAAGCTTACGTAAAATAACTTGGTGACTGAAATATGCATGTCGTAAAAATATATGTGCCAATTTAGACTTTGCTGTGATTTCATGACTACTATAAATCTGTTTATTCTCATATGGCGTTACCTTATAAAAAGTTTCAAAATTCTGTTCTGAAACTATCATGAAGCATCTATTTTGCCCTGGAGGATGCCCCTTCCAATGTGGGCATTTCTAAATCTTGAGAGGAGAGGTTTGAAATGAAAGACTATGAAGACCATGATTTTTACTGCATCTAAAAAAGTGTATTACGCTCACCTGACTACCAACCGAATTTTTCAGTTGTGCTGTCAGTCTCTGCTTAAACTCTTCCCCTTTTCTCTTGAAAGAACATCTTAGAAAGTTTGTCTGTCTGTCTTTGTCTTTCTTTTCTCTCTTTCTTTTTTTGTCTTTCTGTCTTTCTTGTCTTTCTTCTTTTCTCGTGTTTCTTTCTGTCTTGTCTTTCCTGTCTGTCTTTCATGTGACATGACCTTTCCCTTCCTGCTAGTTTGGGGCCCTTTGTTCTACAAGTTTCTGCTTCTCCCTGGTCACAGACACAGACATACTTTATGTGTTCTTTTCAATTCTTTTTCCTGCTTGCCTCCTCTTACCCTTTCTCTATTTAGCTCTTAATCTTTCATGTGCCTATTCTCCTCCCCCTCATTACTCCTATCCTTAACCCCTTGGTCTCCTGTTTCTGGTTGGTTCTGCTTGCTATACCATATGTTAAATCTCTCACATCATAAATAAAACACTTTTGACTCCTTGCATCTCTAGCTACTGGCCCATCTGCAGCTGCTCTTTCATCCCTAAGTTTTTTGAATGTGCTGTTTACACTTTTTCTTCCTAGCACCCTTCCAAGCTGGCTTGCCTCCTCTACCCTTAAATGAAACCATTCTTTCCACAACATCTAATGGCATCTGCTTTGCCAGATCTCAGACTCGCTGCTATAACCGTAACTTCTCTTGGCCACTCTGCTTCTGCTCTCTTTGAAATCTCTGTGTGATTCCTCAGGTCTGGCTTTCCTCGGCTGCTTCTCTTACCTCTCCAGTCGTTTCTTTAACACATCATCTGGAGGATCCTTTAGCTTGTGGTAAGGAAACTGAAGGCTTCTAACTTTGTGTAGTTGCACTTACAACCAAAAATTTCCTTGTCATCTCCTTGCTGAAGATTCACAGATCTACCAATGTATTTCTCTTCTGTCTACTTTTGTCCTAAAAAAACTTCCAGTCTGACACCTTTGTGAATGACTTACTAACCATTCAAACTCAATTCGACCGGACCAGAGATTTTTCCACCACAGAGCTTCTCATTATGTTCTTCTCAATAACTGTGGACTTTAGCATGGCTGAAGTCCCTAAGCTGATTATCATCTAAATCCTCAAACTCTAAATGTCTAGATTTAACAAACATAGCGCCTCCAACACATAGTGCTTCTTTGCCACGCAGGTTGCTGAAACTCTCAGAGAATCATAGAATCATGGAATTGCTTGGATTGAAAGGAGTATTTCAAGGTTGTCTAGTCTAACTCCCCTGCAATAAGAAGGGTAATATTCAACTAGATGGGGTTGCTCAGAGGCCCATCCAACCTGACCTTAAATGTTTCTGGGGATGGGACATCTACCACTTCTGTGGGCAACTTATTCCAATTCTTTACCACCCTAAACATAAATTTCTTCCTTATATCTGGTCTGTGTCTACCCCCTTTTAGTTTAAAACTGTTACCTATCTACCCCTGTCTCTTTAGGCCCTGCTAAAAAAGTCTGCCTCTTCCTCAAACTTATTTTTTTCCTGACACTTAAATTATATTCTTTTCTCTGCCTTTATAAAGGCATTCTTGCTCCCCTAATGTTGTCTGTTATGAAGTTAAATGTTATATTGAATTAGCTCTGAAACTGTGTAAACTGGTTGCGTCTATTGAAGAAAGACAGATGTATACAATGTCTAGAAGTAGGATGATTATCATTGAGACTATCAAAGATCATTAGTAAAGGTACTTCTAATCAAGAGATGATCATCCTTGAAGAAGAAACATCCTAGAAAATACTTAAATCATATGTATACACAGTTATCATGCTTAAATGTATTTCTGAACTGTCAGCTAAGATGTTTAGCCTTATCTTTAGGCAAACTATCCTCATTATAATACTAAAAATCCCACCCACTGGGCAGGAGACCCTGGCCCAAGTAGAGACCCTTACTCACAGAACATGTTGTACTACAACATGCAAATTGCTAATTTATTAGTGGATAAAGTGGATAATAGTGGGATGTCTTTGGAAATGTTAGTGATAAGATTGTGTATAAAAATCACCCTTGAAATTACCAATGAGTGCTGGTTTGATCCCAGTGCCCAAACCCACAAGTCTGTAACAAAAAGCAGTATTTCACCTCAATGCATGAGATTGGCTTATTGCACACCAGGGAATGAATTTAATTTTGAGACAATGCTAATGCTTTTTTTCAGGAAACAGCAGCAAGAAAATATCTCTGCTTATAATTTAGAGATATTTCATATATCTCGTCATGTGTCTCTGCCATGACACCCTTCTGCTGCGTCCTTCTTTATTTCATCAAATAAAAGAACTGCTTTCTCTCAGAGTCAAAGCTCTTTACACCTACTTCCATTTGCCACATAGTATAAGCTCTCACTATCCCCTATTAACTTCCCAGAGAAGGATCTTCATGTTCTTGATGGCCAAATTTAATGTAAAGTATCTGTAAAGCTGACTTCAAATCCCTCTCTAAAACCCCCTTTCCTTTGGGAAGGACTGTTAAGCAACTTAAAGTGATGATACTAATGTCTTGGGTTTTCCTCCTCTGTTTTAGTCTTACTCCATTGCTTACCTTAGGCAAAGAGCACAAATCTTCTCAGATGCTTTCACCTTTTTTACTTCATCTGTATTCGCTCCAGTCGGATTGTAACTATATCTATGAGAAACAGAAACAATAACAAAACAGTCGCCATTGCACAGTAGTTAATTTTGATGATCCTTGAATCTTCATTGTTTATGCATGTGGTTGGCGACATGAGACTGGAAAGTCAAATATTCTGTAGCTTTCTACCTGAACCTTTTAAAAAGTGACAAAATTCAGGAATGGCAGGATGGATATTGTCATATAGCTGATGTTGATGTCTGGATTTTATTTTTCTCGAAATGGAATATCTGGTGCTATATGCATTTGTGTTTGTACATGTGTATATATATAGATATATATATATGTGGATATATATAGCTTACTGGATATTCTACTTGGCTGGTAATATGTGTTGAACTTTTGATGTACTCTGTGAAAGGTGGAAAAGTACTTAAAGTAGTTAAAGTGGTGTTGACTGATTGGTGAGTCGTTCTTAGTAAAAGGAGATAGTCTTGTATTCTGCCAAGCAGAGTTATCCTTTGTGTGGGACCGGCATTTTCAACCATCTTTTTTTTTTTCACTTGGTGTGTGGTCATCCTGAAATGCTTTAGGAATGTCTCGTTTTCTTCTTGTAAAGTAGATTTGTTTTTCTTTCCTTTTTCTTTCTTATTTTCCGTTTTGGTGGATAGTTCATTTTCCTGGTATGGAGCTGTTGTTTCGTGGATTATAAGTTTTTAAAAAGTACTATGTCTTTGAACAGGAAAGGGTCAGATCCTCAGCTGTTATAAATTGACAAGGCTATTTTGATTATGAGGCTTATTTGAAGCTATTTGCCATGATACTTATGTATTTCATATAAATTAAAAGCTGAGAGTAATTTATTATTTCGGTTTTTAAATAATATTTGGAAATTTTTATTTTTGCAATTCCAGTAATTTTCACAAATTCCCAACAGAAATTAAGGTAGTTCCAGTTTCACATATGATCAAAGTATATCTCAAAGGAACCTTTTCTGAATATGACATGTATGAGACAGCACACACAAAAATGCACACAGAACTCATCTGTACTGTTCTTTTGCAGATGAATATTCTTTTTTAAAGTTATAGATATCTGCTCTGGGCTTGAAGATGGGGCTTTAGCTACAGAATGGCCATGCCAAATTGACAGATTTAAACGCCATTTCTTGTTTCTATGTATGATTTTTTTGCCTCGACATCGCGTCCAAAAGCTCTGTGTTAACAAGTTACACGTGGAGTGGGGCAAATTGAAAAGCTCTTTCCTCACATCCTAAATGAATAACTATGGGGTTAATTTTGCAAGATGTAATTCACCAATGGTTTCATTTACATGAACAGGAAATAAATCTTTCACTGCTGGAAAATATTTCAATTCTGAAAATCTCATTCAAAGCGGAAAAGACACAGAAAAGGGCTATTAAGTTGATTAGAGTGTTGGAGAGTCTACTCTATGGGAAACATGAGACTGACATATTTATCTTCGGAAGGTGAAGGCTGAGGGAGGGATCGTAGAATGGTTTGGGCTGGAAGGAACCTTAAAGTTCATCTAGTTTCTACCCTTCTGCCATGGGCAGAGACACCTTCCACTAGACCAGGTTGCTCAAAGCCCCGTCCAGCCTGGCCTTGAACAATTCCAGGGAGGGAGTATCCACAACTTCTCTGGGCAAACTGTTTCAAAGTCTCACCACCCTCACAGAAGAAAATTCTGCCTAATATCTAGGCTGAATCTTTCAGTTTGAAACTATTACCCCTTGTCCTGTCACTACACTCCTTGATAAAGAGTCCCCTCCCTTCTTTCCTGTAGGCCCTCTCTAACTACCTGAAGGCTGCTATGAGGTCTCCCCAGAGCCTTCTGTTCTCCAGGCTGAATATCCCCAACTCTATCAGACTGTCCTCCTAAGAGAGGTGCTCCAGCCCCTTGGTCATCTTTGTAACTCTTCTCTTGGCCTGCTCGAGCAGGTCCATGTCTTTCTTATGCTGAGGGCCCCAGAGCTGAACACACATGGGGCTCTCATGAGAGCAGAGGGGGACAATCACCTCCCTTGATCTGCTGGCAACATTTCTCTTGATGCAGCCCAGGACACGATTTGCTTTCTGGGCTGTAAGTGCACAATGCCAGCTCATATTCAGTTTTTCATCCACCAATACCTCCATGTCCTTCTCTAAATTCATTCATCACCCAGCCTGTATTTGCTTCGACCCATGTGCGGGACCTTGCACTTGGCATTGTTGAGCATCATGAGCTTTGTACAGGCCCACTGCCTGTCAAGGTCTCTCTGGATGCCATCCCTTCCCTGCAGTTTATCGACCACTCCACACAGCTTGGTGTCACTGGCAAACTTCCTGAGAGTGCATTCAATCCCACTATCCATGTTGCCAGCGAAGATGTTAAACAACACCTAATACTGACTCCTGAGGAGCGCCACTTGTTACTGGTCTCCACTCAGACATTGAGCAGTTGACTGAAACTCTTTCAGTGTGACCATCCAGCCAATTCCTTATCCACTGAGTGGTTCATCTGTCAAATCCATGTGTTTCCAATTTAAAGACAAGGATGACATGTGGGATAGTATCAAATGCTTTGCACAAGTCCAGGTAGATGAGATCAGTTTCTCTTCCCTTATCTACCAGTGCTGTAACCCTGACATAGAAGGCCACAAATTGTCAGGCACAATTTGCTCTTAGTGAAGTCATATGTTGACGGTTACCTTTTATTTTCCACATGCCCTAGCATAGTTTCCAGAATGATCCATTCCATGATCTTCCCAGGCACAGAGGCCAATCTGACTGGCCTGTAATTTCCTGAGTCTTCCTTTTATCCCTTTTTAAAAATGGGGGTTAAGTTTCTTCTTTTCCGGTCAGTGGGAACTTCACCATACTGCCATGACTTGTCAAATGAATAGTGGCTTAGCCACATCAGCTGTGAGTTCCCTCAGGACCTGTGGATGTATCTCATCAGGTCTCATGGATCTGTGCACTTTCAATTTCCTTAGATGGTCTCAAACCTGATCTTCTCCTACAGTGGACAATTCTTCATTCTCCCAGTCCCTATCTCTGCCTTTTGCAATTTGAGTGGTGTGGTTGGAGCATTTGCCACTGAAGTGGGAGGCAAAAAAGTCAAGTACCTCAGCCTTCTCCCTATCCCAGGTAGCCATTTCTTTCTATAGAGGGCCCAGATTTCCCCTAGTCTTCCCTTTATCACTGATATATCTATAGAAGTTTTTCTTACTACCTTTTGCATCCCTGGACAGATTTGATTCTGTCAGGGCTTTGGCTTTCCTAACCTGTTCCCTGGCTGCTCAGACAATTCTCCATTCCTCCCAGGCTACCTGTCCTTTCTTCCACCCTCTATAGGTTTCATTTTTGTGTGTTTGTCCAGGAGCTTCTTGTTTATCCATGCCAGCCTCCTCAGAGATTTTTTCTGACTTCCTCTTTGTCGGGATGCATTGCTCCTGAGCTTGGAGGAGGTGATCCTTGAATATTAACCAGCTTTCTTGGGTCCCTCTTCCCTCCAGAGCTGTATCCATGAAAAGGCTGAATTCTGCTGTCCTGAAGTTCAGGGTAATGAGCTTACTGTGTGCCCTCCATACTGTCCTAAGGATTTTGAACTCTACCATTTCATAGTTGCTGCAGGCAAGATTGACCCTGATCTTCACACTCCCCACCAGCCTCTCCTTGTTGGTGAGAACAAGGTCCAGCATAGCACTTCTCTTTGGCACCTCTGTCACATTCCAAGAGCCTCTTGGACTGCTTATGATCTGCTGTGTTGTCCCTCCAGCAGATATTGGGGTGGCTGAAGTCCCCCATAAGGACCAGGACTTGTGAATCTGAGGTTGCACCTGTCTACAGAAGAGCTCATCCACTCAGATCTTCCTGGTCAGGTGGCATGTAGCTGACCCCCACTATGATGTCACCTGTCCTGGATCTAATTCTGCTCTATCAGTGCTCATGGGAAGAAGATGTTTTAGGAAAGATGAGTATATGCCTATTGTGGCAATATTTCAGCTGGGATTTACAAGAAGATGCTAGTAATCAGAAATTTCAGATGTCAGTAGTAGGAAGCAAAAGATCACAACCTATGTCTAAGCCCCTTTTAGTTTCATGATGGAACCTGTTACAGTCCTGGAAAAGGTGCTATGTCCAACTTCCTTCTGCAGGAGACATGTGGATTTCATGTTCCAAAATACTTCTTCCCATCCTCCATCCTTATAATAAATTACAATATGTGAAGCAGTAGATTTTTCATATGTAATTATAAATTAAGATTTCACGGTATTCATGTCCTCTTTCCTTTCTAGATATAAGGTGGTTTTACATGGCAATCTAGTAAACCTTCTAATGCTGGGGACTGATGGTCAATGGCCATAGAGAACAACGGTGGCAACCCTAACCACAGTTAGCCGACTTATTAATAAAAATTTAATCTCTACATGAGTCTAAGAAATAAGTGCAAACTGATTCTAAAAATTAGAGGACAACTCTGTGAATACCACTGCAAATACCACTGGCAAGAGACATGTCTCCAAGCTGTCTTCAGACTCCAGAGTAAATAAATAAAATATTTCAGAGAGAAGAGGGCTGTATATGTTGGCAGCACTGCTTGACTTTGTGTGTAAAACCGAGCACGATTCGAACTTCCACTAGGTAAAGACACCAACACAAGAAACTCATTTAAACTGGTCAAATTCTAACAAACATTTTCTGTGAAATTTTGGTGAGCTGGAGTTTGCCAGAAGTTTTTCCAGGAATTAACAACCTCCAAAGACTGCAAACACTTTTTCTTCTGAACATCTCTGGCCAGAATCTTTCTCCAGAACTCATAAAGCAAGAACTTGAGAAAACCTGCCTGAAAAGCAGACTGCTTTGTAAAAATATAGTATGAACTTGCCAATCTTTGAAGCCAGGACGAACCTAAATAAAGGCCATGAAGACTTTGCCCTCCCTCTGCTTCCCAAATACTATGGGAGAAAATTAGAATGTTCTAAACATACTGCTGGGGGACTTGACCTTTTTCTATCCTTCCTCTTCTACTTCCAACCTTCTGACTTCTCTTCAGAAGTCATATAAAATGGCTCATCTCAGCTCATCTCTATTTAAACATACTCCTTTGGGCCTCTCTCCCTGTACCCTCTCACCACTCTTAGTCCTTGGTAATCGAATCTTGGCTTATACATATTCCAACCCACCCCCAAAAGGCAAACAAATAAAACACCCACATTCAGAATAAGATCACATTACTCGGTGATCTCAGCTCTAGTGTTACCTTACACTTTCAGCTGGTCAATTATCTCTTTGGAGCAGTTTGAAATGTTCTGTTGGCCCATTGACTCAGTGGTACGATAATTGCCGACTTCTAGCAAGTCTAACGGACAAATGGCACTGAGCATGTATTCTTGGAAGAGACACACTTGCCAGGATTTTAGATCTCTGGCAAGAATCAACTCTGTACAAAAGTTAGAGTCAAAAGTTGGTTGGTTTTTTTTTTTTTTAACATGAGAAGAAATAAACATCAGTTTCAACTCAAAAGAGATTTTAACTTTAGAGGCTGCCCATGTACAGCTCCAATTAGGACAAGAGCCGTGAGAAATGTGATGACATTTGCTTGCATAATTTTAAATTGAATGAGATATTCATATATTTTTAATAGAAACAAAGCAAGAAGCATGCATTCTTGGAGGAGATTCATTTGCCAAGAGTTTAAAATTTTGGCAAGCACAATTGCATTAAATCTGCAGTCAAAATTTTTAAGAGACAATTATGTAAGATTAAATGATTGTTTATGCCTATGCAGTCATTCATGTTCTCTTGGCTTTGTAGGCCCTGAAGGTTTACCATCATCCCACAATACTTGACCTTTGGGGTGCTTTGATCATACTTACTTTCAGAAGGCTTACCGAAGAGTGGTTAATTCTGTGGTGCATGAAATTTGCACAATACTTCTTTTTTCTTAATGGAACACATTTTTACTATTTTGCAAGCCATCCGCAAGTTATTACTTCACATTTGGTTTTAAAATATATTTTGGAAAATCAAAACAAGTCTTGATTACAAATTAATCATGCAGTGAAATAAATTAAAATACAGGATAAAATAAAGTAGCTTCTCAAGGGAACTGTTTAATCAGTTTCAAGTGTTCTTAAGATAAATTAAAAATGACGCAGCACCTTTTACAGAAAGTGTTAAATAAGTTAACAGTTTCATAGACAGTAGCTGCATAAATAGTTATAGCTAATTTAAACCAGCTTTCAAAGTACTACAGCAAGATAGGGTTTGGCATAGCATGGTTGAATAGAAAAAAAGGTTCTATTTTTCTTCCTTTCTTTCCTTCTTTGCCTGTCATACCTATAGTTTGTATCTAAGTCTGATCTATCATCAAATCATGCATGACAGATTCTTGACTTATTGGTTGATAACAAATCTTTGAAATTGCTCAAGGGCACAGGAAAAGCAGATATAGAATCTATTAGAGGCACTTAAAAAAAAGGGAAATAGTATGCCTTCAGTGTATTTATTTCTTGTTACTGTTGTCCCTGTGTACCTTCAGATTGGAACTGCAGATTCTTGTCCTTAGAAGAGTTTCCCAACTGAAGTCAGCACACCCACTTCTGAATATGTTCTATATTGTTTTAACCTTAAGCTCAGGCCTAAGTACTGTTCTGATTAGGAAAGAATAAAATTCATGAACCAAAATTCTGTGTGTAGAGTTCCTTGTATCATCTGGATTCTTAATCCTGAAAATACAAACATTTACAAACATAATCTTGCCCTCGCATAGATCCATGGCTTCGTTGCACCTGACGTCCCTTTCTTACTGAACCCTATATCCAAGTTTATAGATCCTCTTGGACAAGGATGACCTTCTTTGTTACTCATTTATTTTATATCAAGGGCATTGTGACTTTGATCCATTTGAACCATACTTATAAAATTAGCAATGGTAATAACAGAAGCAATAACAATAATATACTTGATGTGTATTCATTGCTATGGGCAGACATGGGACACTTCTTCATTTGCTGCTAACGTTGAGTACCATGTATTTAAATATTTTTCATCCTCAAATATTTCTTTCGTTATTAGACTATGTACTTTATCGCTGCAGTCCTGTAGTGATGGCTTCAAGCTGCTACTAGTAGGAGGTAAAATACCCAAGGACATTTCTGACACACAAAGGTGTCACTGCCCACCAGACCTTCCTGGATGGTCTGAGTTCTGCACCAAAACCCACCGCAAGGATAAGCAACAAATACCAGTTCCAAAAGAAATCTGTTCAAATTCTCAGGAAGCCTGGTATTGATTTGGCCTACCATCACACTTCTATAATATGACAAATCAAAGTTTGTTCTTGCCTTGTCTGTTTCATGAACTGAGCTACATAAGCTCCAGTCAAGATTTTTTCCATATTTCTTCATTTCCCTGTCCAGTTTCTGAAAGCTATTCCCACAAAATTTTACTAACTTCCAATTAATTGCAGACTGCTGAATTCTAGCAACTATGTATATACTAAACTTGAAAGTATTCCCTGTGTTTCAACACTATCTTCTCTATGACAGACCGCTGTTGAGTACCTGAATAGTAAATACCTGTAGTAAAAAATCTTTCAATTCCCTTTCTTCTGTTCATATTGTTTAAATATGTAGTTTCTACCATTTTGTCCTGATGATGGAGTTCCTTCATTCAAGTGTCTTTATGATAAATATTTACAAAAAACCTCAAGCCCTCTCAAAAATAAGACCTTAAAATTACAGCTAAAGGCTTTTACAGGTGCTAGCAAATGTGTTCTAAATTAAATTAATGATATGGCATGCCCTCAGATGAAATGAATTGTAAGACCAATTTAACCAATGGATTTTCCTTAAAACAAACTTGTACTAGGGATCTGAATTATCTGTGGGACTCAAGAGGGTTTGATCAGCAGCTGTGCTGAGGAGCTTAGCCCCAGAACACATCAGAATGGCCACATATTTCATTGCCTTTTTGATCAAAGGAAAACATTCACTTATTTGACGTAGCTTTCCCACAATTATTGCGTGCTACAAAAAAGCAAACCAAAGCATCTGATGCCTTAACTAAATAGGCACAATCAAAGGACAGAACAAACAACCCAACATGCCGTTCCACCTCAAATCCTCTTGCTTTCCTCCTTTGCTCTTTTAGTCCTCCAAAATGCCTTGGAACATAACCACTATTACATACTAGAATGATTCAAGGAAATTTTCACCAAATGAGGAATAAATTATGAAGACCCACAGTGAGAGTGCCTATCTTATTTCATTCTGTGTGGTGACATGCGCTGTGGCCAAACATGCCAAACAGTTACCTTTCAGAACTGCAAACTCAAACAGAACTAATGTCTACATCTCTCTGTGACTGTCTCCCCTCTCTTTGACTGTCTCCCTTATCTTTGAATTTATTTCAGTTATTGCAGCTTACTCAGTCTATAGATCTCATCTGGAATTCCCGTAGAGCTGTTTTACATAGGATGTGCATAGCCACATACATAGTATTCTATGATTTAATGGCTAGTTTACTGCTGTGCTGTCTTTCCCAAGGAGTCTCTGAAGAGTTAAGAGCTCTGGCGTTGTCTGTAGTGCAGAGGAAAGGCTAGCCATGGATTCCAGCATTGCTTTTTATTATGTTGCAGCTGTACTGAGCTCAATTCTGCTTGGACAAATTCCTGAACAAGAATCTATTTCCCTCACTTCACTTTTGGAATATGTACTGTTTTGGTTTTTGGCTCCGCTTTGAAGAAATGTTCTTTTTGTCAGTATTGAAGGAATGAAGGGTATATTTAAAGAATAAACTGTTGGGATGTGTTTGGTGATTTTGATTTAGGATGTAGGAATAAGGCTCTCAAGGGATGGAAAACTTGAGTTCTAAAAATAATGACCATCTAAAGTTTGGTGGAGGTATTATTATTGCATTGACTCATATGGGCCTTGCTTGATCTACATCACTACTTAGGAACAGAGCTTTTGTTTACAATGCAACAATATTTATAGCAGTTATAAGCTATAACTACTGTCTTCTGGTGGTTATTTAAATAACATCAATTAATTTCATATATATTACAATGGATTAGCTCTCATAGACTCTCTACAACTACTTGAAAGAAGGTTGTAGCGAGGTGGGGGCTGGTCTGTTCTCCTTAGTGACGAGTGATAGGATAAGGGGAAATGGCTTTAAGTTGTGCCAGAGGACGTTCAGGTTAGGTATTAGGAAAAATTTCTTTACTGAAAGGGTTGTCAGGCATTGGAACAGGCTGTCCAGGGAGGGGATTGAGTCATCATCCCTGGAGGTGTTTAAAAAACGGGTAGATGTTGTGCTGAGGGACATGGTTTAGTGGTCTTGACAGGGCTAGGAAAAGGTTGGACTTGATGATCTTGAAGGTGTCTTCCAGCAGAAACTGTTCTATGATTCTATAGCTAGAAAACACATAAGCTGGAGTTTAACTTAACACAGTCTCTAAACACAGGTGCAAGTCACTTGGTCACTTGTGTGATTTCTAGGTGGATGTAAAGCCTGAATAAATCGAGTTTTGTGCATGTGTACCTGTCACTTTAGTCTACCTTTGGGTTATTTTCAAAAGCCAGTTCTTGATTACCATTTCCTTTTTGAGGCCTTAATAGATCTAAGCCTATATATGCTGTTTCTCCAGAGGACATTCATAATTTGCGTGTCCCATCCAGTCTCTGCAGTATACTTGGAGCTGTATTAGCTCCACAGTCCCAGGAATTGCTCTACAGAATGGTCAGGATTTAGATCTGAACAATTTCTTAATAAAAATAGAAATGTGGAGAGAAATCAGCAATCCAACACAATTGTAGGCTAATGTTATGACTTTGTTCATTGCCTACAGACATTTACACACATACAATGGTTTGATTCACTGCTGTGTAAAGGTAATTCGTATAGCAGAACAAAATCTTGCAAAGAGGTTGGCTGAGTCTTTTTCTTTATTTGTACTGTGGCTTGCAATTATGAAGTTGCAAAGCAGCAGTTTTGACAAAATAGCCAAAGGAAGTTGCCTCTGAACAAAAAAAAATCCCAGGGTGAAGTAGGGACCAGTCTTACTTGTAATGGGGGAAGTTATTCTGGATTTCCTTTGGAATGGTCAGCTTTCAGGATTAAATTATCTTTTGGTTGGTGCTAGTAACTAAACAGATGAAGCCCTTAGCAGAAGGTGAGAATCTTTGCCACACTGGAGAAAAGAAAGCAGGCTTTTCATGAGAGGCTTTACACAGAGACTCTGTGCATAAGAACAAGTAGACATTGACCAGTGACTTTCACTGGTGTGTGTTCGAAGAGTAAACTTTGGGCAGTCACCTTAGAATAGATCAAGGAACAACACCCTTCACACAGCCTGGCCTTCTGCTTTGAAACACCTGTACAAATCATGATGTGCTCCCTGCAGTGCAATGTCAATCTAGATGATCTTTAAGGTCCCTTCCAACCCAAACATTCTATGAAGTGTTTTGGTCTGCAAGCACAGTTGCACAGTTTCAGAAATCCGTTTCCTTCCCTTTCTCTAATCAAACCATTAATTTGTATTCTCTTCACTTAATTGCATCGTTGCTTTCCTGGAACACAGAATATCTTTTACTAAATCACGAAAATAAGAAATTGTTACTGTATCTCTAATCTGACCACTGCTGCTAAACTGGTCAATTTATGTACTTTTTTGCTCTCAAGAACTTTCTCTCCAGAAACAAGACTTTTTATAGAAAAAGAGCGTGAAGTAAATGGTTCATTCCACTTTTCCACCTGCTAAGATTTTTGGATGCAGTACATTTAAAATAATCTTGTATTTTCCTGTGTCAAAGGTTAGGCCTGGGCCAGCCACTAAAGGCTGGCAGCAAATACTGGAACATAGGTGCTGGAGCATGGCATGAGAAAGCCTGTGGCAAGCTGTGCCTTCTCCAATGAAAGGGGGAAGTGACAGTGTTCATGCAGACTTGAAGAGCATGGAGACTCGGGATTATCAGTATGCAGTTGGGAGGGTGAAGTGACCTATTCAAGTGTAGGATAGTCCTTTCTGAAATTCTTTTCACTTCCATTATGAGGATAGGAACTAACAACTCAGTTAAGACTTCGAGTAATGCTTTGATCACTTGATCTGCTTTTGAGTAATGCTTCTACTTGTTTGTCTTAATTCATGGTCTCTAGAGCTCCACAGCTGTAGCGCAAACAAAGATTGATGTTGAGGGAGTACATCTATTTGATTTACTGTTTACGTCATGACGTTGGCATAAGAGCATTTTAAAAATCACAGCATAGCCATTAGATCCCAGGACTCTAGGCAAGTTTTTGAATATATTTAGAGATATTCATTGCACAAGATATTGTACATGCCCCAAGCTGCTTAAGAATTAGAAAACCAGAATATTTTGTATCTGGATAAGGAGCCAAATTCACAATACAAGACAGTTATCATATATAAAATTTTGGAAAGACCAGAATATCTGCTCGTATACTTATTTTTCAGAGAAGAGTTATGAAATATAAGACATTTTCAATACCTTTTTTTTTTGTGCTGCAGTGTGTGCATGTCTTTTATGAATTTCTAACCCATTTTTTCATACAGAAATGAGGAAGTTAAAAAAGGAGAAGTTTCCATTTTTGTTTGTTTCAGAAAATCTGTCTTTAAAAGTAGATTTATATTAGTCCCATTATTCAAAACATCTTAAAAACCTTAAAGGCTTTGAGAAATTCTGCGTAGAAGCTGCCAATAAAATGAGTTTCATAACTAATTATATATCAGTTTTGATACCAATAAAGCTGTTGAAGCTACTGCCAATCATTCATTCTCATCCAGTTCAAATACAGATCCTTATAGGGATGACATCTCACTACACTGACATCTGGAACACAGCAACAAAATGCTGCTGGCTCAGAGAAACAGGAGCAACATGCAATATTCATTGCCAAATGTCACTTAGCAACATAACGTGTACAGTGGAGGAAAACTCACATCAGCCATACCCTACTCCTCAAACAAACAAAAGCTCCTTGAATTAAGGCAAATGCTGGCATTATGCTACCTAGGAAAATTTACTATTAAAAATATAAGGAAGGGAGAGTGAACAGAAAAGGAGTTCTGGCTCTTTCCACCAGAGAGCAGATAGCTAAAAGGCACAGTTAGCCTTTGCATTGCAATACCAGCAGCCCTCCCTTTGGAGCAGGGTGTCCTGAATCATAGGTGCAGCTTCAGAAACTCTTCTGGCATGTTATGAAACTGTTGCCTAACTTGAATTACTTACATAACTTCAGGGTTCTCCATCAGCCAAGTAAAGCTTTTTGGCTCTTTGTTTTTCACTTAAGTGCCTAACATCCACCTTTCTCTCCTGTGAAGTGCCTGATCATGTATGAACTTGCTGCAGGTGCAAAGAGCCTTATGTTCTGAATGGGCCACTGCATTCACATGGCAAAGTACAGTACAGCACTGTTTGAAGAAATTTATTCAGTTTCTGAAAGTAACATAGTTGCATCAGTGTGCTTCTCATCGTGACCGCATTCACTGTTTTGATTTGTCTTTGGATCTGAAGGAGGTGGAAATGAATACAAAAGTTATAAAACACAATTTAAGTTTAACTGAGATAGATATGCTAAACTAGCCAGATACTTCAATCAAACCATCATTTTGGTTTCTCCATTTGGACAAATATTAGGTTTATGCTAAAAAAAGAATCCAAATTATCCAAAGCTGAGGCATCTCCAATACAGCATGATATCACATTAAAGAATAAGAAGACCTTGGGGATCTGCAGAGATGAGATGAAACTGAGTAGTCTAAAGAAATAGTAATAATAACATCTGGTAGGAACTAGGATCTTAGCAGTTAGAAATGTTGCTGCGAAAGACCTAGTAATATTTGTCCAGTGCAAGAGGACTACGTGCTAGCAATGCAAAACAGTTACTAAACAGACAAATGTACAGTGGTGCACTGGGAATTTGCAGAAAATTAGAGAAGTGTCAAAGTCATTGACAAAACATCTGTGGAAACCTTAGTTTAACTGCTGTGTTCAATTCTGCAGAAGTTTTTTTCAAGAAAGATGAAGATAAACAGTGAAGAAAAGAATTATTGAGGTAACTGTAGCAATAGGAATCTTGTTTTACAGGAGAGATTGCTTTCTCTTGTGTATAATCAAGTGGGTAAACACAAGGGTGGGTAAGAAACGATTTAAAACTATCCTGGAACAAAAAAAAATAGGTAAAAAAATTATGCATTATAAAACTAAACTTGAAATTGTAAGAGAAGTGTCTCAGCACCAGAGGAATGAAGTTCTGCAGTAGTATAATTGTGACAAAAACTGAGTGGGTGGTAAGGTGGAGCTTGATTATTTCTGCAATGTGAACGTTGATAAGGGTACAAGACTCTTTTTTCATTATACTAGTCATGCTTAAACTTGAAGGTACCTCACTTATACCGCTGAACTCACTGGAGAGGGAAATTTGTTTCTTCCTATTTTTGTAGATAGGATGGCAGATACTCCCAACAGCAAATTATACAATAGCTTTCCTAATTATGGAAGTTGTTAATTTTGGCAATGACAACAGAGAAATTTGTTCATTACAGTTGGGCATGCATCCACATTTCCCATTTTATGACAATTCTCAAATAATTGTTTTGTTGTTGTCAACATGAATCAGGTCAAAAAGTGGAAAGAAAAACTGGATGCTATCATGACCTTGACATCCTATTTACTGAAAACAAGACATTCCTACTGAAGGGCTTTTCCTTGTATTAATTGGACATTTCCTGACAAATAGAATTTCAGCAGAAGTGCCAGTCAGGTCTTGTCCATATCAAAGGGAATTCATTAAATTTATTAAATAACACTTCACTATCTTAAGACCTTAAACATAGGAACTGCATGACATAAAGGCTCTGGGTCTAAGAAATGTCTAAGCTTGGGTGAAGTTCATATGAACTGCTTGTGTTGAAGTATGTAGTTTTAGGCCTGGAGTAAACAACTATTTAGGAAATTCACATGTAATTTCCTTAAAGTAGCAAATTCCAGTCTTTCTTAATTTTCTCAGGTTCTGAGAACAGGATTACCCACACTGTTTGCTCAAGCGCAGTTAATGTGCTTTTCCTTTATGTTCCATTAAATACATACTTGGGGCATTCAGATTGTTGTAGCTGAGTATCATTTAAGTTCTGTGCTTTGGAAATATCTTTTGATATATAACAAATATTAAACTCACTACTTCTGCCATTCCTTACTGCTTCAAAATTTCAATTTTACTCTAGGCAGTAAGCAAAAAGACAAAAAAAAATCTCCAAGGGAATATCCAAACTTAATCACGCAAATGGACAAGGATAACATTTTCAGGGAATATCAACGAACATACTAGAATGCAAGGCAGTTTTTGCACCAGTAGTGAATATATTAGGACAGTGGTCAAAGTTCTTGGTGTGAAAAAAATAACTGGGTAAAGTGAAGGTCTTGTTTTTTAAAACCGGTTTAGTCTCTACAACATCAATACAACTTTTGAATTTTGTCTCATAGCAATTTACACAACATTCTGTGACTCCCTGAGACTCTCAAAATTAATTTCTGATAAGAATAGGCTTTTAGAATCATGAAAACATTTCAAATCTGAGATAAAGAGTTATAGAGTTATTTAAAACCTCTACAATGGCTGATAATAGTCTGCAATGGACTTACATAGACTAGTTTTTCAATTTAGTAAAAATACATTTAGTGTGGTGGGCACCGCATAGGGTAACATAAACCTTTCCTTTCGGTGCATGTTCTCTGTGTGATAAGGATCGAGAGGCACTTTTACTAATAGTATGGGAAGGTCTTCCAGATAAATGTCTATGGATGCAGTTTGATACTCACCTGAAAATGATTATGGGATGATCAAATACTATAGAGAAGACACATGCATTTGAACCTCTTGGCCAAGAGTTGTTGTAAGGGCAGTCGCAATCATGAATTGAAGAATTTGTTAAGACAGAAGAGTGAATCAATACACAGATCAGTAGAACTCCCACATGTTAATCAGCCCCATGGAAGGACTCACCCTCCACCACAAGTAAGCATTAAATAGAGAAGTCTAAGGAATATCTAGCTTTGCCTTTGGAAATATTTTAGGAAGAAATATGGGCCTCCAGAAATGATTTATGTTTCATTATTATTCTTCTAATTTTGTATTTGTTTTGTTTCCTGATGTTCATCTTGCGCTTATCTTTTCTCTGACAAATTGCTGGTGTCCTTCCCAATGGTAAATTGACAGCTAAATTTTAAAGTGTAAAATGCTCCCTCTATTCATACAAAGGTGTATTTGGAAGTTACTGAGTGTATCACTGAGCGTAGTGCTTTCCTTTTTTATGTTTTTGCCGTGTTGCTGTATTTGTTATGAAAGGTAAGAATTAGAATCTTAGCAAAGGGCAGGGCACCTGAAAAATCTGTGTTATCTCCTTTAAGGAGAGGCCATATCTTCCATGTGGTAGCAACAAAGTGTCCTGCAGATGTTGTTGCACACCCATCATAACACTAAGAGTGATCATACAAAGAACAGTGGCACACCTAAAGGGTCTGGCACTGTAATAAAGGAAAAAGAAACTGTGGAAAGAGAAAGGATAAAAGCCTGGCTCCACTCAGAGTCATTGCAAAAGCTTCTGCTGACTTCCAAGGACTAAGTTTTGTCCAAATTTTTTTTTTTTTAAAGAATAAAGCATTGTGATTTAAAAGCTTTTATTTTGATAAATCTAGATGTTACATCATGTTGTTTCACTGATGGTAATTGGCACAGAGCATCTCAAACAGTCACTGATATCACTGACCAACCATCTTAAACTGGAAGTGAGTGAGCTCCAAAACCCTGCCATGTTCTCTTCAGATATGCTTCCAAAAGATTGGGAAGGGACAGAGTATAATCAGTGACCATATTTTGGTCTCTCTGTTTTTCTTTTTTCTACTCACATAATCTTTAATCCAGATTCCAGTTAATTTTGACATTGAAAAGGAAGGAAAAAGTAAAAAGGACCTTAAGAGTTTTTTGTTTCCTTCTGGAGTCAATAGAACAATGAAAGTATGTTCATTATTGTTCCTGTCAATAGAGCTTAGTTGTGAATTTTCTTCATATTTGTGGATATTTTATTCCAATGGATAGATTAGTGAAGATTTTATTCCAGTCTAGTTCTTTTATTTTTCTTTTTTTCCCCTTTTCTTTTTTTTCCCCTTTTTCCCTTTTTCTCTTTCTGTTTTTCTCTTCTCTCCTCTCCTCTTTCACTTAACTTTCTTTCTTGCTCTCCCATTTTCTTTCTTCTGAGCAAAGATCAGCATATTTGACATATGCATAGAATTACTGCAGAGTTTTCAGCCTATATAAACAAATCCTTGAGCTTTAAGTTTTATCAGTGCCTCACGTTTCAGTTACTATACTCTAATCAGGAAATTCAAAACTTCTACAAAACTTTATTATTCAATGTAAAATTATGAAATGAGACATCATAACAAGCCATCATCATGGAGATGACCTATTATAAATTACATGCTCATCTTACATTTCAGAATGTCTCTGTTGTTTATGAAATTTTAGCTTATTGCATGATAATTCAAATGCTTTTGTACTCAGAATGGATCATAAACTCAGCTTGCTTATATTCTTGCTCAAGATGCAGCATCAGCATTACATTGCTCACAGCACCCGTGGTAGAACTTCACATTTTTCTTACACTACTAAACAACGACTCTTAAAGAATTTACCTGAAATAAAATGGAAAAATTTTAAAGAATAACCAAGTTAACATGTTTTAAGGTAGCCATCCATAAAAGGCATTATATTACTCTCATTTGCATTAGTCCAAATTTAGAAGAAGAGAGAAGAGCTGAATTCTATCCTGGTTTATCTGCAGTGTGATCTTAAAAATAACGTTCCTGACTGAAGGTTCCTAGTATCTAATGTTTTTCTTTGCTGTAAACACTTTAAAAAAGTGCCTTAAAATATTTTAAACAGATATAGATAAAAATTGCCCTTCTGATTCAACAGTTTAAATCTCTCTGCCTGTAATATTTACCGAGTTCCGGTCTCTCTGACTTTTCCCACCTTTTCAGTATTTGCTATACAAAACCTGAATCAGTGGAACATGTAACATTAATGTCATTCTTGCCATTTCATTTTCATCAGAGGGTTTCCAAAGAACACACGTGATCTACCACCAATCATTGAATTATCTTCTTGGTATATAGTAGGATAAATGAAGCTGGAGGAGACCTCAGGACCTCTAGTCCAGCATCTGCTTAAGGACGTATCAACCTCAATTTCAGACCAGCCTGGGGCTTTGTCCAGTCTTGAAAATCTCCAAGACTGAATGTGTCCCTTTCAGGGACAGAACTGTCATAGCTTCTATACACACAACCTTGTGTTTTGTCATACTGAATGTCATTCTATGAAAAAAATGCTTATTTGCTGTGTCAAGATGCTTTATCGGTTGCCAGGTAGATCCACTGTACTTGTGTGCTGATTTTGACTGTTTTAGATTTGTGGAGCCTTCTCCTGCTGGGGACATTCAGCACCCTTTAGAAAATTCACATGCATCCATGGGTATCTGTACAGATGTCTCCCATGGGAATATCAGAGGGAAGTTTGTACTTCCTGGATGACATTTGAAACCACTAATGTCTTTAATTATCAAACGAAAGTATTGGGGTAGGCTGGTGTGATTCATCTTTAGAAAATCTATGTGTTTTCTATATGCAGTTTAAAGGGAAATACTGTGCTCACAAAAAGCAACTCCTGTATGATAATTTATTACTGTAGTATTTGATGTATCTACTTCTGATACATTCTGGAGTGCAGAACATGTGATGTTATAACTGGAATATGTTAAAACCTGAGTTTTGCTTTTTCTTCCATTTACACTCATCCCAGTTTCACCTCGCTGGTCAAAATCACTGCTCTTAACAGAGTCTGTGGCAAATTATTCACTTAATTTTGTCTCACAGCATGGCAACTCTTCAACATTATTCATTCTCACCATCTATTGACACTATTCTTTCTCTGAAGTCTTTACACAAATAAGCATTTTATTAGAGGTTTTAGAATCCTTTGTAAGCTTGACTGAACCTGGATTTTGCTCTCATTTAGTGCCTCATTTTCTGACAGTTTCTGTGCTAACTGGCTATTCCTCCCTTCCCCACTCTTCTTTCAGTGATCATCATTATTTCTATATCAATAAAATTCCTCCTTTCTATATCAATGAAATGCCTTCCTTAAGTCCTGCCACTCCATGGTTTTGCTTAGAAATGCATTTTCCACACTGAGCACCATGATGACAGTAGTGTCCTTCTCCAAAACCAGGGAAAGGTGAAGACTGCCTGAAGATCACGAGGAGCAGCAGCCTAGAGGAGGCAGCTTAGCCATGACCTCCTCACCAAAGCCCAGAGGCCCATTTGTTTCATTTGGGATGACTATTAGGGTTCTGCTAAGCTACGTGTGCCCTGATGGTGAGAGACCCAGGTGCATACTGGGTGCAACAAGAACTGAGCGAGGGTGTAAGAAAGTGAAGGAACTTCTGGTTCTTCACCTCCACAGGTGGCCACACCTAAAGGCAATGTTACAGTTATTCTCAAATGTGTGGTAGCACTCTGTACTGCATTGGGGTTTGCCAAGTTTCCATTTTAGTGTTTTTCACTTTTTCGGTTAAGAACTATCTGTTTCTTTAAATCCTTCTTTTTTTTTTTTTTTTTTTTTTTTTTTTTTCCAAAAGTCAAATCTTGCCTGTGAGGAAATCTTGCTCATTCCTGAGTGCCCAAGTGGCTAATTTAGTTTCACAAATTTCTGAGGGGGAGCTCAGCTGGGGTAATTTAAAGCTTGGGTTGTGTTTGCTTTTGTTAGATTTCTTTAGAACCTCTTGAAATTGACTCCAGACCTTTTTACTGCACCTGGCAGAAAGTTGTACTTGCTTTCCAACCTCTATCTGGAAATTAAGGTCTCCCCAGATGAGACTGTTCCCTGTCAGATTTCTGCCTTTAATAACATTAATGAGAGCTCTGTCTCCCCTCTCTCTGCACTGGCCCATGGATGGATCCCAGGACTGCATCAGTACAGTCTTGTTCACGCTCCTTCTTTTGTGTGATTTAGACCCAAAAGGTTTCTGTTTCATCCATTCTTGTGCAGAATATCACATCATTAACTTAAAATGCTGAAAACTGTTTTTACCAATCTGAGCATATGCTTACAGAATAGTGCATATTCCCCAGCACCTGCATTCTAGTCGTGACTGTTAGCCCACTGTTTTCTGTTATAATGTTTGGTTTATCACCCCGTACTGTTACTAAAGCTCTTCTGTTTTGTTGTCCAAGCTGCTTGTATTTATTATGTGAATGTTTCAGTTGGTTTATTTTTTAAAAATTCTTACACATGGTTCCTGAGACAGACTATGTACTTGTGTAGTAATTCTCACCGATAGAATTGATTTCTTTCTGCTGAAACTCTTCTGTCATCTCATAATTTCTTATCAATTGCCACTGCCTTCTTTATGTGATTTTCCTCTACAGTGAAATCAAATGAAGAAATTACATGAACTTGTCCCACTCACATTTTTGTTGCAAACTGCTTTAAGCAACTGTGATGTACCTCAGAAAATTATTTGCCTAGCTGTACTTGAGTTACCTTGCAAGGTAAGTCTTCTCTCTGTGAATGTATCCCGAAGTTCATCACTGATGCGTTTTTTTTGGCCACTTCTTGAACTCTCTAAAGTTGCTAAGGTCTACAATAAAATTCCACTGTAGGTGACCTGAGTTTCATTTCTTCCACTACCTTCCTAGGTTTTGTGGGATTGTCCCTTGTGTCTGTGCCTCATACCTTGGTCCTGCAGGGCCCTCCTGTATGTGCTGTGGATCTCCTCTAGCTTGTCTTCATGCAAACCTGCCCAAGTCTCCACCCTCTCGTAATCTCTTGCAATTTGTCTGTGTTTCCTTTTGGCTTCAGACCCTGTCTCTTCTCCATTTCTTTCTGCTTGTGGGGCTAGCTGCTCCATTCTTCTTTTCTTCTGTTTCATAAAGATGTGCGTAACAGATGTGAAGAGCACTCGTGGGTGCTGCATACTTGCTGATGGTGGCTCTGACATCCTCAGCACAAGACACCCACGTTGCTAATGTCCGTATTGGCCTTTACAGGACAGCCAGAGGCTCTCTCTTCTTCTCTTAACATGCTGGATGTAGGCCAGGACATGCCAAGAGTGAGAGTGGCACAGTTTGATATTGAAGACTGCCTCACCCGCGTCTGTCTCATGAGGCAAAGTTGGTTTCGTGTTAGACAGAATTTAAATGCATTTACTTGAAAAAATGCAAATGTGGAATTTGTAACAAAGTTATGAAACAAAGTTAAGAAAAAAGAAAGCAATAAGATCATACTCCAGATGCTCTTTAGCTGTTCCAATTTCTAAGCTAGCTTGTGAGGTTAACTAAATAGCCTCTGCAGCTTACCCAAGGCTAAGACCAAGAGAACAGTCTCCTTCTGGTGCAGGTGGCTAAGTCACGCAAAATGCCTGCTCTGGGCAACCTGTTTTTTTCCAGCCCAACAACACAGGCTGACTTTTTTCCTGTTTTCTTGGTTACCAAAAGCACATTGCAAATGACAGAGTGCTAGGAAGTCATGAGGGTTTTTACAGTGGGTTGAGCTATTTCTTTTTTTTTACCTTCCTCATTATGTTTTTTTCACTAGCCTTTCTACTTATACCATAGTTAGAAATCTACTTATACCATAGTTAGCACATTCTGAATTTGGGCTGTTATTTACTGTTATACTTTTTTGAATATACGATGGTAAATACTAAAATTGAAGTAGATAAAGCACAAACTTTTAACCAACCTCAGAACTACTTATTGCCTCCAAACACTGTTATAACTAAAACGTACTGTAACATGTAATGCAATTGGGAATAAGACACTCAGAGTAACACATACACCTACATGTAAACTCACTTATGACAGAAATCTTCATCCAAGTTGCCATGTATTCAGATAAAGGCCACAAAAGTAAGCCGTTATCACAAACATTTTTTAAAAATCACCTTTTTTGTTTCCTTTTTTGATTTTTAACTTCATTTTATTCATATTTTGAAAGAACTTTCATCTCAGCAAAGGTAAGGTCTGGAGGGTTTTTTTTAAATTACCTTTTTAAAATGTCAGAATCAGGGTTTTTAGACTAACTAGCTGATGTTACTACCATATTAAGGGACTAAAATGAAACCCCCTGCTTTTTCCACATTATAAAAATGTGTGCTTCCACATTATAATGTGTTGCTCTCTAAAGCAACCAGCAATATTCTATGAAATGTATAGTTTTGTTCAATATTTAATCTTTTATAACTACATAAAAATGCCTTATACATATGTGAACTGTTTTTTTAAAAAAAAAAAGTTAATTGAATGAGATAGATACTGGCCACAGAAGATCAGTATGTTGAATCATGTTGCAACTGACTCATTGGCAATTGCCGTTTTAGAATAATTCGTTGGCTAACATTACCAATTTGTCTTTGAATCAGTATGCAAATATTGCACTAATGCTGTTTGGAATAATCCTGTATTCTAAACCAGCATCCCAAACTTGTTGCTGGGAAATACTGAAATTGTGAGATTGGATGGCATCAGCCTTTCAAACATCTACATTTCTCTTTGTGTCCTTTCTGTAATTAGTCTGGGCTTGTGCGAGAGGAGGCTTTGCAAGGACACAGCACTGTCAAGTCCCTGTCAGCTGGTATGAAGGGAACCCTGTCTTACACAAAAGCTGCTGACATCTGTGAATACACAGAGACCATAGCATGCCTGTGTGAGATCTCACAGCTTTATCTTGGAAGCCAGCTGCTGCAGTGCCAAGCAGATTTGGCTTCAGACAGAGGAGAATGAAGGAAATGAAAAAGAGTAGCTACTTGTGGATTAACTTTTCCTGGAACAGCTTTATTTAGTACAGAGCCATTTCTGGTCCCAGCACTGTTCAGTAGAATTGCTTTTGTAATGATTATTGCTATAGATGCTCTTATTCAATTTTTTGTGAATTAGATAGTTGGACATAGCTGAGTTATGCAGTAATCTATCCAGAAGGGTAGGTTCTTTATAAAATCCTGCAGTAGTGTCTACTGTAAGCCATCCATACTTTTTCCTCTCTCGTACGTTTCTTGCATCAGTGTCAACATGGCTATGTATTTAGAATGCACAAACATACTCTAGCTACTGACTGTCTTCTAAAGTCATTTTCTGTGCAAATCTTGAAGGCTGGTCCTCAGTGCTTTGTTATTTTCTGAGCTGAGTGAGAAATTTGGCCAGCATGTGCATGTAATGCCTTCCTGGCCTGCACAGTTTGAGCATCACCTTGCCCCATCCTAAAGGAATCCCAAGATGTCAATGTGCGGGATGGGAGTCTTGGGTGTGTAAGGAATAAAGGCTTGGGCTCTAGTTGGCAGACCTTCTTTATTTGAGACATAAAAGGACTCTCTGATGGGGGACAGTGAACGTTAGTCATAATATGTGATTTTATTAAAACCACTCAAAGGGCATCGGGCAAATGGAATAAAGAGGCAAATAAAACAATTAGCAACAGATTTACAGAAGTTACGTAAACGGACATAAATGCCACAAAAAACAAAATCTCCAATAAGTGCAGGAAACTTTAAAGTGTTGGAAACATTTTCCTGGAAAGATGACAAACGGATGTCTCAGGCCTGGGTGTTGGTGGGCATACCACATTTGCGTAGATCATACGATTCAGCAGTAGTTTTCTCATGGCCCTGTGTTCTGCTTGCTGGCACAGTCTTAACTCTCTGCTGTATCACTAACTACACCTGTCAAGGCATCTTGGAGGTTTGGCTTTGGCGAATCTGGAGTATTGGTGGGAAAGGTGGTTGGAGAAGGCAGGTGTTTTGGACTAGCAGCCACTCACTGTGTCTCACAAGATTCCCTTGACACATGGTCCAGCTCTACTGTACTTACTGTCTGACTTACCTTTGGAAGCAGGAAAGGAGCTTGGACTAAAAGTGTTCCCATTCCACTTCTGCATGTTGGCCTAAATTTCAGACAGAATTCTACTTCCCTGAGGTTTACATGTTAATCTGTCTAAACTTTGTTTCATTTTTTGTTTCCCTCTATCAGCAATCCTTCAAATAAAGAAAGTAAAATACTGTCAGTGCCATTAAACTGCGATTAAAGTAATAATAGCTGTCATCAGGCCTTTGCTATCTTTATGACTTATATGACATCAGGGAGACAACCTTAGGGACAGCAAGGATGATTTTAGAGACCCACAAAGTAGGAAAATGAGACATAAGGAAGCTATGAAGTGGTCCAGTAGTTTGTCATCCAAGGTGGATGTACTGCTGGTCAATAAAATTCCCCCAGTTCATCAGTGATCCATATCAGAGCATGTAATAAAACACAGGACCAGGCTAGGGATAGCATAGAACTTCCTTCCTTACAAATTTTTAAGAACAGGTTAGACAAGTATTTCAGAGAAATCAAGCAGGTATAACTCATCCTGGTCCAGTACTGGTGAAATTAATTTAGTGGTCCTGGGACAAACCATTCATCTCTCCATGCTGTTAGGAAATCGAACATCTAACAGTACAATGCTGCAGGATTCAGAACTTTTGGAATAATCACCTAAATTCGAAATTCTAAACTTTTGATATTTTCCATCACTAATGCTTGGTTTTCTTCAGTTCCAGAGCTTCCCAGTTTCTTACTATGAGTCAAAGGAACTCCTCTAAGGCAAAATTGCTCAACTGTGTCTCATTCTAATGAGATTGTGCACTAACAAAACCTCCACACATTTTTTGACTTTTCTTCTTAATTAATAATCCCCCTTTCATGCTCTCATCTCATCTACAGATTTGATAGCATTGCTTTTCACTATTTTACCATTCTCCACTTTCTCTAACTTTCCTTATAAGGAAGTCTTTCTCTGTAACAGATCCACGCAACTTTCTAGAGCTATTGCCTCTTTCGCTTATGCATACCCAGGATGAAAGAAAATCTAAAGGATTTGACATTTCAGTATACTTCCTTCACTAAAAAATGCTTTTATGTTTGAAAACAATGTCAAAGATGAGAAGTTGAGTAACCATTTCAAACAATGCAGTATGGGCAAGGGCTGTTTGCCAACCCCCACTTCTTTTAAGTCTCTCCATGGACCTTAATGGGAGGTGGACTATACACTACCGTATTTGTATCAAATGAAGTAAAGCTGCGCGTCTGAAGAAAATAGAAAAGGCTTCAGAAAGAACACTCAGATGCCTGAAAGTGAGACGGTATTACTGTATTTTCCCTAGCAGGTCTACTTCAATACAGCAAGAGGAGGCTTTTCAACAGCTCGTTGTCTTCCCAGCTGAAGTTGGTGCTTCAAAACCAGATCTGCTCTGAGATTACTTGTGCCCCATAAAATGCATTTTTTCCCTACCTTTCTGAATTCCAAGAGTCCACGTTATTGTCAGGCAGTAAGGAAACATCATTTCAAGAGCCAGCTTTTCCCTTTTCTCCCAGTACTGATGAGTGAAGAGCTCCATCCTTCCTGGGGCCATAATCTTTTAAAGAAATTCATCAGCTTACTCTGTGATTTGAGTCACTACCCGTGCTGATCCATATGCCAGAGCTCTTTTCCAAAAGCTGTAAAATCAGAGTAGCATGGTACTGAGACCAGGGTAATTTGTGCTGCTGAGATGCTGTTGCTCTGTGAAAAGTTGTGCAACTATTGTCTTCCAAAGCCATACCTAGAAATAAAATCAGTATTTACTGAGAATCTTTCACGGACTCCACAGCCTGTTTGAAGAACCCTAGCATAACACAAAGTTCTCACCTTTTCAGTGTTTTCGATGTAATACAGTGGGTCAAGATAGAAATTAATGACAATGGTGCATTGCTATTGCCAGTAACTATTATAATAGCTATAATAGCTATAAATAAGTCTCTGAGCTGATCAAAACTAAAGTTAATTTCAAAGTAAGGACAAGGAGAAAAAAATGGAAATGTCTTTAAAATGCTTTTAAAATTTACATTCAGGGTCAACTTCATTTTGCAACACAAGCATGGGTTAGTATATTACACAAGTTTACAAAAGGATCAAGTTGCCCATTGCCCTTCAGTCTGGTTTTTGGGTTTTTCACAGTGTGAAACCTAAGTATATTGTCTACAAGCTGTAATGGAATTTCTCAGAATTTGCAGTGTGCAGCAACGCCATTTCTTTCACAACAGTGAGCTATTAAATTTAACTTCCAGGTCACTCTTAGTTTAGTGAAATTTAAGCATTTAGAAGGGCACAACTTAACGGACTGGAGAAGAAGCAGTGTCAGGTTAAGGCTGACGCTGTGGTGTCAGACTGAATGTGCTGGTTGTCCTAATTTACTTCTGAATTGCTCCATTACACATTATTAATATAATTGGTTCTTTGATGTATTATCTTTTTAGCCTGTGTCAGTGAGATGGTCTCATCTGATAGATGCCCTTTCTTACAAATGTTTTTTAGATAGCAAAGGCAAAAAGTACAGTGGAGGTCAGGTTTTCTGTGTATGGGCTGGTGACCTGCTACATATGAAGACCTATAGATGAAGCTGCTCTCAGTTCATGCCTCTGCTACTGCATATAGCAGTAAATATAGAAACAGCAAGATAAACACTATAAAAAAGCAAACCCAAAATATATGCAAGTGTGTAAGCCTTGAGCCCTCACAACATTGAAGCTTTGGATAACTGAGAGCAGAAGACATGATCTTACAATTCTCATATTATTAGGAACTCAGGCTAAAAATACCACAGTTTTCTACATAAATGGCAAGCTGTGTCCAGGACACAGCTGTCATTGAGAAGACAAGGGAGCAGAACAAAGTGGGCATGATGGGAACACAGCGTGAAACTTCCCCAGGGCTTTTTTACACCAGCACACATGCCCTCCAGTTGCACCGGCATAACAGACGTTCCCTAAAAAAATGGGCTTCAAGAAAGCGGTGGAGATTTTTAATCAGAGAAAAGCATTTGGGGGCTGAGTGTGGAGCTGTGTCAGGGTCTATGTCTGGCTTTGTGCCTGACGGAGAGCCAGGTACTTTTCACTCAGCTTGCAGCTGCCCTTGTGTGCTGTGCCACGCACCCAGCTGCTGTGAGAGACCCGTCTGTGCATGACAGAGCAAAACAGCTGACAAGGGCATGTGCTGAACAGATGTTTTGTGGCTGGCTCGCTGGAACCGGGGCATCTCATTCATGCCATACATCTTCTCAGGGTGAACTGATGTTACACTTCTGTGACCCAGGAGAAACAGGTCACCCTCACTATTCTGCTTGGCCTACAAATAATCTTGTGTGGCAGCAAGGCAAGACAGGAGAAAGTATAACCAGCAGAATCCACTGCCTTGCCTTTCTGTGAAAATGAGAAAAAAATGAGCAGGTAGGGATTGTACATATTCTACAGGGCACAGATGACCTTCTTAGAAGGTGCCTGTGTTTGATTCAGAGCAAATTACAGAAGAAACCTGGGAAGCATCCTCTCTGAGGATGCACAGTGACTTCACAAAGCTAAATAATATCTCAGAGAAGCAAAATTTATTCACGATAAGAAAATACCTGCTTTTGCAGGGGAGTCATGGGCAACTAAACTCAATGCAAGAAACAGGATTAATTTGCTGCAAGTTAAACCAAAGCACAGAGCCATCTGAAGTATGAAAGGGTGATTTTCTCATTAAGAGTCTTACCAAGGGATGAATAAAGTTGCTTAATAATGAAGACAAGAAACAAAAGCAACAGAAAGAGTTAGTCAAGAAATTTGTCTAGAAAAGTGTCAGCTGTGTGTCTCCTCCATCACAGGTAACAAATAACTTATTTGTAAATATTTATGTGAAAAATGGCACCTAATTTGTTTGATGAAATCCATCCCTAATGTGCATTTGAATGTAAACTCAGCCAAAATGACAGTTACAGTTCTTGGGAAAGTTGAAGAATCCGTTGTGAAGGACAGCCCTTGCAATTTGGTGATGCATTTCAAATATTTAGATTGTTAAGTACACTGAAACCAACGTTCATTGTTGAAAAACTCCTGGCCATAACTTCTTTCAAAAGGTGAGGATTAAATGGACTTTTTACTTTAAACCAGACTAAGGTTCAGGTGGGCCGTCTTTTTTTACCTGGGTCCCAAACCCTACTGGTTTTTGGCAATGTAGAATTTTTTGGCTAAATATATTTATGCATCTCAGGGGTGTAACAGAATTAGCATGGAGTTGTTTCTCCATTTGCCCCCCCAAAGGCATCAGATCACTGGCAGGATCTGCCATACTTCCTCTGTGTGCTCCAGCGATTTGGAGCCACAAAGGTATTGCTCTGCTGCTTGGGGAAAACTATGAGCAACGAATGACTTTTTTCTCAGAGTACAAAGCTTTACATAACACAAAGACAGCCTATGGTGGTGATGAGTTAATAACACTTGATGAAGACAGAAATAATGCAACCAACATGTAATAGTGACACAAAGCTGCGTAGGAATCCCCACTGTGTCTGGCTTTTGTCTGCTGGAGGAGAGGACTTCCTTGGGCTCCCAGTATACTTTTTATGTAGTCAAATTCTTGGCTTCAGCTTCTAAGATCCGACATTAGCCAGCGTGTTCCCATCTCTCTGATTTCCTTCCCCTTTCCACTGTGCTGTATCAGCACTCACAGCCTCATATCTCTTTAATAATGCTCTCTCATAATCACCTTATTGTTGTTATATCTTTTTGAAATTACTTTGTCCTTTCCTTCCTACAGGCATATCATCACCAAACCACATTTAAAACATCATGGCAGACACGCATATTAATGTCACAACTTGCCTCTCCGTACTTTTTTTTCGTTTTTTTTTTTTTGTCCTCCGTGCTGCTCTGCAGACGGCTGTCTGGGTTTTGGCGAATATGAAGGGTGTGGAGAGGCACAGCTCGCTCTGCAAAGATTGTAGAAGTGCAATGGAGAAAATGGGCTGAGCCCTCAAGGGACAATGGAGCTACCCTGTCCCTGTTCCGCTGCAGTACTCATATTGCCTAGTATCTTACCACTAAATACCCAGGTTAGGAGATTTCCTTGACTCCTCCTAAAATCATGAGAGAGACAAAAATGCCTTTGCAAACAGTGGTTCAGGACACATCCTGCTTTGAATTCCTGTAAGAAACCCATTTCTTTCCATTTGCTCTGTGTGGTGGGCATGCTAGGGAGTCCGGCTTCATAACTCAGGTCTGTACACGATGGGTTTCAGGTCAGCCGATGCAAATACCTTCTTGGCAACTTAGCAATTTTGAGAACTTATGGTTGCCATTTTTTTGCTGGGGCTGGAAGAGTTGGGTAGTCACATATTCAACCCACCTACAACACGTCTGAGCTCTTAAGGCCACTTTTCTGTTCTTCTCTATTGCAGTTCCTCCAGGTGCAACTGGTGCAGCCTGCCCCTCTAAATGATAAATACTCTGATCACAGGATCCTGCTTTTTTTGAGTCATGTGAGAAACACAGTACATAAGGCATAACAAAACTATCACTAATAATAATAGCAGCAACATACTGTGTATGTTATATGCTAGAATACTTAGTATCATGGTGATAACAACATTTAATTGAAAATGAAGACAAGAATCGACAGTGTACGAACATAGCAATAGCAATTCTTTGTGATGTGTTGGATGTCTTTGGGGATACAGGAAGTGTTGTGTAAACTGAGAATTTGCTGTACTATAAAGCAATGGGTCAAAACCCCCCATGGAATAGTATCTCTGAAATTCAGAGAAAGTGGTAAAAATTTGAATTCCATGATGCTTTGATCTAAGTTAAAACCTGCTTCAGTAATTGTGTATCCATATCACCTGAGCAATACGGCAGGACCTAAGAAAGCAGAAGGAAATAAAATAATAATAATGCTTTCATCATGCTCAACTGAAAAGTGGAAGTAGACTGAAATCTCTTCATTTTTAATTACCTTTTGATATTTAATTTGATTATTTGATCAAAAGCTTCTGGGTTGAGTCTAATAGTGCCATATCTTGGCTTTAAAAGTTCTTTGTAGTGATGAGAGTATTAAAAGAAAATATCATAGATAAGAGTGCATACAATATAAGAAGCTAGCTTTAGTACAGAGGTATGGATGATTATTACAAAACAAATTTATACATGAGTTTACAGTGCTTGAACTTGATTGCTTTGTTGCCATTGACTTGAAGAAATGTCTTAATTGCAAAAATTCAGATGCTTCTGGTTGGACTTTTTTTCAGTATCATCATGCCTCTCAGTCTCAGAGACAATTTTGTGTTTACTAAACCAACTGCAGTAGGCATTATATAAATGTAAAATTGATGTGGCTGCAAAAGCAAGTTCTTTATTATTCAGTTGAATTCACCTGCAGGAGCAATGAGATCGAAAGATCTATTCAGTGTTAAGAAATAAAAAAAAAAAAAAGAAGAAGAAGAAAAAAACCACAGAGGTGGTATTTCTGTGAGGCACATCCACCTAGAGCTGGTCAGTGTTTTGTGATGACTACTTCCTCTTTGGAAAGTTCTACTTTTGGTGTGGTTTCCCTTGGAATGATATTTAAGAAATAGTCTCTGTTGTGCTTCTGGAGGCTTGACTTCTTCACCAAAATACCCATACTATTCCCCTGAGACACAAATATGTTCATGTCCAGAGATAGTTGATATCCATTGGCCTAGCTCATTGAAAGGCTTAATTTAGCAAAAAACAGCTGGTCATG
Organism: Trogon surrucura; assembly: GCA_020746105.1. Taxonomy (NCBI): domain Eukaryota; kingdom Metazoa; phylum Chordata; class Aves; order Trogoniformes; family Trogonidae; genus Trogon; species Trogon surrucura. The sequence continues at coordinate 34,477,655 of CM036623.1, read as the reverse complement.
TTACTCCACCACTCAGATTATTTTGTTTTTCTACTTGGTATGTAATACAAAGGCATAACAGAAGGGTCCCAAAATTCTGTTTTCAAGAGTAACCACTTCAGGAAGTGGGTTTTTTCCTCCCAAACCCAGAAGCCTTTTTTTAAAAAAAAAAAACAAACCCCACAACAAAAACACCCCAACCTGTTTATTTTAGTTTCTTTTGCCAAATTAAAAAAATCAACAAAAATCATTGCCGATAGACTAAACTTTCCTGTTCTAGCTTGAGTAAATATGTTCGATGTTAAAACAAACAGAGAATTAATTGCCTGTCACTGAAGTCTGGTTAGCGTACCTATGGAGAGTGTTGCTTCTGAGCAGCTAAAGAAAACTGTTTATTAAAAAATACTTTAACTCCTGATGCCATTTCTCTTTCAGGAAACCATTATCTTTATAAATCCTGACTCTTCACATTCATCAGGTTGATGTCACACCACTGATTCCCAGCCCTTATTTTCACTGGTGCATAGTAGGCTCTAATAAGGCTCTGCTACAAACAAAGCGAGCTCCAGTTGCATCCCTGAACTTACTAGAGTTCAAAGTTGACCAAGCAGAGGTGACAACAGAATCACTGACGTGATGAATGATGCTCACGCTCACTAAATCTGTCAGCAAAATGGAAATTTGCATGGAAAAAGAATGTTGATTTGTGTGTGAAAGGGATGTCTGAAATGAGATGGCAAAGACTCATACTTCTAGACATTGAGCATCCTGAGGTCCGCTGAAGTCCCTAAAAGTTCTGAGTGATAAATACTTTGTGCAAGGCATTGAAAAAAGATTATTGCAAAATCTATTGAAGTATTAAGACTATCGTTGATTCCAGCAGGCATCAGATCAAGCTCAGTGTGAATGAGCATCCGAGTATGTCTACATAGTCTTTTGCAGGCAGCATACAAGTTTCTCTGCCCAAGACTTGAGCCAGTTGGATGTATGACAGCCCTGAACTGGAAGCCATGTTACTGCATTTACAGTGCAGAGCCCAAACTAAAGCCCCTGCTGAAAGACAGAAAATATCAATTTGTGCTCAGCAGCGTGCTCCATCCAAGGATGCTTAGAGTGAATGCACATATGCTCGGAGCTCAGACAGAACGATTTCATGCTTGCCTGCAGAAGACCATGTAGAAAAATGTCCTGAAAGGGACATCTAAATTCTAGTGTGAACACTTAAATATTCACTCCCCTGGACTCAGGGAAACTGAGGAAAACAGACTGATGGGCTCTTTCCTAACAGCGTTTTTCCTGGTTTGTTTCTTTTCAGATGGAAAGATAAGAGATAGCAAGAGAGGCCTGCAAACGAAAAGAAAAAAAATATTAATTGAACTAAATTCCAAAGCCACAAAATATTTGACTTTCACTGGCATGAGCTTTGCAAGCCCCAAAACAATACTTTAAAGTGTTTAATTTTTTCACATCAATTTTAATTAAGGTCTCATTAGGCTCTTGTGCCCCTAGAATTTGGCAGACGAAAGAAGCTGGCTTGCCCAGTGAGTTTCCCAAGCTTGCACAGTTCTATTCCTAAGGAGATTTATCGCATTTTTTTCCTCTTCTTGAAAGAACCTTACATGAACCAATTCAAATGAAAAACACATGGACTAAAAAAGGCTTCATCAGGCCAGATACCTTTTATATCCAAAGCAGTGAACTTGTAGTCAGTTTGTCCTTTCATGTGTTGTTTTTTCTGGCTTTGGGACCTAAGAATGATTTTTTACTACGTGCAGTAGTAAAACAACATATTATGCAATTCTATTTTTCAGGGAGAACACTATGTAATTCATAGGCTTTGCAATGCCACATTTTCTGTTCAACAAATACATAAAGTGACTTCTCTTTCCCTTCTGGGCAGACATCTAGAAATTTATGTTCAGCAAATGGTATTCCAACTTACCTAACTTGGGGTTCTGAGGTTTTAACTGTTTCAGAAGTGGCTGCATAATGTAACAATAAGCAGCTTCCAAAGTGTATTTTTATCCCTGTCATTCAAGAACTTGGCATATATGAAGGATAATACCTTTTATCCTGAGGTTTCCAGTCAAAGATTACAGGTGAAGAAACAACATACGATGACTAACTTGCAGCGCAACACATCTGATAGAAGAGGAAGACGTTTCCTAAAATGTACATGATGGATTAGCAGCTCCATTAAAATAACTTTTTGGAAGTGTACTCACAGAGATGATTTTGAAGATTATTCCATCTTCCAAAGAAAGGTTTCATATCTCTTTCAAATTTCTTAAAGCTAATATCCAAGAAAGGACTTAGTTCAATTCTTAAGAAAACTTCTTAAATGGATACTTTCATTTTGTCGCTTCAAAGAGTCAGAATTCCAGACTAGCCCTCTAACCCTCCTATCGTTTTCTTTGGTACCTAGCATTTCTTCTGCATGCAAGGGTCATCAACTTGCTGGATGTGTGTTTGTGTGATGGGTACTTACTGACTGATTTTTTCCCAAATCAAAGCTCATAGCTCAAAAATTGTCTCTAACATATATCTCACCTAGAAGTTAGAGATATTAGTGCTTAGAAATGTGCTGACAAGGAAGATGTGATGATGCTTAAATATGTCTTTTTCTCATGCTCAGCAGTTGTGCTAAGAGAAGGCCAAGTACAGGTGAACTTTCCCAAAGTCATAAAAATGCATCTGCAAGCCCTCTAGCCAAGTTCATGAGAGAATAATCCATTTATTGCTATACAACAATGCTACATAAGGATCAGGAAGCCCTTTGGATTGCAACTTGCTGGAGACTGAGACAATATTCTTGACAGTATTGTTGTATGCTTGTCCTACTATTATAACCTTCCTTACACATCTAATTTTAGATGTTGCTGGCCCTTTTGTTTAAGGTATGGGTGGCTTTCAAAGGGAGGCTTAAGATGTTAGAAAGAGTTGATGTAGTCCTAACCAGAAAAAGTCAAGAACTTCTGCAGGCTGGTCAGGGTTGAAAGGTAATGAGCAACGGTTTTTGAAGTGTTCACTGAAGATATGTCCATGCCTTCCCTGGAAAGAAAAATACTGCAGCAGTCCTTCTGTCCAGCTCCACATTTTGATACCCCAGTTAATGCCAGCTAGCAGCCAGGAAAAGCATCAGTGGCAGAAAGATAGCTGCATAGATAATATAGCAGTCTGGACTGTAAAGCGTGCAGAGAAGGGGTCACCCATGATGAACTGCCATCCTCAGCCACCAGGCCAGTGCTGCAGGTACAGCTGACTTAGGCTGTTGAGAAGGCAGTGATTGTCTGAGCCCAAGTTTTGCCAGATCTCCAAGGAGGGATGATCTATGATCTCCTTGCATGTGTCTGCTGGGACCAGAATATCATCCTTGAACGTAGTTCTGGAGACCTCGATGGTGTTTAAAACCATGTAAAGGACCAGTCAGTAACTGGTAAATAAGTGAGAAACAGAAGTATCAAAATTCTTGTAAATTGCCAGCCATTTACTGGAGCACGAAGTCTGGCTTACATCTCTAGTGGAAACTGCTGATACTATAGCATTGCTAAGATACAGACGTGCATATGTTCTAAGGCTTTGCAGTCATCCTGGCACAGCAAATATTTGAAGGTGAAATAAGCTTAGTGTGAAAAGGTGGGAGCAGGAGAGCCCATTCTTATGTCCTGGTACTGCACGCATTCTCCCATACACACGGATCACCTCAGCTCACATCTGCACCCACTAAGGGCATGTATCTATTTGATTGTGTTGAATGTTATAGGAGAAATCCACAATGATGCAGGTTAGGAAGAAGTCCACGTTATCACAAAACATACGTGGAATATTTAGGCTGTAGGACTGGGGAGGTTACATCTTCATCCGGTATGCTATCGTGCAAACCTAATGTTCTCTAGCTCCAGAGGTACTGGTGGAATGAAAACACTGTAGACCAAATCTGCTAGATCTTGTAGCACTTTGTGTCTTACAGGCAGATACATCACAGTGCAATCAAGAAAGCCAGGGCAGGGCTGTGCTCAGACACAAGTAGGAGGGAGTGTTAAGCGCAGTTCACCATGTGGCACAGAAGTGAATCCCCAGCCTGTCTTGTGCCTGCTTCTTTACTTCTAATAATGCTTTTATGAACAAAAAAATAAAGCATAAGAAGAGATATTGCATGAAATGGAAAAGATGCACTTCACTTTGCATTATCCTTAGTCCTTCTAGTTACTTGGAAGGACAAATGTGGCTGGCCAGAGTGCTGGCAAGAACAAGGGATATGGTGGGATTGAGTAATCTTCCCAGAGGACAAAGGAGTCTTTTTCCTCTTATACAGTCTCTCTAGTCATGAAAACATGTTTTTTTTAGCTCTTTTCCCTAATCCTTCCAATGCAGATGGGATTTGTAACTTCTCTTGCAGGAAGATCTTCCTTTCTGAGGGTTTCCTTACACCTGCTCTCTTCAAAGAATATAGCTTTTTGGCTTGAGTTTCCAGATGGAGCTTTGTCATCTTCCCCGTGATGATCCAGCACTATGGGCACTGGTGAGGGCAGTGGCATTTAGTAATGAGGGAAGTGTACTAACTATATTGTCCAAACCAAGTGAATGACTTAAGATGTGTCACATTAAGATGCTGTAAGAGAACGCTCGTTTAATGGTATTGTATACCATGCATACATGAGGTAGAATGGCTCCTGGCACTGTATGAGACTTCAATTAGCTGCTGCATTTTAAACCCTTGGATAAATGCAGATGTTCAAGATATTCTTACCCTTTGTACCAGAAGCATCACCTGCTACACTTTAGACTTGCAGTGTTCAACTGTGCCAGGACAAGCAGACTAGGAAATTGTGACACAGGCACAGAGGAATTAGTATGTTTACCTCCCCTCAGTGCTGTTACACTTCTTGATAGCTCCAAGAACTGAAAGTCCCATGTGCTTGCTTTAAGTCTTTATATTATATCCTCTCCACTGTGATATACGCCTGTCACTCCGGGAGTACAGGCAAGCTTGGAAGTTCTTTTGAAACAAGTCATTTACTCAGTGGCATTTCCATGGTTTTTGTGTTGTAAAGATCTCCATAGCCTTTAAGATGGTCTAGGAGATTAATCTGACTAACAAACCAAGATGACTTCGTGACCTCTACATCTTTCCTACACTATTTGTTTTGAAGTCTGATAATTTGTAACTGGTCCAATATTTTGCCTAGAAGCGTGCTACAGTTCCTTTCCCCTGACTAGTTGAGCACAATTTCTTGGATCAGACTGCTGCTGTGAAATCTCTGCGTTAATTTCAAATTCACTTTCTGGAAATATTTAGCAATATTTAATTAAAATTTACAGTGAATATCCCCTTTTGCAAGCCAGACTTCAAGAATGCTTTGTGGATGAAACTGTGTGGGAATAGACCGAATTATTTCATTTGGCCAACCAGAAGGATTTTCATTAAAATTTTGTTGCCTCTCTCTATTTTGTGATAATGTCTATATGCCCTGGTTTGAGCTAAAGAGAACCAGTTCTGTTCAGTGATTTTTGCTTCTCAGTTCAGCAATGTGTAGAGCCAGCTGTATGGCTTTTACCTCAGCAAACTGACTTGATTCACCTTCTCCCTCAGCTGTTTCTGCAACTCATCGTGTGGACGTTAGTGGCCAGCCGAGCCCTAACCCATGACGTAGGTACCAAGTTACTGTAAGATGTTCAGTAAGTCAGTTAACTTTCCAGGTACAGGGAACACTACGCTGTGGGTTAAACTTTGTTGTTGTTGTTTTCTGGAACCCGATCAAAGACATTTCATCCTAAATAAATTTAGAGATAGACTCTTTTTGGTAACCTTTTGTCTGAGGTTCAATGGAAAATGGAAAGAGTATATCAGAGATACTATATGACTTGGGCAGTTCAGGATTTTTTCCTTCAGAACCTGTTTCACGTGTGTCAGGAAGTTCACTGCCATCTTAGGATATCACTTGTTATAAATTTGACAACTATTCCAAGACAGCTCCCTGTTCCCTATGGAACAATGTTTCCATGTACACTCAGACAAAGAATGGCAGAAATGCTCACTGGTGATGTTAGGAAACACTAATACTCCCCAGCAGACACACCATCTTCCAGTATAACCTTGTAGGCAGAAATAGGCATGATGCCCATCTCTCACCGTCTGGGAAAGCCTGTTACTCTGCCCTTCTTGATACAGCTTAAAGACTTGGTTTTAAGCTGGTGCCTACATCTTTAGGAAGTTGGAAGAAATGGAGACAAGGGCAAGAAAAGTCATTGCCCAGACTGCCAGCTTCACTGAAGGGCAGATTCGCACTGCATCTTTCAGGGTGACTGGGCTCAGCAGGTCATGTCACCAATGCTCTGAGCCTAAAATGCTGCAGATAGTTTTCATAGCTGTTGTTCAGTGGCTGTACCAAGAGAGTGGCTGGAATAATTTCACACTGTGAAATTTCAGAGGCTGCCATGTAAAGGAGGTGGTAAACTGTTTTCACCAATGGATATAGAAAAACTCACTGATAAAATAGATGGTTTTAATTTGCCCAATACAGTTTGTGCAAGCTGAGTTCATTCTAAACCAGCTGACCACTTCAGGTGGCTAGAGGGAATAATTTCTTTGTGTAAGTTCCTTGTTAAAGCTTTGCAGTTAAAATTTTTGTGTGAAATAAAAGTACATCTGTGTTTAATTTTACAAGTCTGCCATACATCATAACCTCAGAAGAACCCCTCAACATCATGCAAATTACAAGCAAGCATTCAGATGATTTGCATACATGTTTTTCTGGGTTAGACATTACGTTGGAATGCATTGGCAGTGAGTGGCTGTGACTAATGTAACAGAGCCTTACATTGAACATATTGCATTATACAGTTTTATGCACAGTAATGTAGTAATTAGTTTGTCAAGATATCACGCTCAGCTCAAATTTAAATAGTGTTGCTCTCTGCTGGTTAGTCTTGCAAATTACATGTCTGTTTAATATGAAAAACCATTAAATTGTTCTTGCAGATAAGACTTCAGGTCCCATTATACCAACTACTATCCAAGCAGAGTGATTCTGTGGGAAACAAGAAGGTACATGCAACACCTAATCACTTTGATCACATTCACTCTTTTCTCTGGCAGATGTTATCCAAAAACACCCTTAGTTCTTTTTTTTCTGCAGAATTGCCATCTGGCTTCTTATTAACCTATCCTGTATTTGCATATTTGATCCTTCTTCATATTCTTTCTTCTTCTCTCTTCCTCTTAACTTTCCCACCTTTACACAAATGTATTGAAGAGTAATACTGAAGGACTCTTCTCTCACTCTTACAAGAAAATATCCAGAACTGTCTTTTCTAAAGAAATAGAACTAGTCAGCACATTAGGCATGTTCTGATTATACCATTTGGACTGAACTTTTTGGAGGACTTTTGCTCTGTTTTCTCCCTGAAAGCCTGACTAAGATCTAGAAAGTGCAAGTACAGTGCCAAGGTATTCAGCATGTTCTCAAGTACAATCCTACATGCTGAGTGAACTGTAAAGCTTAGGCAAACATTAGATATTTTAGTAGCAAAGAGGGCTTTTGGTTTGCACTTGAGCATCTAAGTTTTCTTTAATCACCAGCTGATTGAGATCTTGGTATGTTTCTTATCTTATAAACAGGTGAGAAGGAGCCTAGAGAAAAGACAATATAATGAGACAAACCAGTGCAAAATTGTGATTTTCCAGTGAATTGTAGTTTACTTCAATGGCATTTGCTTTAAATGGCATTTACTTGAAATGGCATTCAGACTGTATGAACCATAGACTAAGTCTTTCCCTTGCCTATGTTTCCAAGTACCAAGAACATTAAGATACAGATCCTTTATATCTGTTCCTATTTAGCAAGAGCTCCTTGCTGTGTTTTCTTCAACACAGATATGCATTGTATGGATTTGCGGAGATCTTCAAGTATCTCTTGGTCTACTTTTTCTTCCAAACAGACAGTGCCTGCAACCCTTCTGACATTAATGTTAATTGTGTGCTTCAGTTGCTGCCATAAAACAAGTTAGTCTTGGCCCTGATGTCCTAGATTGTGAGGAAACATTTTATATGGAGAAACAATGTACAATGAGTATATGACATAACCTGTGAAAAAGTTGTGCTCCTGCAGTTTTCTCTCAGGCATTGTTTCCACTTATTATAGACTTTGTTGCCAATGTTTTCCAATGTGGCAAAATCAGTACTCAAGAAGAAAATATGAGTGATGGACAATATGTGCTCATAACAGACTGAGGGTTTATTTGGGGTTGTAAAATTGGGAGACCTTGGCAAAAAAAATCAGTACATAACACTAGGTCACAAATCTCAAATCAGGACAGGGAGTATGCCACAGAATTTTACTTTAGTACAATCAAACTGCAAATTAAATGGGGTGTTGGAAAAGAAAGAAATATCCAGAAAATATGCAGGGATGTGAGTTACCTAGTTTTCTGCTTTACAGCAATCAAATAGTAAGCCCAGCTGATTTGTTTTAAGTAACTATAGCTAACTCTCCTAAGTCAAAAGAATTACATTTAGCTGTTACAGTCGTTTTGACTGAGATAACTAACTTACAGCATTTTTTTTTCGCCTAGGTTCCTGGTTATTAAGTTATGTGAAAGCCACAGATGCACCGCGGCTCTTTCTGCTCACTAGTTTCTGTCTAAGGGCAGCTGTGGTTCTCTGCAGTCGTTATCTGCCTTTCAATCTTTTCTGCATCTTTATACTTTTTTAAGGCTTCTGGAGCCAGTTGAAGGTCACCCAAATATAAAAGAATGAGACCACAGATCAGCAACTGTATCCTTCTGTCCCATGCTGAAAAATCTACCTCCTTATTACATGAAGGTAGGCTTTGTCTTTACCCAGATAAGAGTTTGTTTCTGGGGGGAAAAAAAAAAAGTTTTCTTGAAATCCTTTCTTTTTATAGCTTTTTTTTTCTATCTGCATATAAAAAGAGAAAAAGTATATAGAAGGGACACTGTAAAATGACTGATATGCTCCTATATATGTTGAAATGAATTATAGGAAAGGAAAATGCAGCACAATAGCATTTTCTTTTTTAAAATATAACTACATTACCATGAGAAAACTAGTTTAAAGGAAGCTAAAAGGGAGCAGCTAGAAGGACAATTTTTTAATAGCTTGCATGGACAATGTTTAAAACCACCACATCAGAGGATCGCAGCTAATGAACAGCGCTAATTAAACAGAACCATTCAATGAAAACCCAACTACAAAAAGAAAAGGATCCAGCTTCGTGAAACATCCAAATGAAAAAGTAGCTCTAAAAAGACATCCTCCCAGGAAAAGGTGGAAGTTATATCTACCTGGGGGAAATAAAATCTAGCAAAGAAAGAGCAAAGAATAGTAAAGGTGGCCAGAAAAAAAAAAAATAAAAAAAATTGAGAAGCAACTTGGTAAAAATTATAGGGTTTTTGGAAGACATGAAGAGAGAATCTGCCAGAGAATTTCTTTCTTTTACAAATGACCAAGGTGCAACAGGAGCTCTTAAGTAGAATGAAGACATAGGAGAAAAGTAATCTGAAATCTTGGCACTAGCTTCCACGATAGAGGAAATGCTTTGGAAAACTGCAGAGAGCATAGGGAATCCTCCATGTCCTGTGTCTTCTCTGCCTGTTGGTCCTGTCCTAGGGAGAGTAAGGTGCAGATCTGTTAGTCTCTTGCTGTCAATCCCTGATACTCCTCAACCTACTCAGCTCTTCCTGGAGGTGTGTCACTAAGCAGAGGAGTTCCTCTCCCTGGCCACATCTGCCACAGGTGTGCTCACTGCTGCCAGCAGGTGCTGGCATTAGAGCGTGACACATCCTGTGCCCTGACGCCAGGGTGGGAGCGTGTTCCCAGCCCAGGTCTGTCTGGGCAGCTGCCTCAGTCGTGGTGGGTGCAGAGCTTAGAGATGCTGGGGCTTTCTGCCAGGTGGATGTCATTGCTGCCTGGTCGGTCTGGCAGAGCTTCAACGCCCTTCCTACACACCCTTCCGCCCTGCAAACTACCTCACCATTCCCTTGCTGATGTGCTGCACTCTGCTCCTGGTGCTCCTGGGTGCTCATGCTCTCTGAGGGCTCACTTTACAGATGTGTAGGGCTCAGCCATTATTGCTCCTGATCCCACCAAAGCCCCATCTGTTCCTGTTACAGGAGCTGCAGGGTCCTGGTAGGTCTTGCACTCTTCCTTCCCCTACTCCCCATGGTTCCTCTGGTTCAGGACTCCCTGGTTTGTGTACCATGCCGAGTGCTCCTCTGGGGATTGTGCTAGCACTGGAGCTGCTCGCCTCGGTGACTGAGTGGAGATTCACAGGGCGTACGCTAATTAAACATGTCAGTCTGGATCAAAACATCAGTTCAAGAAGTTCACGAACTTAAAGAAGTAGGCTAAGTATAGCAGGAGAAATACAGTAAACAAAGTATGCTAATAACTGAAACAGTCTATAAGAAGTCTTTTTATATTCCTTTATCCATTTCTTTATCATTAACAGCAGCAGGGCTCTTGGTGATCAAGGTGGCTGTTCTCCTGTGCGTTTGTTTTTTGTGTACACACCAGTCAAATTTTTCATGGCTATATAGAATTTTTGATGTTCTGGGTGTTGCTGAGTTTGGAGCGTTTGATATGGGCTTAGGTATTGATGGGGTTCCTGTACTTCAAAAACCTCCTCCCTCCTTTCTCCTTGCCTCCCTCCATGCTTTGCCATAAAAGCAAAGATTGAATTCACTAAATGCCAACGATGCTTCATGTAACTCCCAGGATTTTACTTTTTCTTTGCTTTCTTCTATGCTACATGATTTAAATGGGTGTTTTGCATTAAATTTCTGTTTTCTACCTGAGTCAATTCACTTCCCTGTCTAGAAAGATTCCTCTGGCATCTGTCTATCTATGTATCTCAATCTCTTCCAGCAGGCACACAGAGCCAATACCCATATATTATGGTCAATATTAACAGCGGCTGGACCAGTTTTGCATTTGAAAAATGTGCCCTTGTGCTCATAAAATAAGAGATATTAACTTTTAATTCTTTGGGCTGCTCACTGCCTAACAGACTTTGCCTTGGACTTCAGATCACTGAGACAGGTATTTGCAGGGGGAGGCAGACAGTCCTCCATCTGGTAGAGCATTTGCCAGGGTCATAGATATGAACTCATTGCTGCAGCTGACATCTCTAGATATATTTTAGAAAGTACCCACTGAAAGTGTCTAAACACTGTCTTTTATTTTTTTATATATTAGAATGTGTACCTTCCTTCCCCTCAGGATTAAACCTTTTCCCCCTCTACTTACCTCCTTGTCTTCTGCTTTGATGGGGTTGTACCCTGGGCTTGGTAGGCTGCTTGACAGTTGCCATTGCATTTTCTGACTGAGTGTTGTATCTTGAGGCACTTATGACATTGGGCCATTTTATGCTGACAACCTGATGTAAAATGAGCTCCTCCACATGGAAACAACCCTCAGGAGAGCAAGTTCCTTCCAACTGGCTTCATATTTTGTTTACTGAAGCAGTTTGATTGTCTCTGTGTTATACTCGCAGATCTTGTAATTTTTCAGTACTGCTTCTATTACTTTTGGTAATTTCAAAGTTTTGGGCCAGGTTGAGTTCTCCTCTGCCAACAATCATCCTTTGAATTCTCTCCTTATTAATACCATAAACCAATTTATATTATAGCATGCCCTCTAGGACATTTCCAAATGAACAACATTCAGTTAGCCTTCATTCTACCACACAGAGTTGCAGTTTCTTCTTGCCTCTCCTCTTATTACGAAACTTAACACATTCTGCAGAAACACTTAGCTCTCCTGAGTGAACTTTTAAGATCTTTTGCAAGTCCTCTAAGTTATTACCACAGAAAATGGGGCTGGAATCAAGCTTGTCCTGTGGCATCATTCTGCCCCAAGAGTTCTACCTGATTGAGCTCTTGTTTTTCTGAGACTGTAACAAACCGAGTAGGAGGAAGTTTTATACTGCCACTGATTAAAAACTTTTCTTTATCTACAAATCTGATCTGCAAGAATAGGGAGGTCGCAGCTTGCGTAAATTGCTGCCAGCCCTTATTTGTTTCATTGGCTGTGTTCAGTCTTCCTAAAAAAATAGCTGTTCTTATGATTATTACTTCCCCCACCCACACCAGTTTTGAAATGGAATCAACTTTAGCCCAGAACCCAGTTCCTCTTGCAACTGAACTGGAGTGCAAAAACTGGCTGCTCCTTTCACTTACCTGTAGAAACAAGTTTGCTGCCCTGAATCCTGACCAGTTAATGGTGTTTGTTGGAGAATCCTGATTCTGATGCCTTTCAGACACAGCTCTGGGCCTGGTGCTTCAGAGTGACTGTCTCTTGACAACTCCCTTTTTGGGACTTGCTCTCTGGAATGACTCTCCTTTTTCGGGAAGGCAAAGTTTGCTTTAGTCATAAAGGAGGCAGACACAGCTGGGACAGAAATTTTGATGCCCTGATGGGCCAAGTACCTAACTTTTTCAAGTCATTGCCCAAGCTGGGTGCCTATAACAGTTGCAAAAAACAGCCTTAAGGCTTTTAGTACTTCTAGTCTCTGTGCTATTGCAAGCAGACTGTATATTTGGCTGGATAATTTTTGTATCTTCTTTGGCCTTGGCTTTTTCAGCTTGCCTCTTAGTTACTCTGAGAGGCTTTACCAAGGTTTTTGTATCTGGTATCACAGATGTAACACAGAGCTCAAGGGAGATGACATATTTTGGATCCGATTTAGACTTGGCTTCTCAGGGAAACGTTTACTGTTATGATTTTACTTTGTAACTTAATACCATTTTTATACTCAGCTCTGAACTCTGCAAATGTTACGGAGCAAAGCTTTCCCACTTCCCCAGGAGGTGCAGCATTACCAACATTTTATGTACAGTGGAGTTAAAGGATAAAGTAGTGAAAAGAATTTGGTGACAGAGTCCATCCTAACCTGGACTCTCTCTGCTGATTTAATCACTAGACAAAGCCCATCCTCTGGACTCTGTAAGTACCTTCTAATTATCTGAAAAAAAAATACAGGTCCTGAAACTGATGATGCTAACAAGTCGTGCAGACTGCATGAGGGAGGAAGGCAGATGTACTGCAAAATCTCTGTGGTCTGGACAGATGAGCCTTTGCCTTCTGAATAGTGCTGACAAAGATCTTCTCTTGTGTACTGTACTACTACTCACTGCTGCACGCAGAGTATACGTGTTGGATTCAACAAAAATTGAATAAAATATCCAGACTCTGATCTAGCTGCATTAGAATTGCCTGCATTACATGCCACTTCCTAGGTCTCATTTTTAATGTTTATCATTACTGGAAAAAGAATCCATAAAGGAGCAGTACTAGTTTTATATACACCTTGATTGATGACCTGGGGAAGGAAATGCTGCAGAAAATAGACAAGTTTTCAGCTGGTATTGAGCTTTTTTCACATTATCAGATGTCCCACTGGTGGTGATGAACCCAAGAAAGACCTCACGTAACTGAATGAGTGGACAGGCAAGATGTGGCAGTTTTCAGCTTGGCTGTGTTGAAAACATCAGGTTAGGCATGAAAGGAACAGTTGTCTAAACCGTGTTTACGTGATGCAGAGTTCTGAACAGGCAGCTACAACTCCGGAGGGCGTTCTTGGAGTCATCACTGAAAATCCTCTGCAACCAGCAGCTCAGTGCGTAAAAGAAGTCTGAAAAAGATTCAAACAAAATGTTAGGCATCTCCAGAAAGGAGAACAGAGAACAAGACAGAACACCATTTTGTATCACTTGTTAATTAGTGTATACTCTGCATCTTGTGAAGGACATAGCAGAGTTGGAGAAGGTGCAGAGAAGATCAATTAAAATGGCCAGGAGGATGGAGAAGCTGCTATATGGAGGGGAACTCTTCAGTGTGGAGAGGAGAAAGTTGAGCAGGGAAATATGATGCAGACAAAACTCTGAAGGTGTCTCTGTTCAGGGACCCTGTGAGCTTGCCTGTGGTCACTGCTCCATGCAGGATTTTCAAACCTTTGCATTCAGTTTGTCCTGAAGTTGATTCCTTCCTTCACAGATTTTTTGTGCTCATTTCTCATGCTACATGTACAGCCTTGCTGATCTGAGTGATGGAAGGATAAATTCTGCTGGCCCTATATCAGTTGCTGAATAGCTTTGAGGGCTACCCTGACAGTTGATCTTCTAGTGTGACCCTGTCTAGGCTTTCTTCCTGGGATGCTACAGCACAAGAGATCCAAGTCCAGTCCACACGAAGACTTACTGTATCCTCTCCTCATATATCCTGCCATCTCCGCACTGTGCTGTTGTTCATTGCTGTAGAAGAATAGACAGGTGTTGCATATACTGGGTTGATTCATCTTCCCTTACAAATATTGTAGTGCCCTAGACACAGTAAAGTGTCTATGCAGTGTGCAACATAGCATAAAAAATACACGAAAAAAAAGACTAAATTTCAGAATACTTACAAAGTTACAAATTGCATGCAGAATGCCAGACAAAAAAATGAGAGGTCCTCTATAGCCAGAAATAGACTAAAAATATGGGGTTACCTTTTTGACAGACAGACAGCAGTAAAATCATCATCAAACGGAGACTGTTAAGAATTTCTATTGTTCATAATAATGACAATGATCTTATTTTCTGCTGTTGCCTTGGCCCTCAGGTTCTAAATACATTTTTTCTTGAGTATAAATTCAAATGAGTTGCCAGATGATGTCAATAGATTGTTTGATGTCTCTAGCATATTATTTTTTTCCCTTGTAAATAATGTGCTCTCTTTTTCCATGCCCCCTGAATGAGATCAACTAAGTGCAATTTGCTTAGCTTTTTCCTTGGATGGCTGATAGCAATCAGGCACTTTGAACAATCTATGTAGGTCATTGCAAAGCTAATTAATCCTGCTTTTCAGGCTGAAAATTATTTTCAAGGAAACATGTTCTAAAACAGCTGTCCCAAGGATTTTAAATAGGTTCTAATAATATGCACATTTAGTGCATTACCAGTATTTCTAGAAAATAAAATTGATTGAAATTCATTGACAAGAGTAAAATAGCAAAACCGAGGATGACATTTCCAAATATCTATTTCCTAAGCAAGGGAAAGGGGATTGTGAAGTTAATCAGTTTCTGAATGAGCAGTGTAAAAGAAAACTAGTAATTCAAGGGAGCTGTGGAAGATATCTGAGTTGGTATTTTCTTCCAAGAGGGTAGCATCAAACCTTCAAACCTTATGGAGGAGTTATTGTTTCAACGCCATAACTTCTCCAGGCTCAACATAGGAATTTCTTCATCTGTCAAATGCTTTTCTTAGTATATTGTATGCATCATTTGACTAAATTTTAGTTTGTGTTAGGTTCTTGGTTTTACACTGGTGCTGTGCCACCACTTCCTCACTTTTCAGTGAAGAACCTTTTTTTCCTCAGACCGTTGGGCAGAGTGGCAAGAGAGAAATAAATCTGTGTACTCCCTCACATGGTTCCTATAAATCTCTTTCCATCTCTCCTTCAAGCTGGTAATGGCAGCCTTGCCAAACTTCAGAGTTTAGCCACTGTACACTGCATTTGTCTGTTGAGCTACAAGACAACTAATAGCCAAACTTCATGTTTGCAACAGCAACAAGCTTCTTATCTGGTACAATCAGTTCTGCTCACTTTTTAGTGAATGTACCAGGGAGAGCAGTCAAATAATCAAGCTTGGATATTTCCAACACATTCATACATTAAACCGCTATCCTGGGAACCAAGATATCATGCAGTCTGCATCTATAGAATCATGGAATATCTTAGGTTGGAAAGGACCTTAGAGATCATCTAATCCAACCTCCCTGCCATGGGCAGAGATGACCTTAACTAGATCAGGTTGCTCAAGGCCTTATCCAAGCTGGCCTTGAACATCTCCATGGAGAGGGCATCCACAACCTCTCTGGGCAATCTATTCCAGAGTCTTGCCACCCTCATACTGAAGAATTTCTTCCTAAGATCCAAACTAAAACTATTCTCCTTCAATTTAAATCTAGTTCTCCTTGCCCTATCAGTGGACGCTCTTGTAAAAAGTCCCTCTCCAGACTTCCTGTAGGTTCCTTTCAGGTATTGGAAGGCAGTTATAAGGTCCCTTATAAGGTCCCCCAGTTTTTTCTTCTCCAGGCTGAACAATCCCAGCTCCCTCAGCCTGTCCTCATAGCAAAGGTGCTCCAGCCCCTAGATCATCTTTGTGGCCCTCCTCTGAACTCCTCTAACTCCAATACAGTTATCTCAAATAGTTCTTTTGGGTTGTGTTCTTCAAACTGTGCTCCATGTATCACTGGTAGAGTTTAATACATTGGTCTGTGAAATTAGAAAGAAACCACACATACTTCCCATACTTGCAAGCAAAGAGACTTTCCTTCATTTTGTAATAAATGAACATTCAAACTTTAGCCTAATTTTTAGTTGCTTATAAATGAAGACAATTGTGGGAACACTGTGGAGATGGTCTGGGTGTTGTTTTTTTTTCCTAAAAGCATCCTTACAATCATTCAATTAAATGGAATTAAGAAGCACTGGCCTACAGAGTGAATCTTTAGAATCAGGCTGTCAACAGGAATTACAACACCTGGAACTGAAAGATGTATGTTTTTAGGTCAGACTGTCTAATGTGTTAGGTTTATAAATAAAAAATCAGTCTAAAGAGATTTTTTAATAAAAAATGAAATAGATCATTCCCATTGTCTGACAGTGACTACACTGGCTTGCAACAAATTGCTTGGGATTTTTGTTCCAAGCTTGTAAGTAAATATAAAACCAATTCTAAATGTATTCCCCCTATTTTGCTTGTACCACCTCTTCTGCAGTGTTATTCTGTACCTGTCCATTCCTTCCTTCTGTCTCCATGATATAGCCAGAGGGTAAGGAAGGGAGGAAAGATTCAGGGCTATTTCAAGCACCTTTTGTAGACAAAAGAGAGGCGCAGCCAGGAGGCATGTGCTTGCCGGATGCTTTCCTGGTGGAGATCCCTGAGTTTTGATCATATTTTCCTTGAACCTTAATTTTCAGAACCTTAATTCTCATAATTTGGTCTAAAATTTTGATTTGACTACATGGATTTAGAAAGTAAATGAATCTCCTGCTGAAAGTGTATCTTGTCTGAACAGATGTCCCAGTCCTGAGTGAAGAAACCACATTGTGGGCTCTTCTGTAAGAGGATACTGGACCCTAGCCCTTGCTCCCCAACCTCCAGTTCTGAGCTCCCAGTTCTGTTCCAGAGCACTTCCCTGATGGGTATGTCCATTTTGTAGTTCCCTCACAGGAGCTGTGAGTGCTGATCCACCTCCACACTCAACTCTGATGACAGTGGTGCTCCAGATGAAAGTGGAACCACATAAAGTGATTCCTTCTTGTTCACAGCTCTCCTCAGCCTAAATCTCTGCATACTTGCCTACATTCCTGAAAAACCCAGATTTGTGAATCCAGGTTTCATGGTGCCATCCAACATACATTTGCAGGTAGGGATCTAAGCCCAAGAGACAGGCAGGATTTAAGACATGGCTGCAAAATGCTTTAACTTTTCCAGACAGGCTATTTTATGCAATCTGCCAGGTCATACAATGGCATTGAATCTCTCTCTTTCAGTCAGTTTTCATTGCTTAGAAGTCCCAGATTTGAAGTGGTGCATACCTCAGCATCATCATGTGTAAGTTTCTTCTTAGACCTGGTTCCAGGTGATGGAGGTGGTCTGAACATTTGATCCACTATTTATAAGAGACCTCACTAAATGTGAGAAGTGTTAAGGGGGGAAAAAATAGGCATTTCAACATTGCTAATTTGCACAGATGGTTGAATTGGAGGGAATATGCAGAAAGAAAAGATAGATTCTGCACATACTTTGAAAACAATTTTTCACCCAAATAGAATTACATTTGTGAAGCAGCCAAGCAGAAAAGATTGCTGAGGCAGCAGTGTAGATACCAAGTTCAGGCAGTAAACAAAAGGGTGCCATCATGATGGAAACACACTATTAAGAAGGACAATGAATTTCAAAGAAACAAACAAAAAAGGCAGCTTTGTAACTCCCACCTCTACCTTCTAATGTGCTCCTCACTCAGCATGTCCTTGGATCCAGTTTCTAATGTACCACTTTTCAAAGAGATGCTAGCAGTGAGCACACCATACTCTCACAAGCAGATTAGAGAGAACATAGATCACCTATTGACCTAAAGTATGTATGGTCCTTAGAAAAATATGAGCTGTTTAAAGTTTTACAAATCTGTAACAAATAAATGACATCCAGGCATGACAAGGGTCCTATCTCTTTAAATTATGTTACAAAAAGATCTTGAAATTGATGAAAAGAATTTAATAATGTACTCTGTAAAAACATTGCAATTTTTTTTTGTCACCTGTAAAATCATATTCACTAATTGGAATTAGAAATGTAAGACTGAAAAGGACTTGCTAGTCTCAGGTGCAGTCTCTGTGCTAGCCCAAACAGCCATGTTTCAATGCTGCCAAAAGCTAGTCTATCTACACCTAGAAACTAGTTTAGGATGTTTTTTCCCCTTTGTGCCTCCTTGAAAGCATTAGAACATATATAGCAGTTACACAAAACCATTTTCCCTCCTAATTAAAAGTCACTCTAAATGGTCTCAAGTGGCTATTGATTTATAAGTTTATTGGCTCTAGTGGGGAAGGCATGAACTGATTTCTGCAAAGGGCTAACAAACAAGGTAAGTGGAATTTGCAATAAGGATACAGAGATTCTCAAACTGCAATCACAAAGTAAATGCAGTTTGAGTTTGCTGTATTAGTGACTACTACTGATTCATGTAACTTTAAGGTTAATATAGGGCTTACTCAGTATTCCAGCATTAGTACACTTGGTTATCCATGAGCATGTGTGCAAACACAAAAACCCTTCTAACTGCACTTTAAACAATCTGATTCATGCATTGAGCTTTTTAATCATATGAACTAGTGATAATTACAAGCATTCTAAAGCATGTGCCAGAATAATTCTGTTCTAATTGTAGTGAGGAAAGTCTTGGCTTTTACAAAGACAGTAGCAAAACTCCCACTGCTGTCCCTAAGTCAGGGTTTCCTTTGTTATAAAATATGCTGTTAATTATGTGCTATCTATTGAGGGAGACTGTTTTGTCTATCAGGACACACCACAGGGTGCTTAGGTCAGACTCCTTCAGTGCTTTTGGTGTGTTCCTGGAGCACAGGCCTGGAAAGTGCAGGTCAGATACCACATTGTGTGAACGAGCTCGTAGTCTGGGAACAACACAGACATTTTGCGCTTCTTCGCTGTGACGCTTGGAACATGTTTTAAAGAATAGGTGAGGAAAAGAACAGAATTACAGATGTGATGAATGAAAAAGGAGAATATGATGGAGGGAGAAGCCAGAAAATTTCTGTGACTGGCTACTTCTATTTTTTTCCTTCATCCTCTACTTAGAATCATAGAACAGTTTCAGTTGGAAGAGACCTTCAAGATCATTGAGTCCAACCTTTGTCCTAGCCCTATCAACACCACTAAACCATGTCCCTCGGCACAACATCTACCTGTCTCTTAAACACCTCCAGGGATGGCAACTCAACCACCTCCCTGGATAGGCTGTTCCAACCCCTGCCAACCCTTTCAGTAAAGAAATTCTTCCTAATATCCAACCCGGGCCTCCTCTGTTGCAAGTTAATGCACCTTAGGGCAACTTTCCCCTGGTCCTATCACTCGCCACTAGGGAGAACAGGCCAACCCTGCCTCACTACAACTTCCCTTCAGGTAGTTGCAGAGAGTGATAAGGTCTCCCCTCAGTCTCCTCTTCTCCAGGCTAAACACCCCCAGATCTCTCAGCTGCTACTCGTATGACACAAGCTCCAACTCTTTTCCTAGCTTGGCAGCTGCCTCTGTGCCCTCTCTAGCACCTCAATGTCCCTCTTGTAGTGAGGGGCCCAAAACTGGACACAGCACTCGAGGTGCGGCCACACCAAAGCCATGTCCAGGGGCATGATCACCTCCCTGCTCCTGCTGACAGCACCGTTCCTGATCCAGGCCAGGATGCCCTTGGCCTTCTTGTCCCCCTGGGCACACTGTTGGCTCCTGTTCAGCCGGCTGTCCATCAACACGCCCAGGTCCCTCTGCCTGGCAGCTCTCCAGCCGCTCCTCCCCAAGCCTGTAGCACTGCTGGGGGTTGTTGTGGCTGAAGGGCAGGACCTGGCACTTGGCCTTATTGAAACTCAGCGATTGGCCTTGGCCCAGCCATCCAGCCTGTCTAGATCCCTCTGTAGAGCCTCCCTACCCTTAAACATATTGACACTTCCACCCAGCTTGGTGTCATCTGCAAACTTACTAAGAGAAGATAGACCATATCTCTATATAGACCATCTCTCCTGCAAAGTGATGAAAATGTTTGTAGGTTGTGGAAATAGTTGTAGTTGTACATTTTATGTCCTTTTAACCTCATATTATACTGTTAGCAGATAGAAGGAGGAATGAAAAGCCTCAAATCATGACCAGACATCCCATAGGCAATTCTAGTATCCCTATTGCAATGAGTAATTTCAGCAACTGAACTGTGTGCAGAAACATTACTTTTAAACTAGATAGTAGAACATGTCCATGGAAAATGAGTCAGAATAGTCATCATCTTGACCACAGAACCCCCTTACAGAATTAGTTTCAGCTTTCTCAGAGTAGAAAAAGGACATGTGACCTAGTCATCCTACAAAAATTACTGGAGAAACTGGATTTTAAATACTGATATCACACACTGAACTGCCAGTGAGCAATCTATAAAACAAAATAGGCCTGGCAATGCTTGCAGGCACTGTAATTCAACCCACACTCTTCATTGTCTCCATCTCTTTTACTTCTTTATTACATTATATTAAACAGAATGGATAATTTCAGCAATTAAAAGGCAAAATAAGTTTGCTGGCCTAAGAAATTACATTGATTTCATTAGATTTGTTAAAGTTTGTATCAAAAGTCAGCATTTTGATATTGCTGTAATATAGAAAGAGTAACAGGGATTAGAAAGCCTAACATAAAATCTTTAAAAGATTAAAATATTTACTACGTGCCAAAGGCATACATAATTAAGCTGGCACCTTCTTACTACAAATGCATGTTTGAAAATTTAGATTTGGAAATGTTTTAAAGGATTACTTTTATTAAAATGTCTTGAGTTTCTACAAATAGCCCTCATGGTAGACAAACAGTAAACAAGGTCACATACTTCCTACCTGTTAAATAAAGAAAAGCATGCCAGACTTCTTTGCCAAAAATCCCCTTTTGTGCCTTTGTTCCAGATAAACCCAGGCAAGGCAGCTCATTTCCAGGGCCTCTCTGCTTCCTGCACCCCCCTCCCACCCCCGACTTAAGATTCCATTTCTAGGAGCAACAGATAATTGGGGATCTTCTGAAATCAAGTACTTGGGTTTTCTATTTTTAGCCACATTAATAATGATGAACTGAAATTCTTTCCAGAATTTCTTCTCCTCAGCTTAGAAATGGGTAGTCAAAATTTGTAATAACTCCTTGGTTTGTGTTTTATGTTACTGGCTGAAGTGCCTAAACAGCCTTGGGAAAGGAACAGCTTGCTAGTTTAATTGAAGCTGGCAATATTTCCACGTCTTATTTCAGCTGGTAGATACTGTAGCAACCAAGGTCATGTAAGAAAATTTCAGCATATGGTAACAGCTGTGTCTGTGATTCCAATATTTTCTACAGATAGTTTATTCATAATTAGATAACAGTCGTGATTATTAAGGGACTAATTGGACTTTCAAACAGTTCATCTTAGAGGGTGAAGGAATTACAAGAGAAAAGTTTAGTGCAGCTCAGGGGGTCTCTATATTCAACTCCTTGCCAACTCTCCTTTTTCTCTTTAACATAAGAAAAGATTTTCTTTCTTTCTTTGCCTTCTGCCAAACCATTTCATCTCATCCTAGAGATGCAGTCTCCCTCTTTCACATCTTCTAAGTACTAATGTCATCTTTCTGCCACGTATAGTACAACCAACGAAAATCCATGTTTTAATTATACTGTTAAAATACCTGGTATGCTGTACAGTTCAGCACATCAGAATGAGCTTATTCTTCCTCAGGACAGCCTTGCACATGTTCATACAAGGTCAAGGAGAGCAGTTATAGCAAGTTATAGAATCTCAGAACCCTAGAACAGTTTTGATTAGAAGAGACCTTCAAAATCATTGCGTCCAACTTTTATCCTAGCCTTATCAACACCATTAAACCATGTCCCTCAGCACAACACCTGCCCATCTCTTAAACCCCTCCAGGGATGATGACTCAACCAGCTCCCTGGGCAGGCTGTTCCAATGCCTGACAATCCTTTCGGTAAAAAAAGTTGCTGAGTTATAGAGAACTGAACATTGTTCTTTACTTTTAAACATCAACAACAGGACACTTTCTACTGTTCCAAATCACAGCACTAAATATGTTTGTGTCCCAGGAAACTATAAAAAAAACCCCATAACTTATAAGACTGATGTGGATTATGATGATCCCGGAGTTATTACCTCTGTATTCTCCAGTAGTGTAATATGCCTTAATCTGAGCAGTGTGGCATGAAATGTCAGACCAAGAGATAACACAGAATTGTTCTTCTGATCATATAAGCAGAAGTCCTCGCTAGAAGATGGCAAACCAAACTAGCTAGTTTAAACTGCTTTTCAGTGTTTTGTCAAGTCAGGGCCATATGACACTTCCATTGATTTTTGGAAGGAATATTTGGAGGCCAAAGTACCACACAGGAGTATAGGTGACAGAATCCATCTCTTAGAGGATGTGTCTTGGAAACTAATGCTAAATGTTTTCTAAGTTCCCTTAGGAACTTAGAGAATTTTGTCTAATATCAGCAAAACAATAGTAGAATCAGACTGTTAGGGGGTTCCATAAAGATTTAGAGCAACATCTTGCACTTGAAAGTCCAGTACTACTTAAATATAGAATCTTGAAGTCCTTAAGCCCGTGATAGTTACTGGACATGGGGCATTAGCTACAAAAAGTAATGTACAACTCTTCAGCAATTAAAAAACCAAAACCACACACCATTTAGTCTTGATGGATTTCTACACTACAATCTACTCTTCTACTTCCTTTCTCCGGAAATATGTGTTCTTTTGTTTCAGCTCAACCACAAAAAAGGCTAGACTAAAAGAATACTGATGTCTTACATAATAGAAATTTTTCTGCTATCTGATCTTTATTCTTTCTAGGCTGGTTTTGCAAGTTAGTTAAGGACACCTTAAAGACACAGTACTCTAGGGCTTTAATACAGTGGGCACAAGTCCAATGTTACACTTAGGATATCAGCGTAATCTTAGAAAATAATACAGGGCAGGGCTACTGCACCTCTTTTGAATATGTTATGATCAGAATATTATGTCTCACCCAATCATATACATAAGGTTTTGCTCTGGTAATGTTGCTGAATGGTGATTTTGCTATGGTAAGTTTAAAGACATGGTGGGCTGAGATACACTGTAGGAAGACAAGGTGATATTCCATCCTCCAGCCTCCTTTTAATGACAGTAAAACATTGCCAGGCTGTAATCTTCTTGAGTCTCTCTCCTCAGATATAGAAAAGAGTGGGAGACATGTTAGTGAACAGAACAAAATTGTATAAGAATAAATACCTGAGAGGAGAGGCAGGAGAAGAAGAAATTAATAGGAGCTGGCAGGTAAAAACCATGAAATCTGTGCCTAAAGAGCAAGTAAAACAAAAAAAAATAAGAAAGGGGGGCACAGACATATATAACCAAACAATATGTTTAGGCTGGAACTTAACCCTTGTTCACTCACTGGAGTCCATCAGTGTAGCCTGAGTAATGTGGACTCCCACCACAGTGGAGGAGTGCAAGGAGAGCTGCACTGGTGAAGGTGTAGAGGCTCTTAGCCCAAACTACAGCTGTAAGGTCTGCAGCAGAGCAGGTCTGAACAGGACGACGTTCCTACACAAGAACACATCTGACAGCCTGTATGTGCTCTCTTTATTAAACAAATAGAGAAAAGGGCACTAAAAGGACCGACTGAAATGGCAGCTAAGGGTCTACAAGAGAGCTTCAAACAGTTCTGAACACCACCTGAAGGGACACCCTTCTGCAGGCTGAGGAAGAGATAGCACTTCTCAGTATTGCACTGTTTGGATGTATCACTGTTGAACTCAACATCAAAGACAAGTCCAGTTGGTTTTTCATGCAAGAACTGTGAAAGAAGAGAGGACTGGATCAGTTTACTTAGGAGATGTCCATGCATGTCAGAAAGACTTTCTGGAAATGTCATCTTTCTACACTAAAAAGCATACACTGCCTTGCCAAACATTCTTCTTTCAAACCTACCTCTATAGATTTTATGAATTAACATCACTTGTCGTTTGAAACACTTCTTTAGGAAAAATAAATGAGGGTATGAAAGGAAATTATTAGAACAAGGGCTAAAATTAAGAACTGAGGATTGTACTCTACAGTTACCTTAAGCGGATTATCAAAACGCTGTTTCTTAATTTACTGATCTTCTACAATGAGGATAATCTTTATCCACAGGGTTTTTGTGAATGGAATTTGTAAAGTGCTTTGAGGGCTTCTCCATGAAAGTCCTATAATCTTGAATTGGAAAGCTTTATTAAAAGGTATTAGTGTGTCTAAAAAGCAGGTAAGGCAAATATAAAAGCTGCTAAATTATGATTTCAAATGTTTATGCTCACTCATTAGCATACTGAGTCAGTAATTATGATGAGCTAGTGTACACAGATGTCTGTAAGACTTCCAGAAAGTCTTAACTAGCATTAGCATTCAATAATGTGGAACTTTGTTTTTTTAATACATACATTAGAAAATACACTAAAATACAATTCACTCTGCAGTGTACACTAAACATCTCTTCTGATGTTTATCTCATTGCTGTTACTCTTCTAGCACGCTATCATCATACTTAGCAGTATCAAACTTTAAGGCATCTTGAAAGACATAAAAACCTAAATGTCATAAAGAAAACTTAGTCAAAGAATCCACATTATTTAATTTATAATATTTTAAATTTACAGAATAAAGTACTATGAATGTAATAGTTTATTATTTCATGGTCCTATTGTGCAGTATAGCTCATTATCATGGAGGACTCTTGTACACTATAACTCATTGCGGATTCTTTGTACGCTATGCATATCAGTTGTGTTAGCTAGGTTGCTGAAAAGCCAAACTGATCTGTGCTTCGCACACCTCCCTTCTTTGAATCTTAATATAAACATATATTGTGACAAGTAAACAAGCTATAGTGCCCCTCTAGCTGGATATCTAACCTTTGTTTGAAGACTTAAAGGGATACCAAATACATTGCAACACTAGGAACATTATTTCAGAGGTTACTTGTTACAAAAAAGAAAATAGCTTTCTGTGTGTTTGGCTGGCTTCATCTGCCAACTTCTGAATAGTTACGACTTCTGTCAGCTTAAAGCTTTGTCTGCTGTCACCCACCTTGTGAAAGTAGGTGTACTGAGCACTACTGTGCCACTTCTGTCACGGTCCTCTGAGATAGTGCTGTCTTCCCAGAAGTTCAAGTCACCATGTGCCTACCTTGCCATATGCATGTAATCCAGTTTAGGAAGCCTTGTAACCATGGCAGTTGATGGTAATCTGAGTAAATAAGCCCTTACAGAGGGCAGGATATATTCACGTGGATTGAGGGTGGGTTCAAAGAAGACAGAGCCAGGCTCTTTCCAGTGGTGCCAAGTGTCAGGACAAGAAGCAAAGGGCACAGGCTGAAGCACAGGAAGTTCCTCCTGAAAAGAAATGTTGTATTACTCTGAGGATGAGTGAGCACTGGTAGATGTTGCCCAGGGAAGCTATAGATTGATTGTCCCACCTTGGAGGTATTAAAAATCTGACTGAGCATGGTCCTGGGCAACTGGCTTTAGGTGGCCCTGCTTCAGTAGAGAGGCTGGACCAGATGACCTCCAGAGGTTCCTTCCAACCTCAGCCATTCTGTGATCTGTGATTTTAACACAGACTTTCTGGCACAGACTAGAAGTTTTTAAGAGCTTTAGAGATGGTATATGAAGCTCTAAATGTTTATTCTTGATGGATATAATCAATACTGTCGTTAAGAAATCTTCCAAATCAACACACACTCAAGCTGACCTCATTAATGTTTACAAATATATCAAGGGTGAGTGTCACGAGGATGGAGCCAGGCTCTTCTCGGTGACAACCACTGATAGAACAAGGGGTAATGGGCTGAAACTGGAACATAAGAGGTTACGCTTAAACTCGAGAAGAAACTTCTTCTCAGTGAGGGTGACGGAGCCCTGGAACAGGCTGCCCAGGGAGGTTGTGGAGTCTCCTTCTCTGGAGACATTCAAGACCTGCCTGGACACGTTCCTGTGTAGCATAATCTAGGCATTCCTGCTCTGGCAGGGGGATTGGACTTGACGATCTTTCG
Source organism: Trogon surrucura (assembly GCA_020746105.1). Lineage (NCBI taxonomy): Eukaryota > Metazoa > Chordata > Aves > Trogoniformes > Trogonidae > Trogon > Trogon surrucura. Next base: position 34,451,284 of record CM036623.1, on the reverse strand, counting down.
AGGTCCCTTCCAATCCCTTACATTCTATGATTCTATGATTCTATGATTCTAAGAGTTGGCCTAAACTGCAGCTGCGAGAAGGAAGGAAAGAAGCTTCACAAACAGTGAATTCTCTTCGTGCTAATGAGGGAAACAGGTTTATCAAAGCTCAGCTGAGTATTTTGGCGGCCTCCTTCAATAGTCTTTTCTGCCGCTGTTAAATCAGGTTTTAAATGAACAAGGAATAGAAATCCCTTATAATACTCAATCTAAAATTAGAAACAAGGCTTAAGAATGTTTCCACATCTAGTACACAGCCAGAGTATTTCATTATAGCAATCACAAAGCATTTGAAGTGAGATTCATTTAGGCCAGTGTTGAGTTGGTGGAGGGAAAGTGTAGGGCTTATGAATTGCTTGCTATTCCTGCTGCTAAAATTAGAAGAGATTGGCATATTTTCAGGCCATAGACCAATTTGTGCCTTTGTTAGGTGTACAAGTGCCTAGAGTTGTACTGATATAAAAGCAGTAAGAGTGAGAAAATAATCCAACCTTAAAAAGAGAGATGGACCAAAGACACAGTATTGATATTATTATACTATTATTATGTATTAACAAAACATCTCAGAGCAAATCTCTTGAGTTTTGGAAAAGACGTAGTAAATAAATTTTCTTTTAAAGTGAGTAGAAATTTCAGTAAGGTAGATGATTCTGTGACAATAGTTGTTGCCTTAAAATACTGGTGATTAAATATTTTTTTCGTTTACTCAAATTAGTCTATTTTTCACTTCTTCCCTGCCCTCCTTCAATCTGGTCTACAATATTTAATTCCAGTAAAGTACTATATCTCATTTTTCCCTTGGCCAATGCCCCTTTCCCATTCTGTCATATTGATCAAGTACTGTGCTACAACAGGATTATCTCTACTGAAGTGCAGTTGGGGGCTGCTGTCCATGCTTCTTCTTGTCTTCTTTGTTTCAGGTTAGAGGATTCTTTCCCATTGACAATATCGTGGTTTACTTCTGAGCCATGTGGCATAACACGGGAGTCGTGTGGCTGGAGATCTGTCCTGGGGAATCTGGGCACTGGGTCCCAGACCTTCAAGCCAGCAAAGTCATTTGCAAAAGACAATTTGGTTTTTAAGTGAATCTAGGTGAACAAAAACCTAAAGAAAATAAACTCAAACATTTCCAAATTAAGCAGTTTTTAATCTCAGCTTCTCCAATAAAATCTGAAACAATTTCCTGTGGAGCAGGACTTCCTACTCTTGCTCAGTTCTATTTCAGATACACGTGTCCCTGGGAAAATAAATGAAAATAATACAGTTTTGGGGTGCCTTTTCCCTGCTTCAGTTCTGGAGCACCCACAGCTAGCACAGGAGTGTGCCGTTAGATGATGAAATGGCCTCTTGGTCAGCTCTCACTGACATTTAAGATGGTCTGAGTCACAAACACCTCAGGTCTATGGCAGTGACTGGCTTTCTTTGCATTTCTGGTGCTGTGTGTGGCTCAGTCTGCAGCTCCAAATAGGTCCACGTAATAGAAAGTCTCTGTTGTAGAGTAGGAGCTCTGAGCCCCTCCACATACCTCTGCTGCAGCTCTTCCCTTTGAATGATTTTTTTTTTTGAGGTAACAAGTAGTAGTGCAAGGGAAAGTAGCAGCAAGATACACCCCAAGACAAAAAGGAAAAGTCTGTGTGCCAGACCTATATTTCCTGTGGTTTCTCAACAGGAGGGGAAAATAATCTCCCACAGACCACCCCAAATCATCAAACCAGTATGAACTATATTTGCTATGCCAAGAACCAGGCATCAAAGCTCAAGTGCTTACATATTCTATTAAGTGGTTTAATATTAGAGCAGGGAGACCAGGAAAACTGCAACCTTTTGGTTCCCTGAGGTCTCCTAAAGAAGACCATGAGGGACAAAACACTGTATTTTTTTCTGTTCTTCTCTACAATATTAAACCACTTAATAGAATATGTAAGCTCTTGAGCTTTGATGCCTGGTTCTTGGCATGCCAGAGGCTTTGTTACATGTTTTTACAGTAATTGAAAGAAATATCCATCTGTAGCAATTTCGGTTTTTAGCAAGCTGAACAGATTCTTGGGAGGTAGGAGCTGCAAACATATGAAACGGAATAAAATAGTTTCTATCAAGCTGAATTCTTTTAGTTCTGCTTTTGAGGAAACAATCACAGAGGAGTGTTGTAGAGGAGTCCCAGAATCCTGGCTGGCATATTCGCAGTCTTGGTTCAAGTAATGCTGCATGAGGCCAACCCCAAGGATACTTAAAAACCTATCACACCACACCATGTTAGTAGATAAGGCTGAAGTTATGCCAACAGACTCTGGGTATGAGATAGTAGCTCTTACTAGCCTGCTTAAACTTGTTTCCTGAGTCACAACTGTCTGCTAATCAAATCTCATCCACCTTGCAGAGACCTTCCCACTTTCCTACCCTTCACTCTGTTATGGTTTTTTTATATGCTTTTGGGACAGGGATTTTTCTCCTGCTCTGTTTCCAGCGTGTTGCAATGGGACCCTGATCTTGGTCAAGTAGTACAGAAAATGCTATGTATATTTAAGCAGCAATATTTGGAGAACAGCTATTTAGAAGTCAGGTAAAAACAGAAAAATAGCAAGTGTTACAGGCAGAGGTGACCTGTTCTCTTGAAGGAGTAGTATACAAGTTAAATGGAACCAAGAAAGAACCTACAGAAGTTTGTAAAGCCAGACCCTTGTAGACATTTGGCAAGGTGCTGAACAGGGAAAATTTCTTTCAATAGTGGAGAATCAAGTTTCCACAGTGAGGTTTGTTATGGCCTTTGAGTGCTCAAAATTTTTACAGCTTCAGCAGATGGACTTCACCCAGGTAATATGTTATTTTTTTGGAACATAAGATGTGTGGTTAGCAGCACCCCCACCAACATCTTTCATTTCTGAAGCTGGCACTGTTGTGGGGATTGGCAACCAATTGCCTACGATGCGTGCTCACAGCACTGTGACATCCTGATGCAGAAAATCTCACCACTCCGGAGTGCTCCATGAACACTAGTTCCAATATAAAAGCACAAAACTCAAAATAAGTAAGGTTCATGCACCATCTTACCTTTCTGCTGAAAAGCAGCAGGGATTTATTTGCTACTCTTTGCCCTACACTAGTCTCATCCGAAATGTGTAGCTGCAGAGAATAATTACAGTGAGATTTCTCTTTTTCTGACAGGTATTAGAGTGAGCTCAGTTGTGCATTGAACTGGGCTCTCCAGGTACCTGAGCACCTCCAGGCAAAGAGAGGTGCTGTAAGGCCATTCTGTGAAATATATGAGCCTTTAAGTCACATTATGAACATCAAAAGCCTTTGAATTTACGGCTGCCTCCAGAGAGCAGAACCAGAGGATCTTTGATAGGCAGGGATGATCCCAGCAACGAAATGTCAGTTCAGAGCATGTTGCTCTGCGCAGCTCCTCATGCTTTATTTTTTATTGCTCTGTTGAAGTACTGGCACATTCCAAGGAATGGGCATCCAGTCTGCAGTAGTCAATGCCACCAGAGAAATGGAGCCCTTGCTTATTCTTGCACTGCAAAGCAGGACCATGCCCACAACAATCAGGGCTTTAAGACAGGTGTATCTAGACCTTTTCCCTAGAATTCACACCCCACAATAACAAAACAAACAAAAAAAACCCCCTTCAATCTGGAAAAGATAGGTTTTTAATATCCTGCTTTAAGACATACAGAAATTTAGTTACTCCACAATAGATTAAATGCATTTATAAACCAAGCTGTGTTTGCTCACTCTCTCTTTTTGGGAACAACTTTTTTTTCCAGGCTTAGTTTCCATCAACTCAGTATCTGCACAGCCTATTCTGCTCTCCAGTGAGTGTATCTTTCCCTCACCATGAAGGTCTGGCCACTTTCTGCTCACTGCCTTCTTGGCAGTCAGTTTGCAGGGCAAGTTCCTGGCTACTTGCTGCAACTGCTCCTGCTGTCTTGCCTTGTCCTCTTGTCCCCAAGCCTCTGCCTCTGCTCTGTCCTCCGGGAAAGGCACAATCTCTCCGCAACCACCTGAAGGTCCTGCCTGACCCAGTGCCTCTCCTCACTGGACAAAACACAAGAAGAAAACAAGCAAATTAATCACGTCATGTCACAGGTGGCTTATAGCAAAATGTCAGCACTGACTAAAGAAGATTTGAAAATAGCTGCAAGTGTTCTGGCAGAAAGAAAAAAAAAAGAATGTAATCTTTGATAAAAATGATGGAGGTCAGCAAACTGCAGCTAAAAATGGAAATAGCTATGAGATAAACACCAGCTGTTTTTAAATCCTTGTGAAGCAGTGTACGAGGTGAATTTCAGGTATTTAAGAGGACACGTGCAATGTTCTTGGAAAACACACTGCCATAAAGGAATATTAGAAGAAAGGGGAATATATGGTTGTTGCTGACCAGGGTATTATTAACGTTTGCAATAGATGGCCAGATAGTAGGCACCAGAACAGTGCAATGGTTTGGCCTTAAAAAGCCTCTAGACACCAACCTTTTTCACGTAGCAAGATGTAAAAGGTCCAGTTTCTGTGTTTTGCATTAGTAGGGGGGAAGTGAATAGAGAAAGCTGACAGCTGCCAGATGGCACAAATAGCTCCACATTACCAAGTACATTTCTAGTCTAAGTTTATGACAGAAGATTTGCAGTTTTGTAAGAGCTCAGCCTTCAGAAGTTACACCTAGAATTTCTTATTGTACAAATTGGGGTGCCTGAACAAGGTTTGCTGGCTTCATCTGGCATATTCCTTATCTTTGGAGTTTCTGACCAACAGCTTCAGTCCATTGCTTCAGTGAATTCTGAAAGCCACTTCTCTTCATTCCCTTCTCAGAGCTCCTGTATTTCTTTTCACAGCGCCTCTTCAGAAATTGTTGGTGTTGCTTAGGATATAACTTGTCTGCTGTTTCTCCACCTATCTTTTACTGACCAGTATGAATTCCTGAAATCACTTAGGGGAGCCCTGGCAAGAAGGATGCTGGTCTGCAGATCCTGTGAAAGAGAGTTGGGTAGGGTCAAAGGAGAGGACACAGGCTGTATTTTGGTTTTTTAATCTTGCTATCAGTTTAGAGGCTTTTCACCCTCATACAGATCCAAGAGACAAATAAGAATATTGAAACTTGGACATGGACAAATTTAAATTGAGCTAGTCTCAAATGAGGGATGAGAGAGTAAGGGCTGAAAACTTCAGTGACCATCTATGAGCAAAGACCCATTAGCTTAAAAGTAAAAGGTAGCTTACCTGCACGCATTTGCCTTTCTGGGCTTTCTGCATTTAATTCTACTTACCTGGCCAGCTAGAGGAGAAAATTCTATTGCTGTAAGCCCAACTTTCTCAAGTAAATAGATCCCATATACTGGTTGGTAGTAAGATGGAACTTTTCTTCATATATAAAATTGGTATGTGTACTCTCTTGAAATAAAATCTGTAGCCTGGAGACTTGTACAAGATCCCTTTTTTGCTCTGGCTAAGTTTGTCCCTCTTGTTCACCAGGTATATACCAATGGGAAAAGAGGCTAAGCTCTGAGTTGGTTTTGAAGTTTTGACAGCACAAACAGGAAAAGGTCTTCTGTTTCCTCAGTATTAGACACTGAATTTGTATGTCTCCAGTAGTTGCCAAAAGACTTCTCACCCGAGCTTGGTTGTTATTCTAATGTTCGGTAAATGTCAGTGAAATCAGATAACTGCCCCTTCCCTAAATAATGTCTGTCCCTTCCCTCTGTCCAGGGGATGAACATACTGCCAGGGAGTTTTAAATAGAATCAGAGATGGGGAGTGCTGAAACAGCCACATGTACTTCAAATTCTTCTTTTAAGAGTGTTTGTCATTAGCATAGATTATTTTTGGTCATTGCATATGTACACTTTCTAAATACAATTCCCAGGATGCTATTGCTCTTTTCCCAAAACAGCAGGCAGCGAAGCCCAAAGTTACAGCAAAAGATTCTCAGGTCTTTAGAAGGCAAAAAAAATCATTCTGTGGGAACATAGCCCATCTGAGACTTACTGCAAATGAAAAACAAGACACAACAAATCACTTTCTTTGGATGAGTAACACCTGTTTTCACGTAGACTCAGTGTAACGGGTATGTGTGCAAATATACACACAGATGATGCTATTCTTTACAGAAGGATGCACAATCTATTAGAAACCATCTTGTAAAAAAGCAGACTTTAAAACCTTTGAAGGTACTTTTAGGAAGCTTCCAGATGCTTGGATTGTCAGCCAAATCTCTGGTCCACAAGAGCAGGAGGGATATCTAAAAAAAATCAGGTTGTGTTTCTAATTTTCTTCTGCAATACCTCTTGCACTTGGCACCAGAAGAAAACATAATAACCCAAGAAAACCAAAATGAGTCTGAGTTCAAAGGAAAGGTTCAGCTCAGTTTGTGGATGTCCAAACTATTATCCTCTCCCTACAGGTGGTAAATGCAACTGGTGTCTCTCATGACCTTTTCTATAACACCAACATAAAGGTTTGCAAGACCAGGCCCAAAAAAATAAGGGTCTGTTCTCATCTGAATGAGTGGAATATCATTACTGACCTTCCTTTCTTTTTAGCATTGTTAAAAACTTTACCTGGTTGTAAGAGAATTTTATTTTTATGTGTAATTTTGAAGATTTATTCCAGAAGCAAGCAAATGCTAACATAGGGCTTGATCCTATATAAGGAACTGAAATGACTGAGTGTACTAAAGAAGTGTGCAGAACTGAGTTCTGACTGTGCAGTGCTCATGTGAACATCTAGACATGCAGTAGTACTACTGTACTTGCATCCATTTACTATTCATTACCATGACATGTTTTCATATTGATTCTGTATCTGAGTTCACCTCCCCTTTTCTTCCCCCAAAGATCTGAAAAAACTGTTAAGCAATGGGGAGTCCATTATCTTCAGGAGTGCTCTGTTCCACCAACATTTGCTGCTTCCACTCGGTGAGAAATACACTTTCCTCCCAGCTTGCACAATTTAAGTCTTATCACGTAGGTAAAGGCAGTCTACTGACAGTCAAAACAGACACATCTTACTTTGCATTTTTCGTGATACCAGTACCTGTGAACAGTTTCTTCACAGATTTTCAGATTTAACTACTACTGGCTTAGTTTACTTTAAATTACAAAGCAGAGGAAAAAGAAAAGAGGGCATCTCAATGTGAACACGAGAAAAAAAAAGGAGTTTTTTGTTAGTCTTTTTCTGGTTCTCTCTTAGATTCAGTGGGGTAGCTTTTAGAATGAGTTTTTCAAGGAGCCTTAGGTCAGCAGGTCTGGGTAAACGTGCAGTACATGGTGGAGTAGGGTCGTGCTGGTGCTGACTGTACAGGCTCTGGAAGTAGAATTAACACAGCTCTGCCAGTGCATTGCTGCCCTGACCTAAAAACCCAGCTAGGGAATGAGTTCATAGCCTCAGGGGCAGCGCTGGGCTGACACAGCTCTCCCAATCCAGCTGAGTGCCCTCTCCATGCTCTTCTGAGCATGCAGGTTAACACTCAGCCTGGCACTGCATGGTGGATTTTTATTTTATTTTTTTACTGCACTCTGAGTCTACGGAGCTTCAGCACTACGTAGGATTTAACACATACAGCAAGGGATTAGAACAAAGGGCCATGCCCAGAAAAGTAATGAACACATGCTGTCATAACATGACAGTTAAGTAACCTCTCTGCCCCTGTGAAACCTTCTGTTTCTTCAGCCTCCTCAGCACATATGCTTTACCAGCTCAAACTCACTCCTGCACTGGTAAATACGTATCATCAACTACCCTTTGACTATTTTATGCTAACGGAGTCTATATCCCTGCTGGAAAACATAATGCAATTTCATTTGGTTTAGTAAGTTTAAAGAGGGTTTACTCAGCTGCAAGCAATACCACTGGTTGTTGCGCAGTGTGTTTTACCATCTGACCACAGTCACAAAACTAGTACACAAAGGGGAAAAACAGGAATTACGCTTCTGAAATTTCTTCCCAAATCTTTGTTCTTGAGCAAATGTCTTTCAACAATTCAAGAAGCACTGAGCAAAGAAGCACTTTAAGGTAATAGACGCAGAGTGATCACGACTGATTTTTTTTCCACAGAGGACAGTCAGCAGCTCCCTTACAACTGCTGTAATATTCGCGGAGCAATCCAAACCCATGGAAAAGATGTGTCCCAAGCCTGAGGACCCAGCAGTCCAGAGGCCTGATGGCAGGAATTAGAGGCAGAACACAGGACACTGGCAAGGCATCAGTTCTTTAATTTTCAGGAAAATAAAAATATTACCTGCCACATGAATGTAAAAAAATGAGGTGATATTTGTTAATTGAAGCACTTATTTTAAAAGGAACTCAGACCAGAATTTAGCATGAGAGTCAACACCAGCTCACAGTAGTGTGTGGTTTATGTAAGTCAATCTCATGCTTAGACTGGACATATTTCTATTTGGTAAAAATGAAAACAGTATTAAAAGCTATGTTTTTCATAGCAAAAAAAGAGAGTTCAAAACCTAAACGTGGCCTACCAGGTGACTTCAGTGATAAATTCTTCCAAAATACTTGCCCTGAAGAAAAACCTTCAGCCCTTCTCCACCACTGTCAAGTCTCAACAACTTAGTTGTCCTGGAGAGGATCTGAAATGGTAAAATATATCAAAGACTAACCTTTCAGTAATGCTGTTTCAAAGAAAAGTTGGTACTTTTTTATCGCTTTTTTTTTTTTCTGAATCAGTTCAGTTATGCTTTCCAGTATGAACAAAAGAGTGTAATTCACAGCTCCTTTTTGCTCCCTCATGTAAAAACGCTATCTTACAAGTAGAAATTGATTCTGTAGAGTGCATTTGTTGAAAAAAACTTGACCATTTGATTAGAATGAAAGAATTGCTGGAGCGTTGCTCCAGCTGAACCTTTCAAGCTGCACCAACAGTTGTGTGCCAAGGCAGAACAAGTTTGCCATGTGTGTGATGTGAGCCACTTTGCTGAAGTCTAAGCATACATATCCCAGCAATCATATGATATTCTCACTGAACTTTGAGAAGAATGTAGTCATGTCAAATGAGAATGCAACCCTAAGACCCTCTATGGCTCCAGTTTAGGTCTAATTTCAGAATAAGAGCTTTATCCTTAAATCTTTATTCAGACACATACACAAAACCAAACTGAATCAAACTGCAAATATATTTTCTTTCCATTTGCCCTTTTAATGAGCAAAGATCTCAGACAGGCTTTGAATAAACATTGTGAAGCTTTTCAGTTTAACAGTTTTAAAATGCCCATCTCTTCCATGGGAAGGAATTCAGAGCAAGGATCTCAGGTCCCCCACCCTCCAGATAGAGACCTATACACTCCTACAGAATAACAGACCACCACGGCCAGCTGCATTCTGCAGTCACGTGCGACTCTGCTCCCAGCAAATGCAAGGCATCATGAGTTCACTAAGAATGAAAGACAAAACAAATCAAATTACTTTTTTACTTGCTCCAGGATGGGTAGCTTCACATAAGCCTGTAACCAGGGCCAGTTAAGGCACAATAACTTGTTATCTGTGAGAGAATATATTTCAGCCAAAAGCTCGAAGACTTTGGGAGAGTTGATCTCTGACCTGTGGGAGATGTACTTCTACTGTTAAAAGGCTTGACATTTATTTGGATCTTTTGTTTTCAATAAGCTTGGTGTTTGCTCCCCTCACATTTGTTTTAACTGTTGCATTAATAACTAGAAACTTATGACAGCCCAATAAAAGCCATGTTAAAAGGATGTGAAGCTTGTATGAACAGCCTACACAATAGTACTGTTATGGTTCAACACGACTGTCAGATTAGTATTTTTAAATAACAAGCAGAAGAGACAATCTCTTCTCATCATTGGAAACCAAGCTGTTTTTTTTTACTGAGACTTAAAACAACATTTGCCTGAGCCAGATACTGAGCATGGGAAACCTGAATGTGGATGATTTGCATCAGGCATTGCTATTGCAGCCCCAAGCACAGACTCCTAGAAAGAGGATTGCAAGACACATTTCAGTACAGGCAAGCTTATTTATGGTATAATTCCAACATAGGCGGTGCAAATAATAGTGAATAAGGCTTGCTGGATGGTTGGAGAGAAATACTGTGTTGTACTGTGGGTGGAGGGGTATTTTGTTTGCATTTTTTTTGGAGGAGGGAGTGTTGCACTTATAGTACTGAATATATGTTCTTAATGGCTTTGGAGCTCAAAACCTAGAGTTTCCACTTACCCTATGCGTGAAAGTATCCTTCCCCAAAGATGAAGACAGATATGCGCACAGCAATCACTAGCAGAGCTTTCACAAATACCTGTGTGAGAAGCAGCTATCACCACTCGATTTGCAGTTTCTATGGACCGTATGGCAAGTGCACCATCTAGTCACAGCATTGCTCACTGCCACAGTGATGGCCTGCTAAAGCACCTTGCAAACATTCGAGCACACACTGTTCGTAGAGATTTGGAGGCAGCATGAGACAGGCATTATACACAATTGGTTGGATTCACTGGAGCTTTATGGCAGACGTGGTTCTGTAGGAGAGACATGAATATTGGTTGGGCAGAGCTTTGTGGGCTGCCTTAGCTGGAACTTTTTCAGTGGAAATTCATTTGTTTGCAAACTCAGCACTGCCCACAAGAGACAGAACATATGTAAATGTTTATTACGTGAATACATCTGAAGACCTATTTAGGCTATTTTAATGCTCCAACATTTGTACCACAGGCTTTAATAACATTTTGTCTCCTTTACATCAAATTCTTCCAAAGACTAGGGGGAAAAATGAACAGCAAGAAATCTTTTTATGCTACTACTGTTTTTTTTTGTGAAAGAACTACATCATGGTCCTACCCAATGGAACAAAATTATTTTTGCATAGCTATAGGCATCATCAGGTTAGCTTTTGTTGAATAAGTTACCATCAATCCCATTTCAGCCTCCTCACTTCCTACCTCTCTTTTAAATCTGAATGGTAGACACTCAACCATAATGCAATGGCCGGTTTCCCATCACCTTGTAGTGGTCACACATACCCTGCTGCCTGTAAGCAGTTGGGTAGAGTATCACAAATCTAACCAGCACACATCAGGGAGAACAAAGGAAAAGAAAAAAGCCTGAATTCCCTGGCTCTTCTAGCCATGCCACCTACTTAGATTTCCTCCCCTGCCTCAAGCCAGTAGCGCCTGCTAGACTGACAAGGACTTTGAGGTTCATTATTTCCAGGTTAACTGGGTGGCCTTCATTTCTCTTTTGTCTTGGGGCTCTGTGGAGACTATCCCACCACACTGCTCTACTTCCCATCCTCAAAGCAAATGCTTGGACTCACCATTCCATTGTGTCTTTTAAACAAGCCTATTCCTCCTTTTTCTTCTCCTTTTTAGTGTGCCTCCACAAAGTAGGACATAAAAAGCTCTTTGCTGAAGTTGTTACTGGATTATGACTGCATTGATTTGGGCATGATCTTCCATTCCCGAGTGTTCTACCATCACTTTGTTTGTTTGCTTTTATTCATGTCTCATAAACATTGGCACATAGTTAGTTTCAAAGATTTGAGACATTAATATGTATAGTGTAAAACCAACCCCTTTATCCGCAGCATCATACTTCTGCAAATGTTATCAGAGGACATGATGACCCTCGATCTATGTATTTAGGAACTGGAGGGAGCTACTGGAAAGCCATTTGCATATCACACTTAATTTTGTAACTTGGCCAACAGAGTTAACCATCTCTAAACTTTCTTGTTGGCTTCTCTGGAGAAGAAAGACTTGAGGCCGGGCAACAGCCTGAATTTTTTGCACCCTTTTTCATGGATCAGTATCTTTTTTTTTTTTAAGATCATGACTGTAGGGTAGGAAAATGAAATCTCCAGCCAGGAGAATCTGAGTAGTAATGAGCTAAATATCAAAAGGAGTGATATTCAAAAGGAAGACCCCCCTAGGTAGCAGCAGCAGTCTCATTGAAAGCATTGGACAATTCCACCTTTCTGGAGGGGAGAACAGGGCTGGGCCTGCAGGCTGCTGTGGAGAGCAAAATTGTTAAAGCGGCAGCTTCTTCCTCTTGGTTCCTTCAACCGCACACATGCTCTACGAAGCACAAAGATCTCCCCTGATGAGCTCATCTGTAAGCAGTATAACAGCCCTGCAGTTGTCTAAAGAAAAACTCCCTCAGACGAGGCCCCACATCAGATACGGTCCCTTTATGGCTCTCTCCCCCCACTAAGCCCACATGAGATTTCTTATGCTTTCATCTCTGGCTTCCAGGCAATCTTTGTTCTCCCTCAGCAAGGAGGTATCACTAACTCTTTCTCGGGCTTCCAAGCATGTGAACTGCTACAATACTCCCTGAAAACAGGCTGTCTGTCATCTCTCTCAGCAATCCAGGCTCCCAGCCATCAGATCAGTGAGATCTCGTTAGTCCTCCAAGTCCCATTATTTAGGAAGAAAACCAGGCGCAGGTGAGAGTTGAAGCTTGAATCTCTTAAAAGCTTACACTTGCCCATGATAAGATGCAGGACTCTTGACATACTTCCAGTAATTTAAACAGTGGAAGATAGTATGGAGTAACTCCAGTGAACTCTGCTTTTGTTTAGCCTGTTGAAATATTAACTATCCCTTGTTGGAAATGATGTAGATACACAGCTCCTAGCAAGTTGTAAGATGCTTGCCACTGCTCTGGAAAACTGAGTGAAGTTCTGGCCTTGAATTTGCTATGAAAGATATTTTTAAAAATCAAAACATGTAATTTCCGCCTTCCAATTTGAACACCTTTGAAAGTCAGCAAGACAGAGGCAGGCAAATCAAAATTTCACTACCTGATGTGGGGAGCGTTAGAATGAATATAAGATTACTGACAAAATTGCTGCATATGCCCTTTGGGGTTGAAAAAAATACACAAGTAAAATGGAAAGGCTAGGAGCATGTTTGTGTAACAAACCCTTTTCATTTACCTGAATTTGTATAATTTTTTTTTATTTTCCTTCCGTTGTTCTTCATTTCCTCTCAGTGACTATTCATTTAAGCTATCTTTGTTCTTATAGTTTTGTTTATAAAGTGTGTACTGCCTGGTTTTGATCTATCAAAAGCCGTGTACAAGCTAGAAGAATGGATAAGTTTTCATGCAACAGATAGCACACCAAAATTAAGCATTACTTATGAATATGTAGATGTGCCTATGGTCTGGTATGATAGCAGAAGATCCAGCTCAGGAATTGTTATTACAGTAACCATTCCAGAAGTATCATTAACCGTGTGGGTCTGTAGATGTCCGGTCTCTACTCTCCATCTTAATTCCAAAGGAGACCAGTGATTCTGCTGGGGAGACACTGCTGGCTTTCTCTACTGATGCAGATGTGGGTTTGCTTTTGCTGCAGCATTAGTTCCCTACAGTAACACTGTCATGCTCTCCTTCTCCCTTTTTGGCCTTTACCCACAACCAGTCACTGGGGATGGGTTACAGACTTCCCCATATAAAATGCAGAGGGGACAGTATTAAAAAAGAGATTTAAAGGGTTCTGTGTTCAAATGCTGCCATCAAGTGGATATATATAGTAGAAGGCTCATTTAATAGCAAGGATATCCTTCCGAGAGAGGGAAGTGAGTGGGAAGAGGAAGAACAAAACCCAGCATTTTTGTTCCAAGTTTCATGTGACAAAACATATTGTTTTGTCTAATCAAAACTTCTTGTTAAGCGTGGACTACTCTCCACTTTTGTAGTGTACCACTGTCCTGGTTTACGAGCACCAAGACCAAAGTTCTCTGGGGCTCCCGGCACAGGAGGCATCACGATGGGTATGGGGGGCAGCTGTGCCTATGGAGAGGAGAGGATGGGTCAGGTGACCCGAACAGACCAATCACGGTGTTCCTTCGCATGGTGCTCAGTATATAAGGGCCCCTAAGGAGCACTCTGGAGCATTTAGTATTTGTTGTGTTGGGAGGTTTGTCACTGGCTCTTTGTTAGCTCTTCCTGTGCTACTGGTGTTCCCATCTCCTGTTTTTGTACTGCAGAGGAGCCCCCCTTCAATGGGACAGGTCACCTTCCCCTGTCTCCCTAGGTGTGAGTGGCACAGCTTCTTTTCTGGTTTGTTTGTATTTGGTTTTTTAAACTGTCATCAGGACTCTGGGCTTGGGTGTTCCCGTCTGCTGCCATGTCCAGTCTGGGACCTTGTATTTTACTGCTCGGGACCTCGTTGTCGTCCAGAAGGCACAGGTCCTGTATTAACATATTTTCTTTTGTCTTTGAGCGTATTTGCATACTTGTATATATCTATATATAGTTTGACATCTTCGTTGTTATTGTTAGTGTTATCTATTTTTTTATTCATTAAACTGGTTCATGTTTTTTTTCAACCTCGAAGTCTCTTTCTCTGGTGCTCTTGTTATCCTCCACTGGAAGCATGATGAAAAAATCACAGAGAGTGTTTGTTGGAGTTTGATGGCTGCCTCATCCTTAAACTTTGACAACCACCTTCACAATTTAGCATATTTAAAGTTACTCAGGCTTTCCTTTGAGAGACCATGAACATAAAGATGTTGCTCTGTGACTGGATTGCTAAGGATAAGGACTAGACATTGTGTTCCCATGACTTCTCCGAGTCCCTGACTTAGATATGAGCTTCAGCAAAGGACCTCTATCTTGAGGACCTATAGAGGAGTGAGACAGAAGAAAGTATCTTCTTGTTTGTTTTTGAGCTTCAAAGCTAATCACCAAAATTAAGTAATTCAATGTTCTTCTTCAAATCCCATAACAACAGTTCAATCTGCATTTGAGACTGCAATGCTGCCCTTTCTATAAAGTCTTGTCTCCTTTCCTGCAAAGCTTTAGAAGATCCATATCATCAAGAAATTTAGAAAGAAATTCAAAACTGACTTAATAAGACCAAAATCTAATACGTAGTCTGTTTCCTGGGTTGTTATCGTTTAATGACCACAGAGATGCAGCAAAGCTGGCCTGTCTTTCTGGGTCTCAAGTGCTGGCTCCAGTGTAGGTTAAGCGACTGCAAAAGTCTTCTCTCAAGACTCTTCTTTCACCTAAGCCAGGCAGAACTGGATATTTTCCTATGCTGTGTGACATCCAGGAATGCAAGATTTGTCCATGGCTCATTCACAAGAAATGCATAGTAAATGAGATGTGTTTTGGAAAATCAGCAGTGCATGCACAGTACGTGTGCAATAATTTAGTGTGCTCTGGATGTATATGTATGTAATTCTGCCAGGAAAGTCCTGGAGTCAAAAAAAGAGTCATGTATATATATATATAAAATTGCTTTGCCCTTAAGGCTGTGATGGTAAATAAATTTTGCCAAGGCAAAAGCAAATTTGAGAACTTGAAAAGGGAAGAATATAGTTATGAAATGTATTGTATTCAGGCAGTACAACCTAGACCATTGTTTCGGTGATGATTTGTATATATTCCTGCAGCCATGTCCTTAGCACTGCTTCACCCTCAAAAGCTGAAGGCTTGTTTTAAGTAGGAATACCATGATTAATCTAGCCCTAAATATTTCTTTGAAAACAGAACTCCAATTATCAACCCAGAAGAGCAGAATAGCTGGGCAGTTGTGGATATATCATCAGCAGATGGTTTAGTACTTGCAAACAGAATTCTTATTAATCAAAAGAAATGCATACATTATTGGTTTATGGACAGATATCAAGAATGGCAGTAAAAAGCCATATTCTCTATTCAAACATCCTTGTCAAAAATTCAGTGATTACTTCTCCATATGTTCTACTTTTACAGCACACAGACATCTCCCCCACCATGGGGCAAAAAAACCCCAGAAAACCATGTACACCCTGTCTCTAAAAACTTGATCTTTGTGGAATATCTATGGGTCTTTTTTTGTTAACATAGCAGGAGCAGAGCCTAAGATGGTTCAAAGAAAGATGGTTAAAATAAAAATATATTATCCTACAGCTTGGGGACAAGAGAATGCTACTGTTCTTAACACACCCTCCCACTGTTCCAACTCATTCCTCAACCTAGTTGTCCTATTTATCTTTTTACAGGTAGCAAGGCAGAGGTGGGGTTTGAAGCTCAGAGACATCATTGCTTGACAAAAGGAGACTATAGTCACGAGGTGAGTTATGTGGAATAATTGCTCTGTGTGACTTGAAAATTAAAACCTATATTAAATATACATCATTGTTCACACGTTGGAGAAGGTATAACATCGAGAAAGCTTCCAGGGTGGAGTGCAGCTGCTATGCAAGAAATCCCTTTCACAGAAGTTCCCCAGGCAACCTTAGATGTTGGTAACATAGAGGGAGCTTGATGTACTGACTCTAAGAGAAAATACATGGAGGGTGAAGTTAAATGAAGAGATGGTGGTCAGGCAGGGGAACTTGAAGTTACCGTGGAACTGATAACCTGTATATTTGCTACCCTGGGCCAACGGTCTGTCATTTTTTCACAAAACACTGTCCTTTGGGCAAACTATGCTCATTATAATCTCATTCATCCCTTCATCACCTTCATCCCAAAAGCTACCCACCTTTGAGGTGCAATTATCCCTCACTGAGCTTGCGCTCCAAGTTTTTCTAATCTATACCTTTAAAAGCGAAGTGAGGAAAATGTACACCAATCATAACAGAAGTATGTATGACCAGAGTTGCTCAAGCTCCACCTGAAAGGTAAAAAATAATATAAAAATGGGCCAAGAGAGGGGACATGTTAGGGAAGATAGAATCATAGTCAGGGAAAATACTATTGTGGACTACCTCAGACTTCTGAGATCAGTTGACGGGTTGAGCTTTTTCCCCTCCATAGGGATCCCTCTGGGTAAGATTTGAACCCTTGGTTATACTGAGTGCTTCCCTGGGAAACTTAGAAATTTCTATAGAGTTGCTTTATAGCCTAACATATTTGTAGCCAGGCTGTATTGTTCATATTCTTGTGTGTGATTTGCAAACAGTCACTATCACAGGCAATCTAAAGAATTTGTGTGTATGTTGCTTTAATAACTATATTATTTATCTAGCCATGAGAGTTCTTAACTGAACGCCACCAGACCGCTGTGAGAGTTCCTCCTGAATGCCGCCACACTCACATGTCCAGCTGTGGGAGTTCAGGGAACGCCACTAGGTGAGTGTGTATTGCATTATTAGTCTGAACTATTAACGCCGAATTGGGCACCACTCAGAATCTAAGCGTAGCTGCCTCCAGCCCCTCTGATACCTGAGGACAAGCTGGAATGCAAGGGGGTTTAGTTTCTGCCAAACTGATTTGCCTTTTAACAGAACGGCATTCAAAAAATGAGAAGTTGCAATATAGATTGGTACCTCTAGCAACAGGTATCATAAATATGTTGTTCCCTGACCATTAATAAAAAGTATGTAGAATTAACATAAAATTGAAGTAGCATCAATGGTCTTTGTCTCTTCTTTGCCTTTATGTCAGTGTTTCTGCACAATACTTGTTTTAAATTTCTTGTTTTAGAGATCTGTTGCAGGCTCTTGATTCAAACACTGGCTTTCTTAAATTGTTCTTATCAGCCCAGTTCTCTGTCACCTGCGCAGTGATGAGGCTTCAGAGCTATTCACTACACTAGCAGAACAGATAGAAGAGACTTCCATATGTATGAATAATTATTTTCTGGAAAAGAGAAACTAAAGACAGCTATTATTTTTAACAGCCAATGGAGAGTACAGCAGGATAATGGTAGCCTTCTATATAGTTCACTAACACTACCAGTGATGAGAAGGATACTGAGAGCTGAAATCTGTGGTTTTTGTCCATGCTGAGCTAATGACTTGCTCTTCGGAGAGGGTCTCCTGTCTACATAGGAAGAAATACACTGTAACAGAGGAGTTGACAGCCAGGTCATCATGGCCAAAGATGATGTGACAGTTTATAAATATGAATTATGATTACCTTGATTTTGTATTTTAAACAAATTTGTAACTCAAAGCCTTGCCCTGGCCTGGAGCAGAGCAAGTTCTAAGGGCTGAATGAACTCTAAGGGAGCAGCAAGGTGCATAGCTGAGATTTGATCACTGATTCCTAGCAGATACCTTCTGTTGCAATTGGTTCTGAATCAAAGCTGCAAGCTACCCAATGGAGTTATTCAATGCTTCTCATTATCTCCGGATTGAGCCTAACATACTTCAAATCACACAGTAGATCACATTAAACTGTACATTACTAAATTACCTATTTCAAATGTATTGTTTTAAAAGAAATGTGTAAACTCCCATGGTTCATGTTTCATGGCTTCAAATCCACCACATACCTGGTTTGACCTTCATCTGGATTTCTGAGTTAGTCATCTTTGCTAAGACCAATTGAAAAGTTGCTGAATTTGATGAATATTTGTTTTCTGAACAAGAGTTAACAAGTTATTGAGAGGGACCATCTCCTTCCTTTACAAGTTTCATCCTGTTACCTAGAAGTCAACATTTTCCACAGTAGTTTCTCAATACCATGTTCCTTTTACTGCCAAGCTTTACACTACATTGTAATGTTATGAAAATTACGCATATCAACAGCAATACAGAAAACTTGCTAAATACTTCTAGCAATTAAGAGAGATCTCAACAGAAAAAATCCTAGTGCAATGACCTGTATGTGCTTTAAGAATTTTTTTTTTTTTTGGTCCGAGGTCCATCCACGAGCTCCAGTCAAGAACAAAAGAGATGGGACTGGAGCACAGGTCTGAAAGGTCCATCCAGATGGGCTACCTACTGTAGAGGTCTCGGGTCCATCCAGAAGGCAGAAGTGGAACCAGCACTCCTACAGAATAGCTCAGATGATGACCAATAGCCCTGGGCTGACTTAAAATGGGTCTGTTGGCAGTGGGGGAGTGAGAATTAAATGCAGCTGTCCTCTTTCAGGTGACACATTTTACCTTTTCATTTCTCCCGCTGACACAGGAGTGAAGGATCTTTCTCTCAGAGGAGTTTTTTTGAGGAATATTAATAGAAAAGTCAAAATCGGATCCTTTTCACCTCTACTATGTCTCTAAACAGAAAGTATGACCAAAGACATTGAACACCTTTTTAACATTTTAAAATAGATAAATGGGCCAATTTATGGAGTCAGCATCACAAGAGACAGAGACATTTACCTGAAATTAAAATCACAAAGATAGATAAGATTCTGTAGAAGGAGTAATCTATCTTACAAGCATGTAAAAATAGCAAAACTGGCTGGATAAGTGAGACATTGGTGTGAATTTGCTCGTATTGATCATAAACTCTAAGGCTTTTATCACATATAAGCAGAAGAATTAATCAGGGCACTTGTTGTGGGCTTTGCTGTAGCAGAATATTTACAAATGAATAAATAAACCAGCATAGCCCTTAACTGCTGTTTATTAAAAAAAACATTACTGAGTAATTCACAGGCACTGTATTTGTCAGATAAACTATGCAGAAGACAAGAAAGCTGCAATACAGTTCCAGTGGTAAATTACTGTTTATTTTACAAAATATAGCTGCCTTGAAATCAAATTAACATTCTCTGGTCTTTAATCCTTTTTTTTTTTTTTACCTTTTATTTTGGGGAATGAAAAAATCCTTAGCAATACAGATATCTTTATTTCTTTACTGTCGCTCAGCACAAACTACAGCAAATGTACCAACAGATACTGAGGCAAATCACAGGCAATGAAGTCGAACTATTTTACATATTGCTGTGAAAAGTCACAAGTTGCTGCTTGGCTTTCAAGGGCCTAGATGGCAGTATAGTTCTTAGTGTAATTAGTCAATTTGATCTTCTCTGGGAAGATAATATTAACTGAGAGGTTTTCCCCATTGTTAGATTTCAGAAAAAAGTTCTTTTTCTTGCGTAGGAGATGACTATATTTGGCATTAGCAAGCCACATTTCACATTTTGAAAAAAACACAATACCAGTTGTACCCAAGACAACGAGACATGTAAGCAAGCCTAGCACAACAAAACATATCACCTGGCTTCTACTCAGCAAGGGATCTGCATTTTGGATTGTTTCTTTCATTGTTATTTTCAAGATTTCTTGTTGCTGATGCACTGATCTGTGATGAGCTTTTGAGGGTGGCTTGTAATGCTGTATGTGCTTTGTCTCCATATTCCCTCCAGAAAGACTTGTGTTTTTGCTGAGGTGTTTGCAGGTCACACCAACAAATTCTGGTTTACAGACACATTCAAATCCTCCTTGGGGATGTTCACTGCATGTCCCTCCATTCTCACACGGGCCACTCGCACAGAATATGACACGGCTGCTACAAAGCTTTCCTGTATAGCCATGGGGGCAAACGCAGCTGAAACCCACACCAATATCTGTACATGTTCCTCCATTTTCACATGGGTTGGATTCACAGTCATCTCTATCTATTTCGCAGAAGTTGCCACCAAAACCAGAAGGGCACAAGCAGGAAGCATGGGGTGCAAAGCCATTGTCATCTGTGCACGTTCCTCCATTCTGGCAGGGAGAGCTAGAACAGACAACAAACACAGCAACAGAATTGAAGTCCAACAAAAGAAGCTATTAGGAAATGCGGCATATAGTAAAGGGAGATGGTTTCCTTTAGAAGGGCCAATTCCAAATGCAAATCCACTGAGCTCAATGAAGCGGAATCAAGAATGAGTTTGTTCAACAGCTTTGTCAATGCAGATTATAATATCTTCTGCTGGCCCTTCAGGCAGGATTAATACACCAATATATAAATTCAACCTGAATATCTGTGAAGGGATTTAAAATTATTTCAAACATTTATTCAAATTAAGCTTCCCAGTATTTTCATATGCTTAGAGCTATTTAGCTGAGCAACTATTTAGACAAGACTGAACAAAGACAGTAGCAGCATGGCTTTCTTTTCCATCCCATTATTCATAAAATAATCTAAGTATTGTACCGGCAAAGCAAAACAGTCTGCCATAGCCACTAGATGTAAAGCTGCCTGTTTTTATTCTATGCTCCATGGCACACAAAAAATTTAGAAGTAAACAGATACTTTCCTGCAAAGTGTTGTTCAGCCAAAATTCTTGATAAATACAATTATAATAAAAAGTAGAAATGGGATAATTTCAGCCTTGGCAAAAGCAGCTGTAACATGAGGACAGAACCATGGAAAACCAAGTATTTCTACAGACCCTTTAAGAACTTGGTACTGTATTTTGAGTGATGGAAATTCACGAAGACACCTTTTTTTACCTTTGCAATGTAACTATGCCTTACTGAGTACAAGGTCAAAAGATAGGGCCACCCACTGACAGAAAGGCATAGATGTACCAGTTCAGTGGAACTATGCAATGTGGACATGGTCTTTTAGCTGGCAGAAAAGGGACCCTGGGTCATAGGTTTACAAATAAATCTTAAAACCCACTTTCATAGCAGTTCATCATATATGAACAAAACTTCAAAACCTACCTTCTAAAAATGCATAACATCTGGCAAAAGCTTACAACAAGCCTCACTGATAACATTGGTTTTCATAATATTCTAGATCGTTGAAAACATACAGCATAGTACCAGTCCATAGCTGAATTTAAGTGTTACATTTCCAGGGGAAAGTACCTTTCCAGGGAAGGGGGTAATGAACATCACAGCTTCATGAATGCTGACGTTCCATATACACAGTGATCAATGGCAATTGGCCATTAAAGATTTCCACGGTGGGACACAGAGATTTAACAGATCTGTTGATACATCAGTGAGATGACTGGAGAAAAGATATAAGCTCCTGACTACAAATTGTCCCTGACCACCAGTCAGGATAAAGTTGAGCTTCACAAGCGCCAAGACACTGCTCTGGGCGTAGCTGTGGCAGAGACTACCCGAGCACTTTGACTTTACTGGGGGACTAAAACATTTGGCAACCACCCATCAGGAAAGCCTGAATATTGTGGTAGAGGAATCATTAGTCTGTTTTTTTTTAAATCTCCTTCCACATAAACCGCTCTGTCTTTTTTTATTGTCCTTCACTGTAAATGTTGGCTGGGGAAAAAAAAAAAAAAAAAGAACAAATTGGAAGTTTGGAAGCACTATTTAGGAAAGCAAAAGGTGTAGTTGCCCCTGGACTTTGACATAGCAGTTGTTGGTGACAACTTGAGGTGATCATGCAAACAAGGAATTTTGCCACACTCACTAGCCATCGTGTCTGCTTTAAGCAAAATATGGAAGCTGTAGCTCTACAGTCCTTGAGTAAATGAGTGATTGTGACCTCTCTTGGAAAGTCTAGCATCCTCTCTTAGCTTTACAGGTCTCATGGAAAAATCTGACAAGTAGTTTTGGATATGGTAATGACTACAAGTTTGAACCCTCATGGATGGGTCAAATTACAGTACTTTGTAGGGAAATAAGAAATTGCTTAAGAAAAAGCATAAAATTTCTTCTGAACCTTTCAGAAGTGTAAAAAAATAAATAAAAAATGGCTAAGGGAAAATATGCAGCATCTCAAAAATTTATTTTTTATTTATTACTAACACTGAGTTGCATTTGCCCAATTTTAATATGTTTAAATAAATAAAGGTATTAATATGAATCTTCTTGAATAGATTGATATCAGATTTGTATTTTTGCCATTTAATGCATGTTCAGCAAGGCATGGTACATGGCATTGTGGAAACATGGACTTTGCTTTCCAAATACCCTGCTTTCATTTTAGGAAGTACCACTCGCCGCTCTGCTTCAGAGCAAAGCTTCTACACATAACACACTAATGTCACTAATACAGGTACATCTGTAGACAGACTAGAACAAACAGGCTCTAAACAGATTAGAACAAACACTTTGATTTGTGGATTGTCTTGGTTCCACCTGTGAATATTAACTAAGGAGACAGAGGCAATACTTAGTAATATCAACATTGTTAACATAACGACTGAGCTAGAGAGGAACTGAGAGGAAGTGAGATGTGAACGAGATGACATCATATGATGATGTCTCTTTCCAAGATGTGAGGGGCAGAGTGCTTCTGCTGACAAGAGTTGTCCTTTTGAACTAAAAGCAGATTTGCAAAACCTGCTACTCAGTTTCATGAAAGGGACACAGCTTCCTAGGAAAAAAAAAAATTAGTGTTTCAAGAATGTAATTTCATTATGATAAGTTGTTCATGATTTCCAGACTCGCTCATGCACTCTCAGTTTGAACACAGAAAACTATCACACAAATGTAGTTCCAGCAATATAGAAACATGATGAGTTTAGTAAAGTACATGGAACTAAGCACTGTTATTTCATTGATACTGTACCTCACCTGTTCTTTGGGATAGTTAATATATCTGAAATATTTGTTCTACATATGTAAAGTGGAGAAAGCAAGTTATTCACATCCCGCATGTTAGGCAAGTAGCTTGGATGTCATTCAAGGTGTTTGCAAGGAACTTAAATTTCCTCACTGGCAATGAAGAGAAACAGGCAAATCAGAGCTACCATTCTTATTACTGTAATGGTTTGTAGATACAGTTGTCTCTCAGTACAGGTAAAAACACTGGACAGGAGGTTCCTTCAGGTTTGTTTACTGAAATCATGGGAGAGCATAAATGTACCACAACAAAGTGCAAATTATAATTTTTAGTACTCAAATTATGCACACAAACCCATGCTGATAATCTGTAAAACTTTACAGTTTAAACAGAGCAGATTTGTAAAGTTTGAAAAAAGTATCAGCAACGAGCAGAAGCATTATATATTTTAACACAGAGATACTTCCCCTTAGCAAAGAATTCTGAATAATAGTCAGTAGGAGCATGGATTTTAAACTCATGTCAGAAATCAATATTTACCCATTAATAATGCAAGGTCCTTTTTTGAGATGGCAGTTCTTTCCTGTAAATCCCTGGGCACACAGACAAATATATCCTCCATCACCAGTCTCTATGCACGTTGAATTATTGGTGCAGGGCTTTGCAGAACATGGGTGAATATCTGTTTAAAGAAACCCAACAAAACAGGGCTTAATTAATCTGAGAAAGAGTCAGTAAATAGTATATAACACTTTAAATAAAATGTATCTTTAATGGTCCTTCATCCTGCATTTTATAAATTCTGATTTATTCCTGCCTCTGTTAAAATGGAGTTCAGATTGTTCAACTATTGCAAGCACTTTCAGCTTGTTTCTATCTTCCTAGCTCCCACTTGTAAAATACATTTGAATTGTTTCAGTCTATAAATAAGTAATATTATCAATAAAATATTAGTAGGGGAGAAAGAACTATGTAGTCTAGTTATCCTTTCACAACTTTGGCTTCTCCATGAGCAGAATTCTAATGAAGCAATCATGAGCTGGGAATTCTCCCCGCTCCCTGCCTAAGAGACTATCATTATGTGCTTATGAACAAACATTTTGCAGTAACAGAGATGCAAATTATAAAAAAATCTCTTAAAACTTCATCATCTGGCTGGGCTGCGTCCAGCCCTTACATAACTGTACCAGGAGAGAGAGCTCTATGACATCTGGACCCAAAGTCACACATCTCATTTTCTTTACAATTTCCCTGCTGAGCCACTTCCCACTCAGATGATTACTGAATTTTTAAAATAATTAACAATGAATAAACAAACCAGTGCCTATTTTAGCCAACTAATGGAGCAGCTGCAGAGAAGTGCTGACTGCAAGTCACCTGACACTTTGCACACACGTGTATGTATGTAAACTTGTATTTACATATGTATGTATGTATATACATGTGTGCACTTTCTAAGATGAAAAGGGTTTTTAAGGGCATTTATATTTTACCTCCCACAACATAACACAAAAGTCAGATGATATCATGAGGTACTGCAAAATTTTAACCACAGCCAAACACTTCAACAGCCTTAGCTTTCAAATGAAATCTTCCCTGGATAAGAGGATCTATTTTCTAATGTATTAGCTTATTCGCATTGGAAGAAAACCACTTTGCATGCACTTGGAGTGTAAGCTCCAATGTTCACAAGAACCAAAGTAATCTTGGATGCTTTTTGGAGAGGTGGTGTCTGCCACCTCTTTTTATAGGCTTTAAATGCAGCTCATGAAGCATGAACTCTGATGAATGAGCGAGGAAACTCTCTCAAATATATATCGATACATATGTATGTATACATATATACGAAAAATGCATACATATATACAAAAAATTACTGTCAGTAATTTGTGTCAAGAATTTAATTTTCAAATACAAATTAAAAGCTTGTAGGAACATAACCTTTTAAACCATAAATACATAAATAGCTCCAAATAGCCCATTTTCTCTATTTTGTCTAGTTTACTTCTTGTAAGTCCACCAAGCAATTTACTTGCTTTGAGATGAGAATTCAAAACAGGACAGTACATTTACACATGTATTATGAATGGCCACTATCATATTACCAGTAAATTAATGCATATTTGCATAAAGCTAAATTGTCCCGCAACAGTACATGAGGCAACCACCAAGTGATTTTATGAGGAAGGCACGCTCAGTTGTTGTCTATGGCACAGCAGAATTTCTAGACCCTGTCTCATGCATCCCTAGCCTGGGCATTAGAGGCTCCACCTGTACTCTCTTGGCGACAGCCTACCAACACATGTCTTTGGCAAAGCAGTCAAGTGACATGTAGCACGGTGTACTCTGAGCTCACACCATGTGTTGGCTTTTTTAGGCTGAGATTCAAGTGGGAAGTCAGAGGCACACTGACACAGGTGTGCAGGCACAGCCAGAGATGACAAGATGACAGAGATGACTGATGTGACTTATCAAGGTTGATCATATGCTCTGACTGGACCATAATTTTTTTCCTGGGAATAAATTGAGTAAACTGGTTTTCCCTTTGTCATGTTCAGTGTTTGATGTGGTACCTGCTCCTGTAATGTGCAGTGTATGTCAGAGAGCTGCAGAGAGAAACCTTGTGCTGTGCAGACTGGTTTCATGTGTTCCCATACCCGCTTTCAAAGCTGTTTCTCCAGAGGATGTGAAGATGTGGCATTCAGTTAGGCAGTCTGGGGCACTAGATTGCAGAGATGATTAGCCAGTGCTGATAACACTAAAAGCAACTCATAGGTTTCTTTCTTTCTTCAGGGGCCATGCCTGTCCTTGTGACTGCAATAATGGCCATAAATGATACCACTGATCCCGATGTACAAGTTTACACTAGATCACGCCCAACCTATGCCCATGATACACTAGGAAGATCATTCTTGACCTCCACTGACAACCGGGTTGCCCATAGTAAAACAACAGCTACACAGAGGCATTAGCAAATCACTCAATGATCTAAAACCACCCCAGAAAGGAATTTTCATGATCTAAGCCAAGGAGACTAATGTTTCTAGAAAACAGAAAAAGAGATATCACCACCATTCCAAAGCATCTTTTAATCCTACCATGCTAAGTAAGCAAATAAGATGCTGAGACTCTACCTATTTTTGATAAATATTTTCAGGTATTTACAGTAGCGGTCAAATGAACTTCAGACCCTTCCACAGTTTTCCAGTCCTGATTTTGCCATCTTTGTGAGTTGGCATTTGCTCACTATTGGCAACATTATAACAGTGGCTATACCAGAAATTCTACGGCAAATATACTTCCTACAGTCACAGAAAGGAAGTATTTAAAGATAATGCCACAACTGCAGTACCTATGACCCTTCAATCTCCACAGAAACAGAAATGTAGCTTTCTAACACGCTTTATCTCATGACACACCTCAAGCTAAAAATTATCTCCAGTAGCTAAAAAACACCAGTCTATGTCATATGCACGTGAAAACTATGACAACTGTGACCTGCTTTCGTCAGACACAAACACTTTGTATTAGAAGAGAGGGGCAGGAAGTCTGGTACTTTATGGTAAGAAATTGATGGGTTTATATTGCCATATATTGCCAACTTATGTATACATGCCAGTGATCCCCAAAAGAGCAGGAGCCTTCAAAAGCCTTCCTTTTTCCTAACCTAATCAAGTTTCATTTGGTCATATGTGTTAATGAGTTATAGCAGTCTGTAATGACTTTATAAAGCCAGGAAACTGACACCAACTTTTTGGCAGAGGATAATATCAGTGACTGAGCGAATAACCCATGTGAGGTTTCAGTGCTTCACTGATTCAGGATAACAACTTGTAGCAACCTTCCAGTAGCAAGAAAAGGAGAATCCTTCTCTTGATTCTGTATGGCAAAATAATGCATTTAGAGTAGGTAAGTCCACTGAGATGAAAGACTTTCAATATGACGTCTCTGCAGATGGAAAGATAATTATTTCTTTTTTGCTGGATATATTTTGCAGCAATTCATAGGGATCTAGATTCAAATTGGCAAAGAAGACTCTGAGATGACTCTCAGTTTTAGAAGAAATAACAGTTCCTGAACTTAAGGAAGGGATACGTCTTCTTATATTATAGAACTACCTTAATGAATGTGCATAGAAATAATATTTTTCCATGAAGATACGGGTACAATTTCCAAAGCATTATTTTGCGTCCTAAGTACCAGCTGCAAGAGGGAAAGGTTGCAAGGCTCAGAATTGGAAATACCTCTAAATGCCTAGAAATTCAGCTAGACACTTCATGTGGCTTTTAAAAGTATGCTCAGCTTGAGAATTATCTCACAGAAATCTTTAGGTATGAAGGTGGTACCTTTAAAAATTCGGTTCTTTTAAAGGTAGTTTTAAAAATCTGGTACCATTAAAAATCTTCCAGCTTTAAAAATCTGCCAAGCAATAGAACTGAGCCTTCTACGGTGGCAATGGGGGGTCATTCTGTCTAGTTTTTGAATCTATGACTGTAGGTCACAGATAACAGAGGGACCTGTTCCTCCTCACTAATTGTAATGAGAATCTAGGTGGTTGTTTCACATGCAAATACGTCTGTGAGAGGTACCCAGAACAACATCTCTGAGACCTTATAGTCACATCTGCACCATTGGTACGGCAGCTCCCGCAAACGCACCAGGACTAGCTTTAAACTAAGAAGTCTGTCTATGCTTATGTGTGCAGCCAGTGAGTATGGGCTGCAAAACCTGTTGAGAAGCTAAACGAGTACCTGAGTACCTTACAGCAAGCTCCATGCCACTGCAAAGATGTGAACGACCTGAAAACTTTCAAGTCTTTTAGTCATGTTGAAAATTGTACCCCGCTGAAAATGTGTCATCACTAATTACTGTTTTGGGTGTGCATGGACAGAATATGGGTATATCTATAAATTATAAACTGTATAACAACAAAAGTCTGAAAGTCATGAAAAGAGAATGAGGCCCTGGGCGTCTGTCCTCTTCCAGCTGCAGCTACAGGGGCTGAGCAGGCACATGCTCATGAATGCTCACGCGGTTTCGGCCCCCTCAGATCTCTTTGGCTGAACAGTTGCCTGTGTCAGCCAAAATAAACTAGCTGAGCAAAGGCCAGTTCTTCACCTTGCTTATGCTAAGCTGGCTCATTTTGACTGGCAAGGGGTGAGAGTGCACACAAGGGCTGTGCTTACCCCTCAGACTCGAGAGGGAAGTGGCAGCCTGTTCAGACAGAATTTTTCTCAGTTATGCTAATGGACTCCTCCACTGAACTACCGGTGCGTTAAGTAAAGGAAGAAATAAGCACAATGTTTTCCTTTTCAAGAAATGTTAAGAACGTGGTATACATACGTATCTATAATCACAGAATCACAGAATGTTAGGGGTTGAAAGGCACCTCGAAAGATCATCTAGTCCAACCCCCCTGTCAGAACAGGATCACCTAGAGTAGGTGCTAGGTAAATATTTCACACTATTTAATATGTACAAGATGACTTGTATTTTTACAGAAAGGGCTTAAATGACAAGGGAGCAGTTATTTTTTGGCATTGTCCACAAGAATCAATGTTTAAAATAGTATGATAATTTACGCTTTGCTTGACATATGCCCAGTTACAAAGACATTGCATGCTTCTGCCTAAATTATTACAAAAGTTCCAAGTTTATGTGCCACTGCCCAGGATCCCCCCTTATTATCTGGCACTAACATTCCATCTTTTAAAAATAGTTATCCAGAAGGACTTTTGCATGTCTCCAGCACCAGATGGGGCTGTTTTACCTCACTTGCTCAAGGAGAGTAAAGGATGTGCAAACCTGTGTCACAGAGGCTGCCAACCCAGCCCTCCTCGCAGCTGCACTGCCAGGGCTTGGCACAGCTGCCGTGCAGACACCCAGGGAAAGGAACACACTGATCGCAAAGAGCACCCTGCCAACCAGGCTGACACCTAAAAGAGATAAAAGACAAGAAAGAGGTATAGTTTATTATTAATAGACATAATTACAAGGATGTTCCCCCTTTTTGAAGCACAATAAATAAACTTTCGGATACAAAATTGGGTTATGCAGCACATTCGAACAAAAAGATACCATCAATGCTTCTGGGATACTAGAAGCAGTTTACGTGAAGAAAATCATTTCATTCCGTCAGAAGAAAATAATTAATACAAGCTAATCAATGGAAACATTCTTCTTACTAGAAAAAGGAGACTAAAAAGGCACATAAATGTCTATGTCCTATGATTCCAATTACTGTATCCTTATAGAGCATTGTTTCATTACAGTTACATATTTTCTGAGGGCAAATAATTTCAGTTCCTGTCTATTCTATCAGAATTATGAATTATTGAAACTGTCCTGTGCTTGTAGTCCTGTCTGACAGATCTTTTTACCTGCATTCACCGGGCAATTCACAAAATCCATTCTCTGGGTGGCAGCCAGTTTTACAGTTCACACCTGGAAGAAGAAATTTACCATATCAAACCAGAAAAATCAACACTAAGAAAAACCATACAGAACTGCATACCATGCCCTATACCCATTACTGATGTTTTAAAGCAACCCAACTGCATAATGTTCTAATTTTTTTTCTTCAAGTACGTTTTTGCAAAATAAAATTTTAACTTAATCAGGAGTGTGTACACACTGTTCCTATAGGATAAGGGAAATGACATAAAGAATTATCTGTAAAAGAATGCAAAGTGCATGTAATACCACTATACCCTAGTTTAAATGGGAAATTTCAGAACAGATACATGTATGTCATTTCACAACATGCCACTCCAAATGCATTGTTTCAGAACTATTTGAAACACAGAAGTACCTTTAGTCAGAAAAGAAATTCCATTTAAAACAACTTAGAGCAACAGTGTTGAATTCATTTCAACCCTATGTCGGACAAAAAGAAAAAAAAATCACCAACTTCATTAAATCATGCATGAATAACTTAAGTGGAAGAGAGGTCTCAGTCACGTTCTTTTGTTTGTTCCAGGTATTGTGCATCAAGCGATGCTCCTCTGAAATATCACCAGTAGCCACTGACATCCTACCCAAATGGCAAATGGAATGCACTCGCTCGGATGCAAAGTAAAAGCTCCCTAAGGGCCGCCGGCACCTTCGACCGCGGCGAGCTCCGGGGAAGTCTCTGCCCCCGGGGGACTGCGAGGGGGGAGAACGGGGGGACAGCCCAGCCCGGGTAAACTCCGAAAACTTTTCGCGACTCGCCTTCCCCTGCGGCAAACGCCGGGGGCTCCGCTGCTCGACCCCCTTCCGCCGCCCCCCTCCAGCACTCCCCGCGGCCGGCGTTACCTGGGGCTGCGGGGAGGACGAGGGGCAGCAGGCAGCAGCAGCAGCCGAGGAGCCCAGCGGCGCGCAGACCCATGGCCGGGGCGGCCGCTCCGCTCCGCGGGCGGCTGGGCGGAAGGCGCGAAGCTCCCGCGCCGGGCGGCGGCCGGGAAGGCGGCAACCCCTGCCCGAGCTGCGCCGGGCTCCGGCGCGACGGGGCGGAAGGACGGAAGGGGAGAGCTGCCCGCGTCCCTGCGGGCCCCCGTGCCCTCACCGGACGAGGCAGCCCCTGCGGAACCCCGGCGCTCCCTGCCGGCTCTGCTGCGCGGGGGCGGAGCGCGGAGCCGGGCACCTTGCGCGGCACCCCGGCTGCTGGGGCTGTGGCGGGCGAGGGGAGGAAATCTGGGAGGGCGCGGGAGAAGGGAGGTGTCATCGGGGATGGGTTAAGCACGCCTCTTATATACTTAAAAAACTTACTCCGGCTGTCCACTAAGAGCTAATTTGGGGCTTAGTCTCCGGAAATTTGGAGACTTTTCTTCTCATTTATTCACATCAGAGCTCCAACTTTCTTGGGAAAGACCCCAGCGAATGCAGAGAAGGTAAAATATTTCATGTTTCTGAGGCTAAAGAGTTAAAAAATCCCGCCACCAAAGCACCCTAAACGCTCCCTTCAGCGGTCTGTTATACAGGGAACATATTGAAAAGAACATTACTTCCACCACAAGGCAATTTAAATTCTGCATTTTATTCTGTGACTGTTCCTTTCTCTCTTGTATCTTTTCATTCCTCCTTTGAGCTGTCCCTTATGGAAATAGAACGGCCATTTCATATTCTTTGTATTCGTTTATCTTCTTTGCTTTCTTCTTTTAAAGAACTTAAGCCTGGATTTTAGGATTCCCGAGGGACCTGTTTTCTACTTGCTTGTAGTGCTTTCTTCCAACAGACTTCATTTACCAATTTGTCTGCACTTATGTGAAGCAACTAGAGATCTCTATAGTATGGTACGAAAGCTATAAAAACATCTGCTCTTCTTCTAGACTTACAATGGGCTAATTCAAGATTACCTACCTGAAAATATACACACTTTAGCTTCAGATAGCCTGTTTACGGGTACTTGAAGACAGTGATGTCACTTAGGGTCAGAAACTTTGCTTCTACTAATGCTGACTGTTAGTTTTAACCAAGAATGGTGTAAATGAAGGAGAGAAAAATGAAGACCAGAGAAGGGGGTGGGTCAAAAGACAGCACT
Source organism: Trogon surrucura (assembly GCA_020746105.1). NCBI lineage: Eukaryota > Metazoa > Chordata > Aves > Trogoniformes > Trogonidae > Trogon > Trogon surrucura. Next base: position 34,419,610 of record CM036623.1, on the reverse strand, counting down.
TAGGAGTAAGGTGTGAGAGGCAGACACTGCTTCTTCAAAGCTCTCCAAAGAATCTGAGATACACTGTGCCTGTCTCTGGAGGCACAGGTTGCCTCTACGCTCTTTCTGCTTGCCCTGCTTTCTTTTTACTGCTGAAACATTACTTACTGTTTCAAAAAGGTTACTTTGCCATCACGGTTCTGCTGTAACTCAGCAGACCAAGTCTTGCTGAAGTGTCGTGAATGGCACTCTAGAGAAGTGAAAATGCTGAGAGGTAATGACTACTGCATGATCCTTTACTCTGCCCTTCTGTGAACGTGTACTTTCCTAGCGTAAATATCAGCAGCTCTTTGTTAGTCTGTTCCTCTTGCATTTATTCTCACTTTCTTAGTTACTTGTTTACGCTCAGGTTGTCATAGATCCAAGGTTGCTTTTTCCTCCTTTAGGTCACAATTTTTCTGCTTGGTGATGTAGAAGCCTTGCTATGGTAGACCTTTGTTTGCATTTTTTGACCAAGAGATAACATGGGTGGTTAAAAAGTTTACAGATGTTCTGTGATTTCAGTGATATTCCTTTAGTAGTTTGACCAACTGGTCAAAGGAAGGCTTTAATCTTTCTGCATTCTATCCTAGAAATTTCTCCTTGTGTTCTTTTTTCTTCAGACCTTAAGAGTAGAGAGTTTGTAGAATTCATAGATTTTATCTGTACACTCATTGCTGTCAAATTATCTGCTCTAATTTGCATTGTAAATATGTACTCTGACATATGATGACACGTTTCCTCAATTTTCTGAGTTAACTCTTGAATATCAGCTGTATTTTTCAAAACTGATATAATGAAAAATCATTAGGAAAATCTTATTCTCAGAGTCCTATATATTAAATGTTGTAATCACCATTTCAAACTTCAATTTTTAAATTCTCTTTTTCTTGCTTGTTTTTCAGGCTTTTTATATTTTTTGCATATATACACTGTTAGGCAAAAATAGTTTTTTAGAACAACTCAACTTTTTACTCTTCTGTGTCTCAAGGGTCCCTCTTGGGTTATTGAAATCTCCGTTTTCTCATCTCTCCTACTTACTTTGAGAGTCATATAAACAAAACCTGCTGATTTTATTTCTGAAATAATCTTTCTTGTCAGAGTGGAGTTAATCCAACATAACCAGAACCTATTTGAAAAGAATCTTCGCAAAGACTAATCTATATCCTTAAAAAATTTCAACACAGAAATTCCATCATTCTGTAAATCCAGACTAATTCTCTTCTGTCCTTCCACCTGAGCAAACCAAAGTGCATATCATTTCTACTTGGCTTGTTTGCTGCCAAAACTACTCTGATCCAAATCTCCATAATCTTCACAACAGTCCTTGAAAACTGCAGTAACTGTGCTCTGGTAGATCTTAGTGATTTCAACTGAGAATAACCTAAATTTTCAGTTATTTTTATGTTTTTTAGGTCTTTGCATTAGAAATTAGAAGGTAAAGAACCTCATGTAGTCATTGTCTGTGTGTGGAGATCACCCACGGTGTTAACGATTGTACTCATTCCTTCACCTAAGGATACCTGGGTGGTAAGTGTAGACTGAGGAGTGCTGGTCTAGTGAGCTCCCAATAATCTGTCATTCTTGGGAAACAGTTTCATGGAAACCTTGGAACCTTCAGAGATTTACGCTGGAACTTGTTACAGGAATCAGAGACATTGGGTCATCAAAGACACTGACTATAACAACTGAATCCAGAAAAAAAGTCTTCATGGATCCTTGTCCAGAAACTGAGATGTTATTTCATTTGTTCCAAGAAAACGGCACACAACAGTCCTGCATTCTCAGACAGGAATGATGAGCAGGTGCAAGGACTGAGCTACTGGAAAAAGCAGACTGAGATAATTTAAGCTTAGTAAGAACTTCCTTTTGTGCACTGAATGTGGAAACAGAGTTCTTCAACCTTCTGGTCAGCAGCTTGCAAGCATCTTTGCAAAGTGAAAATCCAGAAACAGCAAGGAATCCTTGAAGTTCTGTCCTAGCTAGGAGTACACATACTCCCAAGTACCTGTTTGCCTGCTAATATAACACCTTTTGACTGGAGAGAAGTTCAGTCAAATTTTGAGTTCATTGCTGCAAGAATCTGGAAATGGAAAATCTGAATCAGTGACAAGAAACACAAAGCAAATCATCAATATAACAGCTCCTCTAAAGGTCTCCACAAACACTCTTGTAGCTAAAATTTGAGGCTAGCAGCAGAGTCACATAGAAACCATATGTGAGACCCCACACAAGAGGGGGAAATAATAGTGATTAATTTGGATTATCCTTATATATGTTGCAAAGAGAAAGCAAAATATACCAGTTCCTGGACAGTGCCATCTCCCTGGCAAAGCAGTAATACTTTGTGAATGAGAGTATCAGAAACTCTAACATTATCAGTGGATAGGTTTATTCTTCATTCATGAAAGGAATCTCAGCAGCTATGGATATACATAGGCACAAAGTTTTAGTATCTCTTAGCTAAGTTTATCAATTTGTACTCCCTACTGTACTCTGTGAGTAACATTGTCCATTAAAAAAAAAAACAACTCATCAGAGACAGCTGAACCCTCCAGGAACTATTTTACACACGCTTTATGTTAGGTTGTCCCATCCTCATGTGTGACTGGACAAGAAGGGCTGAGCCAGCCTACAAGCTTTTTGGGGTTGAGCAGAGCATCCTCTCTTTTTCTCCTAACCTTGTTTCCCTGCCCCAGCTGCTTTTCTCTGCACATGCCAACCTTTACTTCTGTGACCTCTGGCTCCTCAGTGAGTGAGTTCAGTACAGCGTGCTGGCAGATGACTGACAAGAAAAACGTGACATTAATTCTTCTGTCATTGTATGCACTTCAAGAACATGTTTCTGCCCTCACAAAAGGCAACAGGTGGATATCTGTAGGCTTCGGTGTGAAGGAAGGCATTTCATCCAGCATCTACTCTATCAGGGCACCTAAAGCAGAAACTTTTTTCTGCACATAACAGATTTCATTACATACAAAACCAGCAGCTATCAACAGTTAGCTAGAGATTGCCAAAATATTTTTTTAAACCATGGTAATTTTTTCCCATTGGAACAGTAGTCAGAGTGTGTAGAGCTAAAATATACAGCAATAATTTACAGGAGTTAAAGCCAAACACACTCCCTTGCCTAACACATAAAATCCTTATAAACCTCCCTCTCTAACTATTGACAAAGCACTAACTCAGTGCTATCTATCATCCAACTACCATAGCACAGAAAAGTCTGCCAGCTGTTTAAGAAAATACATGACATGAAATCTTGGCTGCTCTGAAGACCAAAGCAAAACTTGCATCACTAGGGCAGTTTCTACTGTCTCTAGCACTCTTGATCAAAAAAATAATGTAATTTCCCCCTTTCTCAGTGTTAGGAAAGTCAGAGATTTTACCATCCCTGAGATCATAGTCTAGCCCTTCTTTGATATTGCAAAGAAAAAAACCCCACAAGTAGAAATTTGAAGTATTTGGTAAGATTCCACATTTGAAGTTATTCCACTGATAGATGCATGCACCTATCAATTAGAATTCAGGGTTGAGAAACTACTACATAAAAAACAAATCAAGACCTTATTCTTCTAGTTGATCTTTTTTCCATCCTGCTATTCATAGCAAAAAAAGATGATAAAAGAGAGGAGAAATATACATAGCATAAGCATGAAATAAAATAAAATACATTCAGGAAGTATGTTTCTGTCACTAATGCAAACAAACCCTAGATCTTATCTGACAGTGTTACAAGAGTAATACCTATGTATTTAAACAAACTTAAGCAAAGACATTTTTAAAAGAGCTCTTAGAGTACCAGTATCATTTTATATAGCATTGAGCTGTCCATACTTGAAGCATAGAATATTGTAGGTGAGTTAATTGAAAGACAATGTGAGAACTGTGGAAGGACTTTTTTAGTCTAAAGAGAGAGAAAAGTGAAAATGTACATCCCTCATAATGTGTGACAACAGGAAGAAAGAAAAAAAAATGTGAAGTGAGGAGAAGTAATGGCCAGAACTTTAGTTGGAAGAAAGATTAATTTAGCTTGGATATATAGAAATTTTCTTTAACACTGAGACTGATAAAACAGTATGACAGTTTGCCGTCAGAGTAGGGCCAAAATAATTAGATGTCTTTAAGGAAACGTTACGTACACATATGGGAAGACTAGTCCTATCTTTGCTTGTAGCAGGTGTTCAGATTAGTTTAACCAAGATATCCCTTTCAAAGCCATCATTTGTGATCCTGCAATACCTTTTGGATAGGAAAACGTTCCTTGGCAAACTGATGTTAAGAAAGCTTGAATCCTAGGAATTTTCAAGAGGTATCTGCCAGTCTTACAGATGTTAATGGTAGTTAGAATGATATATATATATCCAACACACTTTACACACTTGGAGGTGACGATGATATTCAGTTTGTAATTCACACCACCTTGTTATGTTTTATTTTCCTGCAGTGTGAAACATTTGGTGCAGTGAATATGCACCTAGATTGTTAATAGTCAGCCAGTAAACAGAACATTTTTGTTATTGTATTAGTGAAATTACACTTAAAAAAAATATTTCAAAGTACTTTCCTGAGGCTAGTAAAGTAATTTTATTTTCTGCATAACTAGATCTGAGAATTCATTTCAGGACAGAGGCTGCCTGTATGTGCATAGGAGAGAAAGCAAGAGAAGGAGAAACAGTCTCTCTATCAAGGCACTATGGTTTTCGGAATTGACAGAATGAATTATTCTTCTTCTAGCTGAAAGAGATATTTATGAAGAAAAATGAGCAGTTTGCTGTGAGATAGACGTATCAAAATGAAGAGTTTAGTTTTAACCACCTGGACTTTTAAATGATAGTGGACCATCGAAGAAGCCTGAGAGAGGAGAAATTCACCATTGAAACAATGCTCATTTTTTTTCCAAAACTGTCCATGTATGGATAATCCAGAAAGAAAGCATTACCATACATTCCCGAGTGTGTGTAGAATCTACCTATGTATGTTCTTTATAATATATATATGCGTGTAATAGCTATATATGGATAGTGAACAGGGAAAAAACCACAGATATGTGGGAAGTATATAACAGAAAAAAAAGCATGAAGAAATCTCTTTAAAAAAATATCATTTATCAGTACAAAATAGCAGTGCTCTGACAATTTACAAAACTTTACACTCTGAAATCTCTAGCATCTTCTGTTACCAAGTTTCAACCTGAACTCTGATGCTTAGTGGTGCCTGCTGTTTTTATAGCTTTGAACTGGCCATAACAGAAGCTTTAGGTGCTTGCAATAGCCCAGGGAGAAGCTGGTATTTGGCAAAAAATAAATGAAAAACAGTCCACATGCCTTTCTAGACTCATTATTGCTGTCAGAACTCTAGCTGTTATTCAGTCTTTGATTTTTTCTTAATCTCAGCTGGATTTTTTTACAGAAGCAAGCTGTTGTTTTCACTCTTGGTGCTCTGTGCCATTTTAAAGGAAAGGTGCTGCCTTTGCTTCCATGGCATACAACGACCAGCAGTTCCATTGTGGTTTTTTATACACACTCACCTATGGGTATTTATTGTCTGCCGTTTCTTATTGCATGCAAAATGTTTATAGTGTTTTTAGTTTGTTTGTCTTCTGACGGAAAACCAGAAATTTCCTACTTACTGTTCGTTTAGTTTTTTCAAATATATATGCTTATTTTCCTGAAATCTTGTTTTCTTTATATACCGCTACTAATACGAGAAATCAGGTTAGCTAAACTCTGTCATTGTTGCATTTCAGTTTCTTTTTTGGTTCCCCCTTCTTGCATTATAAATATCACTAATGCGCACAAGTCGTTCTGTTCCACACCGTTTCTAATTAGTTTCTCTGCTGTTGCTTTTATAATGTGGTGTCTTATCATTATGGTTTTCATTACTCTTTCTAATCATCATGTTAATCTATAAAATGGAACCTAAACTAAGTTCTATTTGCGTTATTATGTTTACGTTGCATTTTGTCTGGGTCTATTTAATCTTTATTTTGTTACAGGATATTATATAACCCTCAGTTGAAAATGATCAGTTTTGATGAAATTTCTACTGTTCTCTGTCAGTGCATTTTTACCTCCTGGTTAAGGGACACACAAAAAAACCTGCCTCAGGAGTATTGTTCCAGTTGTAAATTTAAGGATAATATTTTATAACAATTGGTGTCATAAAAATAATTTTTTGAAAAATATAAAGAATTCAAACCAGAAGGAACATCCCATAGGAAGAATAAAGCAGACCTTGCCAGAAGCAGTTCTATTTGCCATAGCCAGAATCTCTTTTCTTCGGTCTAGCACCAAGAACAAGAAAAATAGAGAATGGCAAAGTATTGACCCTTTATACACATGTAATATCTAGAAAGTGATTTTCACAAAGATATAAAACCTGTTGCCCTTAGTTTAGCTTATGTCTCAACTTTACATTTCCTGGGAAATCTTTCTTCTTTCTAACCTTATCTTAAAATGAGAGAATTTACAAGTGAAGGACAAATGTTCAATAGTGGTACCACAATGATATATTTAAAATTGCTAATACCAGTGAATACTTACAGTCAGGAAGATGAATTCTCACATAACAAAAAGCACAGCTTTGTGTCCTGTAATTCCTATTTCGATCCCAAAAACTTTGGAAAGACAATTTTGGTGAAAGTAATCCAATGAAGCAAAGCAACTACTTCAGTAAGCTGATACAGTACATAATACATATTAATATAGAATGCTCAGTGATAGGAATAATTTTATAAAGCATGGTTTGAGATTAAAATTAAAAATTAACTAAACAGGAATGACATTGTTGTTGTTGTGCCTGAAACACCTCCATTCCTTAGCAGTGAAGATTAAGTAAGTGGCTGGAGGCAAGATTGATCTAGCTGTGATTTTTTTTCCTCCCAAATCAGATATAAGATTTTTGCAAATCAATAAAGACAAATACCTTCACATACAGGAATGGTTTAATGTTTTTACTCCCTTTAGAGTGTGCTGGAATCCTCCTTTTGCACTAGTATGTTGTTGGCTTCTTTTCACAGAGAGGAAAGCTGAAGCACAGAAAAGTAACTAGGTTGAACACACTCATGACAAAGTCAGGTATGCCTGGTCAGGTCTCCAGCATCCCTGTTTTCACTTCTTACTATATTACCACCTCTGGAATGAACCACAAATTTAGAAAGAAGAAGAAAGAAATTAGAGAGAAAAAAAAGAAAAGGAGCTGTTCAGTACAGGTCATGTTAAAAACTGGAACTGAATACAGATTCCCTTGCATTCTGAATTTCCTATCCTGATGGCTACTGACAAGGGAAATACTGGTTCTTTGTGTTAGAAGTGGGCATATTTTCAGTTTTGCAAACTGATATGAACTATGGATCTTCTGCTGGAATATCTGTGTGCTTAAGTTCTTGAAATAGTAATTTTTTATTTTGTATTTTATTGTATTTTTCACTTTTACAATGAATTATGCTAGCTATAAACTGTTCACATTTGCAGGTCTTCTATAACCTAATTAAATATTTCATCTACATATCATCTGTGAATGTTGAACACGCGCACAACTATGATATTTCTCTTCCAAGTGCAATTATTCTTAGGCATTTTGTTCAAAAGTGTGATTTCTCACAATTCCCTTCCCATCTTCAAAGAGAAATCACAGAATCACAGAATCACAGAATGTGTCATAAATCTTATGAGTTCTGCTCTCTTGCATAATGCAGTAGCATTGAATAAATTAGTTTTCTGATTTTATGATGCTTGCCATTACTATTGTATAGATTTTGATCTATTCTCCCTTTTTGTTATACCTTACAAAATTAATTTCTTAGATTGTGATACACAGTGGACATAATAGGGCTTTGGGAACTGGAAACAGAACAAAGAATCTAGCACATAGTGCATGATCACAGGCTTGCATTTTCCTTTTGATAGGTAAAAGCCTCTAGTGACAAGGAGGAGAATAAATAGCTGTCCCTTTAACTGCAGCTCTGGAAAGCAGTGGCAGGCAGGTCTGATATCAAAGATATGGAAATGGTCTCAATTATGTTTCCATAACTGCAGAAAACTCCTGGGGTTTTTTGCTGCTATGACCACTATATTGTATTGCAATTTCATCTACTTGTGTCTTTTTTATGTATCTGTGTCGTTTATATGGCTGTATCTTAGTTTAAATTTCTAAATTCCTTAGGTCAACAAATGCCTTTTTATATTGCATTTCTAATATACCAGTCTCTGTGATTGGGCTTCTAGACATTTTGACAGTATACCAAGATGATTTAATATTTGTATTGCATTAAACATGTCACAACTGCTATCAGGACTGTAACATGACTGGAGAGGGCACTGTATAAATAGATAGAACGGATACAAAAATTAAGATCTGTATGCAAACTTAATATGGCTTTTTGTGATTATGCTTTCTAATTCTGTCTGCGATCTCATCATTACATACTGTGTTTTTTCACAGCACATCTGCCTGATTGACTACTCAGCTTTTAAATAGCTTTTTGGTATCTTACTTGCTTGTGTGGCTCCTGTGCCTTATCTCCTACACTTTTCAAAACCTGGTTGAAAAACAGAGTTATTGAACTTTCTCTGGGACTTTTCATGGCAGAGCGATGGATGTGGTCTACCTTGACTTCAGTAAGGCGTTTGACACAGTCTCCCACAGCATCCTTGCTGCTAAACTGAGGAAGTGTGGTCTAGACTCTCGGGTAGTGAGGTGGACTGCGAACTGGCTAAGGGGAAGAAGCCAAAGAGTTGTGGTCAATGGGGCGGAGTCTGGTTGGAGACCTGTATCCAGTGGAGTCCCTCAAGGGTCGGTACTGGGACCAGTATCATTCAGTATATTCATCGATGACTTGGATGAGGGACTAGAGAGTACTATCAGCAAATTTGCTGATGACACCAAGCTGGGAGGAGTGGCTGACACGCCAGAAGGCTGTGCTGCCATTCAGCGAGACCTGGATGGGCTGGAGGGTTGGGCGGGGAAAAATTTAACGAAATATAACAAGGGTAAATGTAGGGTCTTGCATCTGGGTAGGAACAACCCCAGGTTCCAGTGTAAGTTGGGGAATGACTTATTAGAGAGCAGTGTAGGGGAAAGGGACCTGGGAGTCTTGGTGGACAGCAGGATGACCATGAGCCAGCACTGTGCCCTTGTGGCCAGGAAGGCCAATGGCATCCTGGGGTGTATTAGAAGAGGGGTGGTTAGTAGGTCAAGAGAGGTTCTCCTTCCCCTCTACTCTGCCCTGGTGAGACCCCATCTGGAATATTGTGTCCAGTTCTGGGCCCCTCAGTTCAAGAAAGACAGGGAACTGCTGGAGAGAGTCCAGCCCAGGGCAACTAGGATGATGAAGGGAGTGGAGCATCTCCCTTATGAGAAAAGACTGAGGGAGCTGGGGCTCTTTAGTTTGGAGAAGAGGAGACTGAGGGGTGACCTCATTAATGTTTACAAATGTATCAAGGGTGAGTGTCACGAGGATGGAGCCAGGCTCTTCTCGGTGACAACCACTGATAGGACAAGGGGTAATGGGCTGAAACTGCAACATAAGAGGTTCCGCTTAAACTCGAGAAGAAACTTCTTTTCAGTGAGGGTGACGGAACACTGGAACGGGCTGCCCAGAGAGGTTGTGGAGTCTCCTTCTCTGGAGACATTCAAGACTCGCCTGGACACATTCCTATGTAGCATTATCTAGGCATTCCTGCTCTTGCAGGGGGATTGGACTTGATGATCTTTCGAGGTCCCTTCCAATCCCTAACATTCTATGATTCTATGATTCTATGGTGTTCTTTTTAAGATCCAACAGCTACACAAATAGAAATGCTCATATTTTCAGAACAGCTCTGTAACATAAGGCACTACTTGTTCATCCATTTTATATTGGGAGGACTGAGGAACAAAAGGAATAAAAATTAACAGTTCCTGCTTGTTCTGAGATGTCAATGGAAGACATTTTTTTCAGTGCAGTTAGCACATTAGACATTCAAAACACAGCTCTCGAAGACATGAAAGGCAATGGTGAAAGCGCAACACTTTATCAGTTCAGGCTCTAGCAAGAAACCCAGATAATGAGGAAAACATGATTGCCACACGAGTAGTTCATCTCTAGTGATTTGCCTAGCCTCATGGACAACATCATGGAGAGAGGCAGAGGAGAAGATAATTCTGCAGAAGCTTTAATGCAGAGATAAGACTTTCTCTTCCCACTTCTCTCTGTAGACATCTCCAACCCTTGGGCCTGCAGACAGTACACCTTTCACAGCCCAGCCATAGCTTGTCTGAACAACAGGCTGTTCCATAATACCAAGCCCATAGTCTTGTTGCAGTAAAAGTGCATGACCTTTAAGTAAACTTTCCAACATAATAAAGCCATACAAGTGGGTTGAGAAGATGGAACTGAGAGGTGCATTTCCAGTGCTTTGCAAGCTTCGTGTTGTTTTAAAAGTAGTGTCCAAGTAATGTTATGGAGTTGGTTTTTTTGAAGCGCAGTTTGTTTTTAAGTTAGAAACAGGAGCAGAATAATCCATAAGGTGGCATACTGTAACAAGAGGCATACCATAAAGGAAACTGAAGCATGTCCTGATAAACTGTATATCCCTGCTCTGTACCATGGAGATAGGTTAAAGTGTGGGAAATCTACTTTTTTTTTTTTTTTTTTGAGATCATCATAATTTTGGCCCAGCTCCGTGTCAGCCCTATTCTGAATCTTGGAAATGTTTTATAGGTTTTGGCTGATGATAATTACAGAAACTTCAAGAAAATACCTTCTTCACACAGATGTCTGGCACACACAATTCCAGCTGGAATAGCTATAAACTTGATTAAGTTTTCATCTGTCTGAAAACATGCTGTCATGACAGAAAGTATCTTGCAACATAAAGGACAGATGATGCTGAAACAGTCCTACCAGAAACTATGGAGACTGTCAGGGTGGGTGTGAGCTAATAGAACCACAGGAGTAAAAGACGGAGAAGGATTATTACAGAATATGTAAAAGAATGGGACAGAGAAATGAAGGAAAGAATGGGAATAAGAAAAACCATGAGTAAGAAGAACAAGACTGGAATAGTGAGAAAAGCGTAGGACACAAGTCAGAATAAATCAGTGCTCAGCATTCCCACCGCTTCACATTTCTCAGAGGACTCATCCACTTGTCCCACTACATCACCACAATTTTCCAGTTATTCCACCACGAGCACTTGACTTGGCCATTCCTACTTTATTGCCTTTGCTTTTGTAGTGTGCTTCCCTCTACTACCCAAGAATTTTTTAGAGACGAAAAGATCGTCTCTGTTTCATGGCAGTTGATTTCGCACCAGAGCCCTTGTCTTCACCCTCTGAGCTCAGGCCTGAGCATATGCACGTCCCTTGGCAGGCACACCAACCCAGTGCCTCCCCAGGAGGTACCGTGCACGAGGACAGATTAGGAAGGGAACTTGGCTCAGTCTCACAGAAGCTCAAAGACACATTCACGCTCATGCTGTGATTTCTCTTATGCACTATGCAACAATGAAACTGAGCAGGAGTGGGATGACCCATTTGTTTGGTTGCCATGACAATGTGTTACCCAGTGCAGAATGCTGCGCTGAGCAGCCTCGCTGGCTTGGCTGCTGTGGGCTGACAATCATCTAAAAAAAAAAAAAAGTAAGAGAGTTGTCCATTGTCATTGCACTGCACCGCATTGACCTCTGTGAGATGAGAGGTGCAGCTCATCAAAGTGACAGAGGTCTGCTACTCAGAATACAACATTTCTTTGAGAGGAGCTTTTTATTTTTGGGAATTTTTTTGTAAGAGGGATTGGATAAACGAGATGGGGATTTATTTATTTATTTGAAATTCCAAAGGGAGTAATTTACTTTCTAATGCTAGCATAATGCTGCAGATAAAACACATCAGGAAACTAACGGTGGCTTCTAGATGTAGGGACAGAACTGTATTCGCACTGCTGCAGAAAGGAAAACATTTTGTCTGGATTGGAAGCTGCTGACATCTGTAAGTGGGTATGCATAAGAAACGTGTAAAGATATGCCCGAGGTCTGATTTAGAACAGTGGATAAAGACTGTTCTGTGTCTGACACAGATGAGGGCAGGCAGTGCTTGCTCTTCCTACCATGAGCAACTCTGTTGGTGCAGAAATGAGAAATACTTGACAGCTATCTTATTATCTCCAAGAGATAACTTGGCTTTATTTCTTTAAAGAAATATTGGCTTCTCAAATACAGATCACCAAAGATATATGCCTTGAAGGGCTTTACTGAGTCTTTGAGGCATTTTCCATATTTCCCACTTAATGCGGTGGCTTGCTATGAGACAAAGATGACGTTTATCTTTAATTTTATTCTTTGCTATAAAAGTGTTTATACTATTATTACTATTATTATTATTAATGAGGATAATAATTTATATTGCTGTAGAACTTAGGAATTCAAATCAGGAGTCTGGCTCTAACATACCAGACTCTGCATCTACTTGCCTGTTTTCATCTAAACTTCTATACTCATTCTTTTCAAAATGCATCTAAGTGAGCAGCGAGTGTATAATGTGTCCCCCTAGATCAGATGGAATTTCTTTCTATTCTTCAGGAGATTTGAGAACCTATATCTACCTGTTCCTGATGCAGGGAGGGATGTGCTTTGCAAATCTCTACACCCTTGACAAGAGCAGCTCTTAGCAACAGGTGATTTCCCTGCATAACACTCTTGGAGTGGATCACCTCACCCACGTGTATTTGCTGTTAATGGAACAAGTTTGGATCTCCTTGGAATTTCTGCTTAAATTGGCTCACAATGTCAAATCAAATTGTTGCGTACGCGTTCACGTAAGAGGTGCAACAAGGCAGACTTGTACATGGGTTTCTCCCTAGTCTACATCACAATCTTTGCTCATTGGTTTTGACTTGCTCTTCAACAATGCCAAACTTCTCATCCCACTTTTAAGAGAATTCCTTCCTGAAGGAATTTTCTATTTTGAATCTCTTGGTAAATGGGAAAGACATAAAAGGGGTTTACCAAATAGATACTATCAGAAAAAAAGTGATAACTTTCTTTAATATGACAACTGATTTTCTAGACAACTGAAAAGAGAATCAAGCTATCTATCTGGATATCAACGAAGCAGTGTCACATAGAAATTTAGCTAAGTGGAAAAGTCGGGAATTGAAGTGCAGGAACAGTAATCTGGGTAAGAAGTTGGTTGGAGGGCAAATGGTAATCAAAAAAGTGGAAATGGAAGGTATCTGGCTGGAGGGACATTACTGGAGTTCTTGAGTATTCATTTAGATCAACCTTGTTTAGTAATTTCAGTAAGGGTCTGAGGAAACCCCTCATATTGCAAATGGTCAAGATTTCGTAAGATTCCCATAAAAGAAAATACAACATGAGGAAGTGAATAGGTTAATAGGAGGTGAAGTCAAACTGAGTTAAATTAAATGGCACACAAATTTGTTCATCTGAGGACTCAGATTTTACAAGTCAGGAGCTCATCCACGGGAAATGGCTGAGAAGAAGGACCATACCACAGCATACAAGCAAATCATAGCTGATTACTGTTGCCAATGAAACAACATTGCTTGAAAAACCAATCCACGAGTGGGCACTGCAAGATCTTGCTAATTTGGAGTATCCTCATAACCCCAACCACTCATCTGCATATGGTCACCCCAAGAAAGTTGAGCTGTGAGAGGTGCAGAGGGAAGGGAACGGTGAGATATAGGGAGTAACCCGTATGACCAGAAAAGACTGCTGAACTCAGCCAAGGCTGAGAACAGCTGCTGTCTGTAAGTACATCACTGTGGAGAGAGAAGAGTTATCTGTGGAGAGGACAAAGGTAGCACAAAACCAGATTGGTTCAAATTGGACGTTAATTAAATTTGGCTGGAAATTTGAAGATGTTTATAACTGAGTATTGAATAGCCTTTTAGAAGGAGTATCAAGGGCAAATAGAATACACTCACTGTGAGTGGGGTTCTTGATATATTTATCTTGTGGTGCAATTGTTGAAGGTGCCAGAACTCAGTGATCCAGAATCTATCTTTTGGGTCTGTCTTTCTGGACTTCGTTTTCCTAATACTGCCATTTAAATTTAGTCTCTAGATGTCCTCCACATTTCCCTAATATAATCGATGCCAACACAGATCATGCCTTTGACCTGTCCAGAAATGCATTCAGCTATCCAGTGACATCTTCTCCTGTCACTGGATAAGAGCCAATGTTTTGAAACCATTAGTGTTTAGCCTCTACCCCTACCACATTATTTGCCTTACAGGCGTAATGCTTTCTCCTGTGAGCCTTGTCATGTGCAGAATGATTAAACTTCTGTTGTAGATCCTACGATTCAAGAAAATATTGTGTCTGTTCCCATTTTAAGACTTGCTTCTTTCTTGTCACTCTGGTAATCATCAAGTCCCTATGGTACTAGCTTCCAAATATTTAGAAACAGAAAATTTCTCTTACTGTTTCCTTTTTAAGACTTTTGGAGAAAGCAATTAATTAATTTGTTTATGTTTTCATGTATAGGATGAGTGAGGGTGGCTTGTGTATGTATAAATAAATGACTGAAGGGAAACTAAATCATTTAAAATGGATGCTACATATGGACATGTAAATTTTGAGAAAATTTTTGTTATTTTTATTTCCAAGAACTGTTTCAGAGCAGTCATCTCATTTGAGCTTACACCTTCACAAGCCTCCATGTCCCTTGTGAGAGGTCATTGCAGAATAGAGATGAACCACATCATTTTCAGGCTTTTTCTCATAGACAGTTTGCCCCACTGGAAGGTTAGAGCTAATGGCTCTGAGGTGGATGCAGTCTGGAACTTGCCCCTTTTTAATGATGTACTCATTTAGTATTTTCTTCTTTGATGCAGTAAGCTTTCAGTCTCCCAGATATGAAGTAGTTTTGGTGTATTTTATACCAGCAAGACCTTAAAACTTTTTAAATGCCACATGGATACAGAGAGCAAACTGGACAGCAGAGTCTGGTTCCCTGTGCAGTTTCTTCAAATGAAAGTCCAGGCTCACACACAGAGAACTTAGGAACATATGTTCTGTCTTGAGATTTACACTGGTGGGGGGAAGAATCAATGATAAGAAGCATACGATATCTGAAACCCCCCACCCAGATACTTAAGAGCATCAAATAAATATTTACTTGCAAATTTGAAAACAAAATCTAATGATTAACTAAGCATAAACTGTTTTGCCAGAGTTGTTCTGGAAACATTATCTCTTACCCGGTAACTGCTGAAGTTAAACACATTACTGAAGAACCTGAAAAATGTAATTTTCCCTTCTGAACTTTGCAGGTGGTGGGCTGCTGACGGCTCCTTCTTCGGAGAAGTAAGAAATCGAATTAGACTCTTTAATAGGATGTAGAGCAAGAACAACACTATGAAGGGACCTTAAATTGGCCAACGCTCCAAGAAGGCCTTGCCTGGACCTTCTCCTGTTATGATCTCTCAAAGACTGAAGTTATTTAAAACACAAATGAACTGTGTTTAATGCATCAAGGACTAAAACAGTAGCTTTTAAATACAGGGACCTGGTAATGACTGGGCAGGAAAGAATGTAAATAGGCAGATATATACACCCTTTATATGTCTAGAAGCAAAAGAAGAAATGGCAGCAAGGACACTGAAGAGCAACTAGCAAAAGTAATCAACACTACTGATAAGTATTTATTAATACTTACCAGAAACACAAAGCCTGTCAGAAAATTTGTAGGGTCCACTGATGATCACAGAATCACGGAATGTTAGGGGCTGGAAGGGACCTTGAAAGATCAGTCTAGTCCAATTCCCCTGCTAGGGCAGGATCACCTGAGCAGGTCACACAGGAATGCATCCAGATGGGTTTTGAATGTTTCCAGAGAAGGAGACTCCACAATCTCCCTGGGCAGCCTGTTCCAGTGCTCTGTCACCCTCACTGTAAAAAAGTTTTTCTTTATGTGGAGCCTCCTATGCTGCAGCTTGCATCCATTACCCCTTGTCCTGTCATTGGACATCACTGAGAAGAGCCCGTCTCCATCCTCCTAACACACCCTTTTCCTATTTATAAACATGAATGAGGTCACCCCTCAGCCTCCTCTTCTCCAAGCTAAAGACACCCAGCTCCTTCAGCCTTTCCTCATAAGAGAGATGTTACACTCCCTTCATCATCTTTGTGGCTCTGTGCTGGACTCTCTCAAGCCATTTCCTGTCCTTCTTGAACTGAGGGGCAATATCAGAATATGTAAGATGTGCTCAGAGAACACAGAGCAATTCCACAGATTGTATAGACTTTCACTCTGTCAGTGTTCACCACAGAAGAAAGGATGGATATTCCTATTGAAAAACTGATTCTTTATGGGATACTGATCCAAAACTGAAGGGAGGCTAAAGGGATGCTGGAACTGACTGAAAAAATGAACAGCCATGTAACAGCAGGACCAGAGTTTATTCAGTCATGAGATCCAAAGGAAGTCAGGGATGGAATAGCTGTGTTACTAGTCATGGTGTATGCCCTCTTACTTAAATTGCATCTATACCTGAGAACTCTAGGGTGACACTAAAGTCTATTTTTGAAATAAGTTTCTAGAGCAGTTATGAAGAATCGACAGGTCTATAAAGCCCAATAGCTGTATAGACCAAATTAGTAGAAACTGTAATCAAGAATGGAATTAATGGACATATGGTACATGCGATTTAACTGGGAAGAGTCAACCTGGAGGGGTTTGTGAAGAAGTCAGTGGGGTTTTCTGTAAAAGAAAGCCCTTCATCACAAATCCTTTACAGTTCTTTCCAGAAGTCAATAAAAACTTGGATAAGGATGATGTGATTGATAAATACTTAGATTTTCAGAATGCTTTTGACACAGTCTTTCATTTTTATGGTAACTTTGCACCTGTGATTTAGGAGGTTTGCTGATAGAGACAAGATATGGAACAAAATAAACCTTTGATTTAACATGACTATGCTAATGTTCTACTGTTACAGCCAAGATGACTTCTGCCCACTGTGTCCTTGCAAGTCCATTGTTGCTCCTGGTTTCAGACAACACAGGGTACTTCTGAGTTGTAGCAAACCCCAAGCAATCCTGTCTGATCCTGCAATATTTATTCCCGTAATCTCGTAGTCCCAGAAAGTCTCTCAACTCTCTTGCACCACAGAAACTCCACTTCTATGAGCAAACTTATCCCCAGAGAAGAAGGAACCTCCTGCTTTCTAGTGGGGTCCACCTCATCCAGTTAGTCCCTTCCAGAAATGTAATGTAAAACAAGAATCAGCAGCCAAACAGAGCTTGTCCATCACAGCTATGAACAAAAGTGAATAGCCCTGCTGGCAAGCAGCCTGGTTAACAGGAAAGCTGCGGAAACACCTGCTACCAGCTCACAAATGGAAGCATCCTTTGTGGGCTCAAAGCCACGCAGCCTGTTGAGATACCAACTGCCACACAACGTCCTGGCTCTCATGTGTTGCCTGACCTAGTCGAGAGGTGGTCTCCCTGCTCACAACAGGGAGGTTGGATTAAAATGATCTCTAAGGTTCCTTCCAGCCCAGGCCATTCTATGATTTCTTAATGATTTCTTAATTACAGATACTGTCTTAGAGACAAGCAAAGAGACAATGTGATTTCTTCAGGAAGACAAGAGAGGGACACTGTGCCATGCTGGTCAACAACTGAAGAATGTCCTTTAGAAACCGTGATCAATTAAAAAGCTGTTAATCTTCTCTATCTTATATTAAAGGCCAGGCAACTCAAGAATCTGACAGCTCTAGCCAGGATCCTTGTGTGGAGCAGATCTTGTGGTGGCAAAGAATCCAGACCTTTATGTCCTTAAAGGGAATTTACTGGATTTTACATCCTATTTAGATATCCTTCTGACAGCTGAGAAGTAACTGAGTTCAGATGACATGAGCTGGATCGATATGTATTGCATTCATTTTTCAGCATTGTCATTTGAGTCATCTCTATTTCATATGTTTACAGGTGTTCTCTTGCCATCCACTGTGTATCCTTGCATCATTAAAGAACATTCATCTTTGTCATTCATCCCTTCGATTCACACTAGTTTCATCAGAGCCTTGTTTGTCCTCTTACTTCTCTGGCATGGATGATATAAGCATTTTTCATTGTTTTGCAACTTTTATTTTACAGTTTTAGTTCTGTCTATAAACTGTTGGTGATCTTAGTTGGATATTTCCAGGCGTTTTAATCCTAAACATTATTGAAGCACCAATCAAGCACTGAGTTTAAAATAAAAACAGCTATGCTGGATCAGCCTGGGAATTCATAGTCTCTCTTTGTATAAGAAGCAAGGTAGGCATTAACATGTGATGATACAGATGCTTCTTATACTTCAGCAGTGTGTGGCTTTGGGATTTCATGAGTTGTATAGCTGTGCAGTACAGAGATCCAGTTTTACATATCTCTCTGCATGCCAGAGAAGCACTTCTCTTTCAGCTGCTGGCTGCTGTGTGATGTTAAAAGTCACGTCTTTAAGATAGGCAAGAGAAAAAAATGGCTTAAAAATCAGGTGACGTAGGTTGGGGGAGGAAAAGATAACTATTTGCTTGTCATTGTGCTGGAGATATTTTGACCAGAGCTGAAAATCAAGCTGTGTATAAGTGTGTGCTATGACATTTAGAGTTTGGGGTTTTTTTTTAAGTATGCTATTTGTGTGAAAAAAAGAGTATAAAATCTACTTTCTCTTCTTTTTTTTTTTTTACCTTAAAGACACAAAGTATAGGTCTTAAGCTAGTGTAAATGATCTGCTTCAGATTTGATGGAGATTAGCCAATTTATACAACATGAGGATTGGGCTCATGTTCTTTGGAATTAGGTGACAGACAACTCCACAGGAATACATTACATAGAAACATAATCACAGAATCAGAGAATGTCAGGGATTGGAAGGGACCTCGAAAGATCATCAAGTCCAATCCCCCTGCCAGACCAGGAACGCCTAGATAATGCTACACAGGAACGTGTCCAGGCGAGTCTTGAATGTCTCCAGAGAAGGAGACTCCACAACCTCCCTGGGCAGCCTGTCACAGTGTTCCGTCACCCTCACTGAGAAGAACCTTAACCTTCAACATAGAAAAACAAAGGAAAGCTAGAGGAAATGGAGATTAGTGAATGCAAAGGCATGATTTGTTAAAATCTTGGGGAAAGTTCAGGAAAAGTAAACAGTCCATCCTGATTACAGAGTAAGCATACACCAAAAATGTTATTATTGTCCTTCTGTCCTAACACAAGAAACCCTAAAAAATCAGAGTGGAATATGTTCCAATAAGTATAATTAAAAGGATAAATATGGAAGATTTATGAAGATAAATATGCAAAGGATGTGATTGCTCGCTCTACTGATATTCTAGGAGAAAAGTTCTTATATATCTTATAAAAGGTCTGCAGAAACACAGCATCCTCTTGGCTCTCTCTGATGCAGCATCCAAGGGCCTTGTAGCAGCACAGTACATGGTGTGGCTGGTGTGGCTAGTATCTGTAATACTGGTAAGGACAATTCATGTCATACATCTGAGTTTTTCAAGTAATTTATCCCTTATGCTTTTATTTTAGAGAACGCAAGGATATAAACATGTGTCTGAGATTTCCAGTGGAAGGCAATGAAATCTGTAAATGAGTTCCTGAGTGAGTGCTGCTGTCTATGGAAAAGACATATCTTTACCTGTTGTTAGGATGGTTTTCCCTGAAAGAACTCAGAAATAATAATTCCTACCTCAGATAACAGTTCCCAAGTTGATATTTTTCAAGTGGCACAGAGTTCTTGAAGTGCAAATAACTCAAAATACAATCTGACTCCAAAACGTAAAATAACTTTTATTAAAAGAGATGTCTTACTGGTTATGTCAATGGGCTTATGATTTCATACTGTGCACATTTCTTTACTAGTTAGCAATGAGAGATTCTGTACAAACAACAAAATAAATCAAACAGAAAACTGGATTTTAAGTAGAAGATTAACTGTTTTATTACTGGAAGAATTCCTGTGTATTGGAACTAAAAAGTAGGTATTTTCACTGGCTGCCTTTAAAAAAAAAAAAAAAAAGCTTTTATATTTCTGCGCACACAAGTGGTCACTTAAAAGCAAAAGGTGAATAAAGAGCATTTTTCTTAATTTATACATCCTTGTGTGCTTGGTTAGCTGCTGTGATATATCACTTTCTTTGAGTAGGAAGCCACAGGTATCGAGCTGATTGGTACCATATCTTTATGAGAAAACGCTACGAGTTGGGCAACACTTTCTATTTCACAGCAGGTCTGTCCTTTAATTTGAGTCACTGACGTGATGTGGCTGTAGGAAAAAATAGTGAACTTTTGATTTCAGCCAGCTTACCCAAGTTACACGCAGATGAACATACAGATAAAGTGGGCAAAGAAAGGGAAAAGCTGTAATTGCAGTGTGCTGCAGGCTGATTTCTGGCTGGCAGCAGGCTCTGCCTTAGCTCTGCTAAAGCAGGAGACAGACAAATGGCAGCATCACACCAGATGTCTGCTGCTCCTGCTTGTGAGGAGAGCAAGGGATCAGCTTGGCCACAGCATCATCACTGCCAAAACTCAGTTAGGCACCATTTCATCACCCCAGGATTTGTAAGGTATTCTTTTCAGCCCTGACCTTCTCCCATCATCACCCACGTGTGTATATCTTCAAAGGCTCAAGAGAGCGGCTGGACCTGTGCTGTGATGACTGTGAAGCTAGACATAAGAAAGAGGAGAGGAAGATCAGTGCTGCTTTGGGGATACCACCCTGAACATGCTGGATGGGCAGGGGTGGATTTTCTTTATGTGACAACATGCTTCGTTAAGAGGAGGAGGGATCTCCCTTCATGACAGCAGCTCCTGGTAGGGCACTGACACCGCTAGCAAGCATTTCTCATTTAGTGCTCTCAGTTGCTCTGCTCCTCTCATTCTCATATGTGACTAAAACTGCCTGTGAGATATCTTGTCAAAATGACTGCGACCATCACTTGCCTGGGTTGCAAATGGGAGAAATGGGAGCAACCAGCAAACCTCACATCCAGGGCTTGGTGGGGAAGGCAGAGATTCAGAGTACTGCTTTTTTTTTTTTTTTTTTTTTTTTTTTTGCTTCCCAAGGATTCTCTTACATTGATGGAGAATTTCAAAAGACTGATGTAGGGCAACTGGAGGCTTCTTCCCAGGCACTTGATGTGGTAACGCATCCCTATATTCTGTGCTGATAGTAGCTGAGTGTAACATGGTTATCCTCAGAGAAACAAATGCCACTACTGAGGATATAAAAAACTAAATTGTCTTCTGCAAAGCAGCTCCAGAAATGAAGACTAGAAGTGTAAGAAGCTAATGGCTTATTCTGCTTTTTTTTAAAAAAAAAAAAGAAAAAGAAAAATAGGGACCTTCTTCAACCTTGGATGATGCAGAAACTCAAATATTGCTTCTGTCTTTTAATAAATACACAGTACTGTTGAGGATATTGGCTCTCTTTCCTGAGGAAATCCAGCATTCTCTTAACAATTCCTGTAAATTGCCAGGCAGACATCAAAACTACATGGCCAATAATGTAATATCCTTCTTTCTATATATGTAGATGGGATAAATAAGTAACCCTTTGAAACCAGATCCTTGAAAGCTGGATGAAATTTTCAAAAAAATTATTTTTGCCAGAAAAATAGGTTTCTCCTAAGCAAAAGTGTCTGCTCTCAGAAACTTTCCATTTTTATTATAAGCCTGAAAATAGTCCAAAACTAGAGAAAATTCTGGTCAAGTTTCAAGATTCTTCTTAGTTTTCCTGTTGGTTTATTTTTACATAAAATCAAAAGGGTCTGCAATACATTTTCTGTCTTTAGAAAGACACTTCTTATAGTGACAAAACAATTCCAATCATTCTATAGAAATCAATGATCTTGATTCAGTATGGCAACAAATAATTTGTGGCATGCAAGTGTGAAGTGGTATAATTATCTTACATCTGCATCAAACAACAGTGTAGGAGGAATATGCAAAAATTATAACACCTTACTATAAATGTGCATTCTTATGCTTCTTAACACATGCACATGCTTCATGTGGAATTCCGTGTGTTTTAAAATGCAACATGCTTGGCCTACTGCTGGGATAATAGCTTTAGTTACATTTTCTATTATGATTTATTCAATCCCATTGTCTAAAACAATTATACAAATTGTGGTGTAGAAAAACCCCTCAAGGCAATATAAAGCAACATTATAAGTTTCATTAAATCTCACTGAAATGGGTGGACTGTTATAACCACAAGACCTTAAGGTACATTCAAAACCACATTCCAATCCTGCAACAAAAAAACCAATTTCCTCCACCATGGATTTTACCCTTTTACTGCAACCAGTGCACCACGTGGTAGCGTGTAAAGATACACGGAGCCAGGTTTAACAAGCTAACTAGTAGAGTAGAAAGAGTTGCTTCATGCCAATACAGTACGGTGCCAAAGCTGTTTGGTCTGTCATGATGACTTATAAGGATTTTTGCTGCTAATTGACTTGAGGAGGCCCAGGCAGGAGCACCAGGGAAGGGCTGAGCAACCAAGTTGGGGAAGGCTGCTACAAGACCTAGGTTTTAGTGTAAGCAGTTCTTTTGAGATTGGCCAAGAGCAGAACACTAAGAATGCCACTTTTTAGGTGGAATGCTGACTGAAGGAAGTGTCCAAAAAGTAAGCAAAGGGAACTATTTCTGTTAGGTACTCCTGGGTGTAGAAATATTTTTCACATGCTTACTAAAATAAGCGGTATCAAAGAAAAGACTCCACCACCATTGTTTTTCTACAAAATATCACTCAATTATCTTTAAACTGCCCGATTAGGACAAAAGAATGAAAGTCAGTATAAAAGTAGGAATTATGATCAAGCCTTGTTGTATTTTTCATTTTAAAATTTAGTAAATGTCTTTTTCAGTACTGGTTCATTCATCTTGTTGAAGAGTTTTTGAATAGACAAAAGAAATTAACAGTACATCAGGACACAGAAGTCACATTGCTTCATATTACAACTTTTTTATGTTCCTAAACTAGTAAACTTTGTAAATACATTTTGTAATTAACAACTGAAATATTAATTGCACACATCCTTAGTGGGGGATACTGAGGATGGCAAAACTGAATTACTTTCTTGTACTTGACAATTTATTTGCTTTGCAGAAAAACAGATGTATTGAAATTAGGCCCATGCAGAGTTAGCAGACTTCCTATTGTATGTCTCTGTGTAAAGTCTTGTGTTTAATGCAAGCATAGAATTTTGCATGTGTGCAACTTATTTCAGGATTTCCTCTTGCCCTCTCCTATGACCTGGAGCTACTTTGAGCTGTACAAGGACTAACGGAGGAAAAGAGTCCTAGCGAGGACAACTAACGGCAGGAAGGGAGGGAATAGAAGTACCTGGTGGACACATTTCATTCCTTCTTTAGCCTGTGACCTAATAGAGTTCAGTGAAGAAAGAACATCCATATTTGTTCAGTTGGCTTATGAAAAAAGAGAAACCTGTGCTGTAGTTTATACAAGGCCCGGCTGACTGAGCATTCTCACACAGCTTCCCCAGAGTCAGTTCCTACAACTTGGACAGATAAAGACCCAGCATCTGTAAGACAGATGTGACAACATAATGGTTCAGGACCTTGTTACAACTTCTGCAGAAATCCACTGTTGCAAGTATCTCCTTCCTTCTCTTTCCTGTTAGCCTGGGTTGGAGTCAAGATTTGAGAATCCGGTATGACCCAGGAATCACTAAACCTGGGCTGCAGTGGGACGAAGATGCAGTGGAAAGTGACACAGAAGACTACAAAGGATCAATAGGGGTTTACTGGGTTTGATGCTCACTTGCTCTACCGTGTTTTTAACAACAGGTTTGTCATGGTAGTAAAGAGCAGGATAGACTTCATATTCACATGATTTCAGATCTCTTATTCAGTCTCAGATTCTTGACATAATTTTTAAGTCTTTGACAGTTATTGCCTTTGACACTGCTTGTGGGTTAGATTTCTCAGTAGACATAACGTAAGTCCAGCAGATATCACAGCCCATGATACTTCTTCCTAGCAAATTCCTTGTCAGCTTTATTAACACTGGATCTATATTACATGCTAGCAAATCGTGTTACTTTGTGGTGTACTATTGTAATCTGTGCTACTGTGAGTACTTTACATCAGTCCTGTTCAGTGCCTTTGGACAACTAGGTGGATTAAATCATCCTTCCCACTTCTTTTTCCTCTTCTCCATTACCAGTCTCCTTTGCTTTCATGTTTTCTATGTCCTCCAACTCTTTTCAGGTCTTCTTCTCAGATTCTACAGCTGTTTCTCCGTTTTTCAGTTTTCACCTGCACCAAAATTTCATTTTCTACTTAGTTTCTGCTATTTATGTACTGGCGCTTCCCACTGATGGTGAGTTGTGTCTCTGCTTGTAGTTGCCAAGCCAGCAGTGGGAAACTCCTGCACACCATGCAGAGGCTCTTGATGTAACAGCCGCTGTCTGAAAGGCCTAATGTCAACTATCCTTCTTGCTCCTTGGACCTACCATCTCTGTCACACCTATCCCAGCCAGAGGGACAGAAAGAAACATACAAATGCAACTGAAACTGTGTGCAGGAAACATATATTCCTTTTAAAATAAGAGGCTCGCTGGAGAATGATCACAGAAGTAAGAGTAGTAGTTTATTTCATGGCTTTTTTGATTCACCTTTTTCTTCTAAGGATATTTCTTACTTTAGCCTCAGAGAATGACAGATTTATTTGCATGCTAGTGTAAGTGATAGTAAACTAGTTGCTTAAATCCCCTCTTCCTGGTCTGCTGAGAAAATGAGAGACACGCTCATTAACATTTTACATATCCTCTGGATAGTAACAATATATCCAGAGTCAACAAACAGCTCTTAGGTTTCAATATTGAACTCTTCAGTTGTCTAAAAGTAGTTTCCTTAAGGATTGCTAGGAGAAAAAAAAAAATAAAAAGCACCATGGCCAGGGATTCCCTTGAGTTCAGGTCACCACAACAGAGCCATTCTCATGGCTATAAGCAATTCTCTTTATGCGCATGCAAATGGCCTGAGCTGTGGCCATGATGGAGCTAAATGTGACTGCTAACATACTTATGGTTCAAGAGTCTACAGTCTGGCTATAGACAAAATCTGGAGCAGCTACTGAGGACTTTTTCACCTGTTGTGTCTTTTTTTGGGGTATTTTTGTTGTTTGGTTTTCTTTATTTTTTTTCTTTTTCTTTTTGATTGGTTGATTTACAAGTCATCATTATAAACATTATTCTGGTTAATAATAGCAATTCTTGCTCCAGGCCTGATTAAGAGCTCAGCAGTTTCCTTCAGCTGTAATTTTCTTATTGTCCTACAAAGAAGAATGGAAGTCAATAAACAGGAGGTGTTCTTACCACTACAACCTCTTTTGTGATAGCTTCTCCAGCTCCTACCTTGCTTCTTTGAAATTGGTTCAACATTTCTCTAAGTTTCTCAAGTTCATTTATTGCAGAAGGTTTCTAGAAGTATTCTAAAAAAATCCAGAACTAACTACGTTCTCCAGCCTTGGCTATTGAAGCTATTTACCTTTGCATTTTTGACACATTGAATCACATGACTATTACTTGATTACTTTTTCTGACCCTTCCCACAGAATTTGAGCATCTAGTCTTCTTTTGCGAAGTTCTTTGAAGCTGCACTGCACTTATATTTCTACATTCACATCTGTCTACTCCTCTTCCTTCTATTTCCTTCTGCCAACCATTCCCTCTTTCTCTCCCTGCCCACTTGTTTTTCCTTTTCCTTTGATGTTTTACTTTCCCATGAGGATTCTCTCTCTCCCATTCCAGCTGGGTTTTTTGTCTTCACACAGATCCCTTGCTGAAACACAGTTTCACATCATGCTTTAAACACTTTCTGCAAATAAGTCACACACATGTGCGCACACTGTGTAAAATAACTGCTGATTCCAAAAGTAGCTGATCCTATTTCTGACTTAATTTTGCTTTTGCAAAACAATAGTGCGCTATTGGCAGAAAAATCCACTGTCCTCTGAAAAAGATGACATTTTTATGTAACAAATAATTTTTTTTTCCCATGTGAAAAAACACTTAATTTTTCTTGTGAAATGTGAAAAGCTTTACTGGTGAGTGGGAGCGGGTGCAACAGAACCCCCACAGAGCTATAAATATAAACAGGAAAAATTTTCTTAATATCTATCCAAGAGCCAATCTGCTTTAGCCAACTCACAGAGTACAATGGCAGTTAAAATAATCTACTAAGCATTTTGTGTGGAAGCTACTGACTGATCTGAATACTCCTTAATGTGACTGATTAGACCACACTCAAAACATCTGTCTGAACATTTGGATACACCTCTGTAAAAGAGATTATATATTCTTTCATCATCAGTGATCGGATATATGGTATCTTGGTTGGTATTATTAGTGCAATGCCCCCAAAAGATACAAGTCCTGTCTTCATGAAAGAGCAGTGTGTACATTTGTTTTCTAGCAGTCTGCCCTAAGCAGAACACCAAATATTTCTCATAGTCTACAGGGAAAAGAACTTATAACTCTGCAGTTCACAGCAAAAGATCTTACAAACATATCTCTAAATGAGCATAAAACAATCTCTGCAATTTTCTAGAGAGAAATCATGAGAAGCCAGCAGTTCTAATTCTAGCATGTAATTCAGAACTACAATACCTGCTTTGCCTGAACACCGTGTTTACGTTGTGTAAATGCACCTAAATCATGAATCCTGCATCTAATTAGTTATAAAATCAAAATGATCAGTTAAGTCCATAGTCTTACTCTTACTCTGCAGGATAATGGCTGATAAAGATACAGGAAGGTATCATTACCCCACAGCAAACTAAGAACAGGGAAACCTAATCCACTCCTCGTAGATGCTTTTTCAATCTGTTCTTAAAAAGCTGTAACCATGGGGAGCCCATGTTATCTCAAAGTAAGCTATTTCAGTGGTTAATTATCACCACCATTAGAGAGTTTTCCCTACTGTCTATCCTAAAACTCCTTTGATCTAATTTAGCCTCATTACTTGTCCTGTTCACTGTAGATACAAGGAACAGATAATTCTCTTTCTCTTTGCAGAAATCTATTTCATGTATAAGTTTTTCCAGTGTAAAGTCATAATTTCTAAGCCTCTCTATCTTTCAATTACAGGTGATGATTTGCCCAAGCATTTATATGCTTAAATCAGGTTTGGATGAGACCTTCTGCAAATTTGGAAACTATAGATAAAATATTTAATGCAAGGTTTAATCCAAGTTGGCTGTGCAGTAAATGCTATGTGTGCCTAGTGATTTTTCATGTAAATCTTGCCTAAAACAGTAATAAAATCTTATAAATATCATGCTTGTAAACAGATTTCATCCTGGATGAACAGAAATCAGATTCCATGACTATAAAAAATAATACATCTCTGGTAGTCTGACCTCAGTCTCTGCCAGTCTCCTAGTAATTAAAATTATAATAACCTGATAATTAAAGCTTTCGTTACTAAACAATTAGTACTTGGGTGTGGCTGAAAGTGTTTCATGAGCCCTCTAGCCAAGAAAGTAGAAGCAGGAGGCAGGGAGTGGTTGTAGCTGCAGCCTTCTCCACTTAGCAGGATTCGAGGTTTAAGCAGTGAATCTGAGCCTGACTGCAGCAACAGGTCAAGAGGCAATAGTTTTAGAGTAGAGCAGGGTAGATTTAGATTAGATATTAGGAAGAAGTTCTTTACTTCGAGGGTGGTGAAATACTGGAACAGGCTGCAGAGAGAGGTGGTAGAGGCTCCATCCCTGGAGGCATTCAAGGTCAGGCTTGATGGGGCTCTGAGGAACCTGATCTAGTTCAAGATGTTCCTGCTCACTGCAGGGGGGTTGGACTAGATGACCTCTAAAGGTCACTTCCAGCCCATTATAATGGCCATGGCTTGTCACTGCCCACCTCCATCCACCCTGTCTCCATTCCGTGGTAGCTGACCCTAGTAGCCCATAGGCTTGCCAAGCTGCAGTGGAGCAAGATTCTCTTCTGTCAGACATCAGCAAAAGAAATAGAACCTGTTACCTACAAGAAGGCCAGAGAGGGACTTTTTACAAGAGTGTCCAGCAGTAGGACAAGGGGAAATGGATTTAAATTGAAGGAGATTAGGTTTAGGTTAGATTTTAGGAAGAAATTCTTCAGTACGAGGATGGCAAGACTCTGGAACAGATTGCTCAGAGAGGTTGTGGATGCTGCCTCCCTGGAGATGTTCAAGGCCAGATTTGATGAGACCTTGAGCAACCTGGTCTAGTTGGAAGGTGTCCCTGTCCATGTCAGGGAGGTTAGATTAAATTATATCTAAGGTCCCTTTCAACCTAACCCATTCTATGACTCTATTCTATGATTCTGTTATTGTCATGGCAAGGAAGGACTTTGCTGAAGAAGAATTAATCTCAGGTTCCCACAGCACTCAGAAAAGACACAATTTTTTTCTCACAATTTGCCGGCAAGTAATGCTACAGAACATTACAGAAATACTGAAGGTAAAAGAGCTGTGGAACATGACCAAAGAAATTCCAAGTAGAGATGCACTGCAAGAAAAAAAATGTGATAATGTAGGACAGCCTTGCTGTACAGATGATCAGACCTGGGCTAAACTGTGCTCCAACGCTGTGTTAGCCTTTTGACTGCACTTTGGAAGTAGAGTCCCATCAGGCTTGGCACCTCAGCAGGCTAATGGCAGACCTAGGTAAGTGCTAAATGACTACCAGTCCAGGTTAAAATCTCATATATGCTTTAGTAAAAGTTTAGATGATGCTTGAGCCTTCTGTGGAGAGAATGCCTGATTTTTCACACAAAGCAGTGGGAGAGTGGGAGTGCTCTATATACAGCAGAAAAGGCAGAGTCAGAGGCAAGAAGAATGGCACTTTTGTCAGTAAGAGAGTGTTCATTAGGGAAACAATTCTGCTCTGTAACGCCTACAATAATTACAAAGATGAAAGGGTTAGACTGTTGGTGTGCTGAGATGTATGGGTGAATACTTTCTTTGTCTTTGAAAGAGGAGCTGTTTTGTGTTCTCTGTTTATTCCCAGACTACTCCAATGAATCTTTCTCAGACTTGGGCTGCTGTCCCTAGGAGAGCACAAAAAGTGTTGGGAATGCTGGTCATACGGAAATAACTTTGTTACACCCACTAGTATGTGTAAACATAGTAGCCACATGGTCAAGCCATTTTCAAAACCGGCCACGCGGACAGGTTAATTTTAAGACTGTTTATAGGAATTTATGAATATATCCAAAAAGCAAACTATCCCAATTGTGGAAAACAGGGTACATCATTGAGCAAATATTATTAAAGAGTAAGGTATGCAATGAATAACATAAAAGCCAACAAATAATAATAAAATATGACAAATTAAAAGTAAGATTTTTTCGTGTTTCACTGATTCATCCATTTTAATACTGCTGAACAAATAACATGCATCATTTCTTGCTCATATTAAGAAAATCAAAAGAAGACATGAAAATGTTTCATCCAAAACTTATTAAAATCAGAGGAGTGTTTATCAATGCATATCTAGAGCTGAGGTTGGAGTATAAATTCATCATAAATTTAGTGGCCAAGTTAAATTCATTAGAAACCTGAAGTTAGAAAAAAAACTATTTGAGGCTGATATTCTTTCAACTTTAGCTTATGATTTCCAGAAGTATTAAATGTATCTGGAATTTAGAAATGGATTGAATGATAATTTATTTCAGGTGAAATTTAACACTATTTATCTCTTTTATATAAATGTTAGAGAAGTTTCTTTTATTTAAGCAACAGAAATAGAAGTTAAGCATTAACAGAAAGGATAAGCTTTGAGTTTACAGATGCTTTTCCTCCATTCTCTCCATCAAGATTCTTGATTGACTCTTCAGTTAAAAGCCCATCTATTTTCTATCTATAAAATGTGTAGAAAGACTTGGACAATGCTTGTGGTAACTAGAAACAGTTCAGCCTTCACAAACCAGTTTCAGTGGGCTTTACAGTGTGTACAAGGCTGTCCAGATGGAGTACAGCTCAGTCAGACGAGAACAATTTTTAAGCTTGTGTGTTTAAGCTATTATGTGAATAGTATGCACTGTTAAATACAGTTAATTTGGCTTATATCCTGGCATTAGTATTTGGTTTAAGTAAGAAATTCAGTAATGATACAATGATTATTATATATTTTTTGAACAGCTATTTATATTCTTCAATGTTTGTTCAAAAGCAAGAGCATATATTAAAGCGCTCTGCCATGCGTAAGATAGGTGACAGGAATCAGCCTGTCTCAAATGCCCAAATTAAAACAGTGTCAGCCTTTGGGGATTTCAAGATCTGGATCTACTTTTTGAAACTGGGATCCTCTCTTAGGACATAGGTGGCTTTGTGGAAGGAGAGAAGAAAACAGAATCAAACCAGAATAAACTATTTGCCAAACAGCCTGGGCTCCTGACACTTGCCACATTCAATAAGCGGAAGGAGAAACACAAGGTACCTCTTTCTTGCATGCTTTTTTGCACAGGGGTAGGTCAAGTAGACCACACATGAAAGTAAAGCCCTGAGCATGTCATGAGACTGGATCAGTTCTGAAGAGAGCAGTGAATTAAGCCTTTTTGGTCTGGCCAAACATCTGAGTAATTAAAATCTGAAAGTTCTGTAATTTCAGTTACATTTGAAGTAGAAGTTTCTTTCACAAATCATATTGTTGATTAGAATCATAGAATCATAATATGGTTAACGTTGGAAGGGACCTTGAAGAACATCTAGTTCCAGCCACCCTGCTGTGGGCAGGGTCACATCTCTCCCACCAGCCCAAGTTGCCCTGAGCCCCATCCAGCCTGGCCTTGAACACTTCCAGGGGTGAGGCATCCACAGCTTTCTTGGGCAACCTGTTCCAGTGCTTCGCTACCCTCATGGTGAAGAATTTCTTCCTAACAACTAATCTAAATCTACCCTCTTTCAGTTTCAGGCCATTGCCCCTTGTCCTGTCACTACAAGCCCTTGTAGAAAGCCCTTCTCCAGCTTTCCTGTAGGCCCCCTTCATGTATTGGAAGGCCGCTATTAGGTCACCCCAGAGCTTTCTCTAAGCTGACTAACCCCTGCTCCCTCAGCCTGTCTTGACAGCAGAAGTGCTCCAACTACATAATTGTCTTTGTGACCCTCCTCTGGACTGTCTCCAGATCCGTGTCCTTTTTGTACTGTGGTCTTAGAAGTCACAGTTTTTTTAAAAATGACAGAATGGTGAAAGATTCCTCCAGAAAGAATTCAAACCATAAAGCTGGATTATCAAGGTAAAACTAAATATAACTAGGTTGTCACGGTGACCTTTTCTGAGCTAATGATAGTCAGACTAATTCTCCCAGCATTATTTCAATGTTTGATAGTTTTTGAAAAATTGTCTTTTCTCCCATTAGCCGTTGTTTCCACAAAGATGAAAGTAAAGGAAACATATGGACACTTCAACAACACCTGCAGAGTTATCTTCTAGGTTCTGTGTAAAAGTACTTACTCGTCTGTTAACTTCCACCATCTAGGAAAATCTGTCCCACTAAATGTTCTGACTCTACTAGCATTAGCTTTCATATTCAGGGTTTTTTTATTACCTTAAATAAATGAGAAATATCTTTATGAGGTGGCTCTCCAGTTGGTCCTGCATTTCCAAATCACTTAGACATCAGAAAACCTACTTTCAACCCACTTTCAAAGGATAATTTGGTTGGCTTAAAATGGGACTAGAAAGTGTATGACTTATAGTAAAAAAAAAAAAAAATTGAAAAGGGTTGATTTCTACTGAGGTATCCTACAGAAATAAGAGATGGTAATGTTAATTTCCACTTTTTTTTTTCTTATATGAGACTGTCATCTCTCTGGGACAAGGTTCATCATCTTAATGTGTCAAGTACAACAGTGACCTGAAACTTGACTGGGCAGCTCTAGCTGATTCCTTTCAGACAAGACTCTGGAGAAACAAAAAGCATGGCCTGCAGCTAGAATCTATCATCATTCTACAGAGGTATTCAAAGGAAAAGATCCACACCCAGTTGC
Organism: Trogon surrucura; assembly: GCA_020746105.1. Taxonomy (NCBI): domain Eukaryota; kingdom Metazoa; phylum Chordata; class Aves; order Trogoniformes; family Trogonidae; genus Trogon; species Trogon surrucura. The sequence goes on along the minus strand of CM036623.1, from coordinate 34,387,589 downwards.
CTAGTTGCAACTGAGCTTTTACTATTGCCCTGGCTGCAAAATTCAATAGAGGAATAACATTTGAAAAATGGATTCTTATAGCTCAGAGTACAGGTAATTTTGCTCCTGGAAAAGATCTATTTATGGTCAGTAAATTATTAACTGGTACATTTTCATAAGTTTGGAACACTAGCTCACTTACCTTCAGCTACGGTTTCTACCAACAACATCTGAGTCCTCAGAGTGCCAATCTGAATCATCGTGTCCCTACCTGCCTGATTTGCATGTACAATCAGATGATTAACAGTATACTTGGCTTGCTGTCCTAGTTGACTTCTGTTTGCAAAATACTCACATAAACTGAGTGCAGAAATTATGTTTTCAATAGGCAAGCCTGCCTTTTGTGATGTGTTGGTCTTTATATGTTTTGAAATGTTTTCTATATGGGAGCAAACAGTCCAGAAACAGCAACTATGTTATCTCTCAAAAGAATGATGTTGCAGGTGACCAACAATTTCTAAAAATAATATTTCTGTCACAGTGCTCTTCCTGAGCATAGAAGTATGAGGCATTGAAACTAATAAGCTTACATAAAGCAGTAAATATTTTGCAAAGCAACCCTTATTACCTATGCTTCTCCCTGGCTTACTTCAGTATATGCACTGTGTTTTCTGGATAGGGAATGATTTTTACTTTTGTGGCTAGCTGTACCACTCTGAGAGACTAGAAGGAGACAATTTTGTATGCAAAAATAAGAAAACAGCTTAATCTAAAACTGAATAAAAGTCTACTTTCTAACTTCTGCTGTTTTGAAAGGACTTTTTTTCTTTGCCAGTGATAAATTATTTTTACTAAGACCCAGCAAAGAAAGAACAGATAAAAATACCACATGTGCACAGGAAAAAAAACTCCTATTCCACGTGCCGTACTGAAATAAATCCTCTCTTCTTGTAAGAGTGGGAAGCGAGAATTGATTTCAATAGATCTACATTTAGAAAAATCTACGAGCCAAATACCACAGGTATGGTATTACTCCAGCTCATGTAGGTGGATGGATTTTGCATTAGCTAGATTATGACTCCACATTTTTGTGAGTTTTGTGGCCAATATATAGTTAGGCACTGTTACCCTCATAGGTTACCTACCACCAAGCTCCAAGAGCTCAGCCAACTGCATGAATTTACGGTCTTGATTGTTATGTGATCGTGTCAACATTGTAATTAGCTCTCAAATAGAGACCACACAGTATGGAAGAAATAGAGTGCCTATCATTCAACTAATCTGAAGGAAAATACACCTTCCAATGTGATTCATCATCTACAAGCTAACAGGATATCCTGAAAGAAAGTTGCTTTCCTACTCTTTTTAAGAATCTGACTGCTGGAAGATCTTTAGCTCTCTTGATATTTCTTCACCATCTTCTCTTTCTGTGGAACCCATACTTCCAAATGAACTAAACATGAGAGGGCAACTCATAGTCACCTTTGAGGTAGTGAAGCTGTTGAGATGCCACGAGATAGGAAAAAAATTCCCTTCACAGAATTAACAAGGTTATTCTGGAACTGAAATTAATCATCCGGGTGCTGCATATAGTAAAGGCAGGTAGCTGAATCCCTCCAAAACATAGAATGCTCCCCTGAAAAAAAAAGGGTAGATTTGGCTTCTAGGTTCTTTACCCCTTCAAAGGTGAGTTTTCCCTTGTTATGATGTACCATGGGCAGTAACTGATACGTGGAAACTTCTACTACCCATTCTCCCATACAACTGTGCACCTCAGAGGGATGGGCTCAGGGCACCAGAATGCTTTTCTCGATGGAAGAATAATATTGTTAATGTGCTAGATTACTTAGTGCTCTCTATGACTTTTAGGAAAATTATGCTGGAAATTAATTGTGATTTCTTTTTCGTTATTTAAAATTGCAGTAGAGTGATTTTTATTCTCAAGTTTTTTTTTACTTCAGTTCTCAATTGAAATAAAAACTGACTGGAGCAGTGGATTTTCCTGCCAAGTGGCATCCGGCACTGATCTATGGTCTGTGCATACCCCCTACCTTGTCCAAAGTGTTTCACTGGTGTGATCTTTTCTAGAGACTGATTTTTAATTTTGAGGTTAGATATACCGTTATGAGATGCTAACAGCAAAAGAAGTAGGCCTTAAACATCTCAATACGTTAGGAATTTGAAAGATAGACATGAAAATAAACAAAGCCTGATGCACACTCAATAGATCCACAGTTCCCTGTGCCTTGAAGGAGTTTGACCAGTACCTGCTTTCTCCACAGCAAGGCAAGAAAGAAGCAGTTAAAAGAACTTATGACTCTCTAAAGAATTTACATCTCTAAGCTTGACCTTTATATAGGCCAACATTTAGGTTATATGAGGACAGATTTTATACATGTCCCACCTTAAAGCTGTACAATGGAGAAAATACCTCACGTGCCCAATTTTTCCTCCTTAGCCCAAACCTCCCAAAATAACACCACTGCCCTTTTGTGGGAAAAACATGGATGTGATTTTTTTTTTTTAGGAAATAATTTTTGTTCAAATAATAAGAACCATCTGTCTCACAAAGGTTTGTTTGGTTTCAGACATACTGTGTAACAGGGAACATTATTAGAGAAAAGCCCATAAATTATATGTTGCTCTGGGAGCCTTAAAAATGCTAAGCAAAATTCTCTGCTGCTATAAATGGGTACAGTTTCATCCCATTACCCTGGCAGAAACCCTACTGTGTTTCTGATGTAATCAAATAAAAAAATCAAACCACTTAAAGAAAAGTCAGGTTAACTTTTAAGCCACTGTCTGTGCCATGTGTAATAAGCATTGCACTGTAGAATTTTTAATTACCATAAATTTTCTTGGTTTATTATCCATAGGGCTACACTATACAGATAAGATGGGGACAGAGGTAGTCGACTTGAAGTCTAAATTGTAGCAAGCAGAACATTTTATTTTGTACTTGAGCTTTGGAGAGTTTAAGAGGTTATAACGGGAAAATCATGGATAAGTATAAGAAACACAGCAGAAGAGGCATTATGCGAAATTACGTTTAATTTCAGTGGTCATAGACTAAGGTCCCAGAGATGTCTTAACTTGTTGAAGCCAATAAGGCACCTTTCAGAAGAGTTCTTCTAGATTTCTTGCAGGTAATGCATCCATATTGACTCATAACTCTCTGTCCTGAATAAAGGAATAATACAAATGCTAACATGGTGTGATCAGAGTCAGTCCAAAGAGAGGAAATTTCCTGTGTTGATTTTCTGTAACACTATCAATTATTATTCAGAATTGCATTGAGTTTTGCTAATGCAGATGAAGAATGCAGCACATTTCAGACACTGCAAGACATATTAACTATTCTCAAAAAAGGAAGTGTGCTACCATTTTTCTTGCATGGTTGTAACCATCTTCATGGGAATTTAGGTATAGTTGGAAACATAACATTTATTCCTCAAAGGGGAGTGCAAATCTGATCTTAAGTTGGCTAACTTTTATCAATACCACAATCTTTTCACATAAGGCTCACACTGTTGGGAAGTTTACAGCTTCAAAGGTTCTGAATATTATTTCTGAATACGTTAACTTGACTGAGAAAACAGTTTATTAAAAATCCATATCTATTCCTGTCAGTACAAGACAAGGAACTCTCAAGAGAGGCTGCAACACAAATAAACGTCGAGTGATGGTGGTCCCAGTTTCCCTAACTGTGCCAGGTCTGCTCTGTAGACTACAGCAAAAGGGATTTTTCCTTTCTGGGCTATAGGCTGGATCTTCAGAACGTAAAGCTCTAAAGAAACACAAGACTAAGAAAGACTGAAGAGACTCTATTAACTCTTCTTTTCCTCCCTTAAACCTCCACAAATACTAGCTAGAGCAGCAAACACAAGCTCTTCCTTATGAGGACTAGATGAAGAGATCAGCAATCCAAGAAGCAGCACCTTAACTCCAGCCATTCAACAAAGCTGGAAAGCTTCTGGCCACTAAAACAGATGCCAGCTAGAAAAAAAAGGGCTAGGGAGAATGTCTGCGCTTGGAAAAACACAAACATTTGGTGCCTGGCCCTGAAAAGGGTCATTCAGCTGTAACAAACCATTGATATTCAGCTCGTGTTTAGTGCCAATTGACTCCGAGCAGAACTGCCAAGCAGAAGTAGGCTTCCACTTCAACTCTTAGGGAGTCTGCAGTCTACCATCCATCAGGGAAGGGAACAAACCATGGCAAGACTGTGAGCCAGCCCTTGGCTGGAAGGGAAAGCTAGTGCCAGCCAGCCTACCCTGTGGCAGCACTACACTCATGTGGGCAGTAAGCTTTCATTTGACTCTTTAGTTTAAAGCACAGCATTGTCCCTCTGCATCAGCTCCTGGTTCATCAGTCAACTCAATTTCAATGATAATTTGGCATCGTCTCTCAGCCAGGAGTAATGAAACTGATTCACACTTTCAGAAACAATTTGACCTCCTTGTAAAAACAACTGAATAAAGTCTTCTGCAGCTTCACCGTAAATCAACTATCCCAGGCCGAAATTGTACTCAACAAATCATGCCTATCTCTGTGTACTTAATCTTCTTTTTATAGAAGAAGCAACTGTTAGATAAGCAAGAATAAGAACTACAAAGCAGATTCAGCAACCTTTTCTCAGCAGTACATCCTTCTCCAGCCCCTGCTAACTTCACTTGCGTTTAGACTAAAATATTCCTCCCTCCTCCTGAGTCAGATTAAAAATCAAAAAGGTGAAGAAAAGAATCAGACTGTCTTTAGTCCCAAAATATTTTCATATTTTCAGAAAAAAAATCCTTATTCTGGATTGGAGCAAAAAAAAAAATCAAATTTTCTCTTGCAGAAGCACAGAGAAACAATTTACTCTGGTTGTTGTCACAGCATCAGTAAGTGTTGTCAAGGCTCTTGAAATCCACTTGTTAGGGAAAATACTTTGAATCACAGTATCAGTATTCATATTCCTTGATTAATTCTGGAGGTGTTTGTTATTATTTTTATGGCAATGCACACTGGTGCTGTATTCATTCCTGCTCCTGCAAGAGAAGTTTACACATCTCTCTGGCTTTTAGACATCTGTATCACATGAAGAGTTTAAGTCCTTCTATCTTTTGTTCTCCTTCCTCTTTCCTGTTTCTATTATTTATATTATTACTACCAGTGTTATTATTAATAAAGTCTGAGACTGGAGTTCAGGCAAAAGAGCCAGTGTATGTATGGAGTTAGCAGGTCCACTTTATACCATAGAGCAATATTCTGTGCTGCAGACTTTACAAAGGTATCCAGTTGGATAGCTTTTGATTTTTGTTGGGTCACTGATTTGGACTGTGTGTGTTTGGCCGGGGCAAAGCTCCACACTGAAAACATGCCTTGCAATCCCCCGTGTTAATGATGGCCATGATTTGCTTCTATGTGGAGAGATCAGTGAGAAAAACCTTCTTCTCATTCTGTTTTTGGTTTTGAGCATTCTGTGCATCTACGTAGGCATGAACATATGGGTCAGCAGTGGTTGTTTGAAGTAAATCACTTGCTTACTTCACTCCACTTACTATGCTTTGGGTCTTGAAGTATGCAAGCACAAAACCAAATCAGGAGATGTGCTCCAGCTGTCCTAGTAGTCCACCTCAGCAATTGGCAGGAGTTTCGTTTGCTGGAGTAGAATAGGATTAGCTCCAAGTAAAACCCTCAAATGTGTACAGATGTGGCAATCTGATTCCTGACAGCAACTGCTACTTTCTAAATACCTGCTTTATCAGAACCACTCCTCACAGATCTTTTTCAGGGATAACTTTCAACCTGTAACCACTACTCCCTTCCATATATCCTGGTCTTCATAACTATGGCACTCCAGCAAGTCTGAAGAAGATGATGGCACAAAACCAGCGGAAACAGTGACTAGCTGAGGGGTCTAAAGTTCTTTAGCCTCTCCTTGAAAAAACATGCCTTTGTAAGCAAGGATCTAGTATTGCAATGTTTGATAACATGACATTGGCTCAGTTTTACTGTTAAAAGCATTGTCAATCTGTAAATGAGAGAACCCGTAAAGCAAGATGATGTAAGATTAAAAAATGTAGAATCAGACGGCTGATTTGGGAATAGTGTGTAACTCAAAGTCTCAGAAAAGAAAACTGATATGAAAAGGTGGAGAGGAGGAGAGGAGGAGAGGAGGAGAGGAGGAGAGGAGGAGAGGAGGAGAGGAGGAGAGGAGGAGAGGAGGAGAGAGAAGCAAGCTGAATTTGAAAATTGCAGCTTGGCAAAAATAAAGATCAGTGTCTTCCAAGTAACAACATTCTCCCCTGATGTCTGCTTAAAGTTTATATGTCCATCAAAGACTTATCTGTAGTGCCTGTAGTGATGATGTTTGATTTAGTAGCATGTTAGTCCCAGCAATTTACCAGGTCTGTTAAAGAATAAATATTTGTTGTGCACTCACAAATTGTGTAAAATCCTGCTTTCAAGAGGCATGAATAAAACAAATCAGAGAGCTGAGGGTTACATTTCCTATGATCTGAAACTGCTTTTAGGCCACCTCAAATCTAGAGTCATATCTGTTTCCTTTCTTGACAGTTTGCTCCAGGGAGCCAATTAAACTTTTGAGAATGAGAGCTAGGTTCAAATTCTGCCTTACGCATCACTTCCAGCCTTTCTAGTCAAGCTGTAGCTGCTGTATATTTGCAATTTTTTTTCCATGTTGATGAACGAGCTGGAAAAAAAAATCCACCTGGGTCTCTAATTCCAGGTTGAGTTTACAGAATGAAAATCAAAATGTTTTTTCCTTGCGAATTGTACAAATTGGCTTTCCATTTGTCATATAACTACAATCACGTAAATGTTTAAAAATGGGCTTTGCATTGGTTATTATCTAGTTATAAGATTTAGTTCTCTCAGACTATATTTCTTTCAGGGACTGAGCTGGGTTTGTAGACATATCAAAGCCCACAGCATTCTTTCCACTAGGTCAAAAGCTGCTGGAGTGTGTCCAAAACCAAAGAATTGATGCTTTTACTCAGTCTGATATAGAATGAGACCTCAGTAATTTATACTCTAACATTTTCTTCAGTGCTTCAGCTATCTTAACTTGATGCAAGCTGTACATAGAAGGAAGCCAATTCAGATTATGTTGGAATAAATCAGATCTGGCAGAGAGCTCTGTAGCTTCAAGTAAGAATTTAAAAGTTTTTGTTTAACTGCTGTGGTAATTTGCCAAAGAAGCTGTGTACTGCAAGGTGACCATTTGGCAGAGTAAGATTAACAGTACCAGAAGAAACAGAAACAAAAGCCACAGAAGGCTGACAACTTTAAGCTTCATCTCCCTTTCCAGCAGTTTCATTTCTACCTCATAAATGTTTTTCTACTGGCACTTTTATAGAAAATTTCATAAAGTATCAGTTCCTCACAAGATACTTCTGCAAATTCAGGGTGAGTTAAATTCCTTCCTGAAGTATTTTGATGTGGGAGAACCCCAAGGCTGCTTCGTCACTCAGCGTGAGCATCGTGGAGAGCTGCCCCTGCATGAAAACCTGCTGTCACCTGGAGAGAAGTCAGCTGTCTCAGTGGGACAGTGCTGTCCAACTCCAGCACTGCACAGGATTAGGTCCACAGTCCAAGGGAAATGTTTCCATAGTGTTTTGGAAGGCAAGAGAGGTTGAGGATCCCCAGTATGCGTCTTGCTGGCCTGAAACATATGTGGAATCTATTCGGAAGTTAATGCAGCATAAATATCATATGGTCAGGGCTCATCTATTGTCATCTTTTAATGACAGACAGCAGAGCGGGCAGCACAGATGGCTGCATTTATGGCCACATTTAGTTCAAATACAAACTCCACTTCCTGAAGCTTTTTGAGTGCTATAGATAAAGGAAGTGATTTACATTTCTCACTGTCATGTACAGGGCTCGCTTCTGACAACGTAGCCACTTTGCATCGTGTTTCACGAGGCTGAAGCTGCACACGGTCATCAGCACTAGTACCAGAATGGGTCTCATATTTTACTTCTGCAGTGAAGGGTTTGAATTTCAACAGATTTAAGCAGAATAGAACATGCAACAGGACTTAGTCTGCATTGCTGGTGGGCAAGCTTCCTGCACTACCACTAGAATCTGTCTGAAAGTTTAAAGCCAACCTTCATCCTAATTATACATTGATTCACACCAGTGTCAACGAAGCATTGAATACTGAGTTTTACTTGATATATTTACTATGAGAGATGGGAAGAGAGAAGTTACACTGGCTATTTGGCAATATTACTTACCTAGCTCCAGGAATTTGGTATTTATGCCTATTTATTAAGTTGGAAACACATCATCCTACATTGCCTTATTCTGAGGTTTTTTCCCATCAGACCTGAAGTCCTACACAACCCCACAGAAGGAGAGAAATGAATAAAGAGCTTATGTGATTAATAAGTATCTAAAGGCAGAAAATATAATTAATGTCAATCAGTTTGAATTCATAGCATCCAGAACCTGTCAAATCCGCTACTTTTTTTAAGAGTACAAATATAGTTAGTGAATACAATAGTGTCAATGCAATTTAGATTCAAGTACAGTGTATGGGAAAGATAGCATACAGTGCTCCAAATAAGGAAGGAAAAGAACAGAAACTGGATTGCCCATGAAATGGATGTAGAAGGGCCAAGATGGCTGTCATGGAAAATTAATTTTGAAAGGGAAGTCATCATCAAATGTCCTTTCCAAGGAGTCTCCTATCTTTTATTTAATTAAATTATGGAAATTGAAGACACTCTGCATCAAATTTAAGCTGTCATCTCCTCCTCAGTGTAGTACCATGGATTAGACAGTGTGCCACAAATATTAGACTTCTGACAAAATGTTATGCAAAGTAACAGGTTAGCAAATCACCAATGGTGCAGTGATATTAGAACCAAATAAGACTGCCTGCTACTTGCCAAGTTATCCCATGAGACCACACCAAAAATTCCCTGTCATTCCTGCTGTGCTGTCACTTTTCAGCTATGGATACCATTTAAAGCACTGATGCATGCTACTAGGGGATCTCTCTCTAGACCCTGGTGCCCCAAATTTATGGCACTTTTAGCTATTATTGATTCATCGTTCTCTGTGCCAATATTGAGTATCTGAACCTAAGAATTTTTGAATTTTTTTTTAGGGGAAACATCAGTGGCAAATTTCCCAGTCAGTCACTAAGATGATTTTAAATTACAAGCTCCTTTATGTTTCTTATACCATTTTATCATCCTGTCAACTTTCTAGTCCTGGTACCTAATTTCTACATGCACCTCTGGTACATATATTTGCCAGAGTTCCTAAAGGTGTTTGCTGTTATTTTATGATTCCAGGAGGAATCATACTTAGCAAAAACATCTGTCTGCAAGCTAAAGCCAGCTGTTTGCAGCTTACGTATCTGCTAGACTGTAGATGCAGATTCTTTTAAGCAATTAACAGCAAGGAATGTTTCTCTTGGGATTAATGAGAATTTTTTTTTATGGAGGAGATGAATTAGTCCTAAAATATTCATATGAATAATTCAGTTCCTCTGCATTGTTTTCCTCACAGAGAAACAAAGAAAGATGACAGAAGGGTATAGCTAGGCAGGTGTGAATTGTGAAAATAGCGGATTTCTCTTGAAATAGACATACTGGCAAAACAAAAAAAAATACCAAAAGACTATATTGCAGCAACAAATATTTTTAGATGAAAAAGAAAATGTGGTTTTGAGTCAGCTACTTTAGAGTAGAAATCATTAACCTTTAAAAAAAAATCTGTACTAATTATTTTCTTTTTATTTTCAGTAACTTAAATATTGGTTAATGACAGATTTGGGGAACAAAATTGACCAGTTCCACAAACAATGTCTCTACTATGAAACTTTCAGATTAATTTTACTTGGAAACTGTCATGAAATAAATTCAAGGAAACTAGGCTGTGCTGCATAAAACAGTGAAATTTTTTCACGTAAACTTATTTTTTACCAGAATTAATCAAGTGATTCGTTTGCCTCGGGAAACTGCATTTTTAAAATGCAAAACACAGATATTCCTCTAGATCTTGAGAAGAACCTGTAAGTAGTGTATAATCTACCAAAAGAATGTGCAAGCAGAGAAAACCAGCAAATGCATGTGGGTCATTTATGTACAGTTCTTAGTGAGACAAAGGTAATGCAAAATATTATAACTTTATATCTAAAAAGTCTAAAAGGGATCATTCTATCTCCACAAATGCAAATAACACAATATTACCAGTGTCTAATGCACACAGAGAAGCACAGTGCCAGTTCATTAGCATTTCATTTAGTGAAAGTACTGTCTAAATCTGCAGACCCTCTGGAGAAATCCATCTGTTCTCATTAATCAGGGCATCTGTTTTGACAACTAGCTATTAAGAAGAATTCTATAGTCTGGATAGAAAAACCAAGAGCCATTTCTTTATGAATGTGATACAAGGCACCTCGTTTCATCTTTAGCAGATTTTCTTTTTTAATCCTTCCTCTTCTTTCTTACCTGCCCTGCCCTGTCAAAACCACACCTGCAAGTGCTTTACTGAATCTGTGTCTAGTCTGTCTTCATCATAGTGAAAGCACACAGATTCCACCTGGGTGAGAAGATGTTGAGCATCCTCCATCGATGCATCAGCCTTGAGTAATTGATTTCTGCCTTCATCATCTGTGAATGCACTCACACTGTTGCTGACATGGGGCTGAAATTCAGTCTCTGCAGCTATGCTGAGAGGGAGAATTTGTAAGGTTTCTAAAGCATTGCTTAATATCCAGTGGCTATAATGATGCAGAACATTATTTTCTTCTGCATTGAGTATAAGACAGAAAGAGCTGAAAACAAATAATTTTTTTTTTAAGGGGAGCCTTATTCAAAATGTCTTGAGATTAACTAGATGTAACTTTTAAGAAACAAGTAATTCATTGTGTGATCTGTACTTCGTGACATACATGAACAAATTTCCACCCACTTGTCTCTAGGTTCTTCTATAAGAAAATTTTTGCTGGTTAGGAAAACTTCAGCTTTAATTTTATTAAGTTAAAAGTTATTATTAGCACAAGTATGTGGAGATAAAAGCAATTATATCCCCTTTCCATTTTCCCATCAGTAAAACCAAGAGAAAAGAAAGAAAAGCAATCAGTGAAACATAGTCTCTCTCTGCTTCCGTATGAAATGTATGTTACTCACGAAGTAAAAAGAGATGATGCATTAAAAATTGAATTATGAAACTGCTTCCTCCATGTCCAATTATTATTTTCTGATTTACTACCCCCATGAAAAGAGTATTCTTATTAGTAGAATCAACTTCACAGTAAAGCACCGTTTATTGACCTGCATACGTGCTTGGGAATGGAGAACTCAAGTTCTAATTCTGGTGCTGAAACTAATAACTTTGGTGGCCTCAAGCGATGTGTTCTGGCCTCAGATCAACACTCTATCCCTAGTCAGCAAAGCATTTAAGTACAAATACATAAGACTCTCTGGGATTTAAGCAAATGGTTAATAGCTTTGCTGCACTGCATGGTATTTGTTATTTATTATTGAGCCTTTGAGTAATAAAGGAAACACAAAAGCAATTAGATTCCAGCTGAAGCCTGTGTTAGTTCTTGTAATAGATGTAACAGTATTTGACATAGCAAAAATAAGCACAGGGCTTTTGACACAGAAGTACAGCTGTTTAACATAAAAGATAAAGAGATGATTGTAGCTCCAAAATCTGTCATTTGTCTCCTTGCTGAGCCAGAGAAATTGCAAACGAGGACTACTATAGAATTTACTTTGTTAATGCTTGCCTGATATTAATGACAGTGTTAAACTTATATCATGAAGTTTTTGATGTAGGGAGATACAGAATTTCTTAGAATAACTTTAATAGCTCTCACATGACTTCTCAGAAGGACAAAACTCATTAAAAAATGAATTTAATTTTGTCTAACAGTCATCCCAAGTAGCTTGATCTTTAAAAGTGATGAGCAGTAACAGCTACTGAAGTCAGTGGAAACTGTCATTATGCTGCACTGTGCTAATTCAGACCCTATATTTGTCTTTGCTTCCTTGACTATAGAGACAATAATACCTGGTCACCTACTGGGGATGACTGACATCAAAACCAACTATCTGAGACTGAACACTGAGATTCCAGGGTACATTAAAAGCTTGCCAGTCCAGTAAACAAACAAACAAACAAATAAATAAATAAATAAACTGTTTGCTTTCATTAAAAAAACCACATCCAATTAATAACACTTTACATTTTAATGAGAACCGTCAAAGTAGGAACTGAGATAACTTCTGAATACATTTGATTTGAGGCAAAAGAATCACAACAACATAACTTTCTCTAACAAAAGAGACATTAATGAAAAATTATTTTGCCTGGAAGTCATTACGGTACTCTAATTGTGAAAATAAAGAGGTGTTTAAGATATCATAAAAAGGGACAACATCTGAAGAATGCGTTCTCAATTCACCGGCTAAATACAAGCTAAGGCTCTCATTTTCCACTTGTATCTGATTACGTCCACAAAATCATCCAGAAAATCAAAGGCTGGCAGAAGGACCTCTTTGAAATAAGAGTGAAAAATTAAACAGTCTTTCACCATTTGACTGAGCAGAGCGTATGGGTGGTTCCTAGGACAAGCAAAGCTCTGTTCCTCCCAAAGGATAGAAAAGTCATGACCTGGCTGTGAAAATACAGTGTTCGGACCAGCAATGATCCTCCTCAGGACTCTTTGACAGAGAAAGGGTTAGGTGGTAGGATTTACTGGTGATTGTTGTAAGACATGAGAAATTTCTTTTCCAGATGATTCATAGAGACAAATTTGGAGATGAGGAGTGGATAGAGATTGTGAGGGATGCTACAATGGAATTTAGCCTTGACAAAAGGGCTAGGGCTGTTTCTGGCCTTTTTTTGTGCTATACTAGCCCACATATAGGTTATGTTATATGCTTTTCCCTGGATGGGGGATTTTTCCTCAGTGTAGAATAGGAAAAGAATATGATGTAAAAATATTTTGGATCCTAATGGATAGAAACACTGTGAAAATGCCACTTGATGACTTTGGAGTAAAAGGACAAGAAATTCCTTTAGACCCCAGCAGAAGATAAACCTATAGTGTACCACAGGACATGTGAACTGTCAGCAGTCAGGAAGGAGGTTGCTACTGCCACCCTTCTATCTGTATAAAGGGCTTGCAAACATCCCTAGCTAGAACAGGATAACATAATAAAGCCCAAAATCAGTTCAAAAACACTTTTCTCAAACTAATGCAACCATTTTCAATCCTTACCTAAAAGCTTAGGGGAAAAAAAACCACCATAAAATATTGTAAAAATATAAAATATACTACTTCATGGTTCTGTTAAACGATGATAAGAATGTATTGCTATGCGTTTCCTGCAAGGGAGAGTGGTTGTAAGCATCAAAGAAAGTATAATAAAGAGAGACAAAATTGGTCAATATGAAATAGATTATTAATATTATGTTTTTTAAAATATCAGAATCTCCTTTCAATGTACAGCTATCAAGACATTTGGCGAGGACTCTCACAATTTCAGACTGGCTTTGATGATTGCAAATACAGGTTGTTGGAGCCGATTTTTCTGCCAAGCATTTGCTTGAAAGTAGTTTTCAGCAATATCAAACTTGAGTCAACATGCTAAAACCAATAATGGAATTTTACAGGAAAAGACTCATCATAGTTATACAGTGTTTGAATTATACAGGTAATTTTCTTAGCCAAAGTTAGTGAAAGTGCTATTGGCTTCATTGGACACAGGTGTAATTTAATGAGGCTTTCAATCAGCTTTAACCCTGTACTGGATGCATTTGACTTTTTAATCTCTTGTGGTCTGTGAAATCCTGGTAAAGAATTAGCGAGAGTGCCTCCATGCGATAACTCCTTAACTAGATCTTTCATAAAGTTTTCCTGAATCTTCTGTAAATTTGTTTATAATATGAAATGCTATAAAGTATATTCATAGAAAATGCTTTGTCTTGAAAATCTGTAAAGACAGACAGGAAAAAAAAGTGATTCCGATTTCAATAGCCTTGCTAGTTATTCAGCTTTCTCCTGCAGCATTACTCCCTCCATGAGGGAGAAGGGTGATTTTTTTGTTGTTTTGTTGTTCCGCCCATCACCCTCACCCAGGTTTCATTGAACCGTGACAACATTGGTGCCTTTCTGAATTTCTGTCAAAATACCTATACCTGTATAGAACTGAGTTTTAAGGTGCAGCCTCATCTGTTACTGTTCTGGATCACTTCCCTCTGAGCTGCATATTTAGTCATAAACTTCTGAATATGCAATCATTCATAAAACCACGACCCAGCAGAAACATTCATAAACATCCAAGATAGTGATGTGCAAGGTAGTCAATCTATTTGAATCTAACAGAGATTAAAGCTTGTAAGTCAATTTTTCCTTCATGTAGAAGTACCACTTTAGTAATAATGCAGCTTGTCTATTGAAATTTAATTTCTATGAGAACACAAGTTAACATACTAAAAATGGAAATTGTTTTAAACTGTGACAATAACAACAGAACTAAGTGACTTCTAATATTCCATAATTTATATCAGTCCATGTGGGTCAACTATGTGCTGAGATCCACAATATTTGCTTCATAGTAACTAGACATCTAGAACAAGGTATAATCTGACCCAAGAGATTTGCCCTGCATTCAGTTCTTGTAAAAGGCACGTGTTTTCACAGTATTCTGTAAAACGATAGTTCTCTGATGTTCAACTGCAGACTTTTGAAGCCACATGCATTATTCTGTATCTTTACACTCAGCATGCATTAAGCACGTGTTATGGTTCAAGCAGGGAGTATCTTGGTATCAGTGTAGCCGTTATCCCACAAAAGATGGCAATTGAAAACAAAAGCCTAAAGAAGAGACAATAACTATTTTATAGGGGTGGAGACATCAGAAGTAACTTATCTAAAATTAGAGCCAGATGCCTTGCTAAGTCCTAAATAACACTGTTTATTTTATGCAATCTTTGTTTATCAGATTTCATCTCTGTATGAATCACTAGAATACAGCTCTTGTTCAGATTAAATGGCACCTGAAGCTAACAGAACACACCCTTATTTTCTTTCTCAGTATTTATTTAGGTCCCAGTGTGATAAAGAAGTGCATTTATTTATATGTGTGAATTTTAAAGTAATATAGCTCAACTTTCTTCTTCTTGCCTATTCACCCTGTCTGCTCACCATTCGTAAGGAGAATCAGACAGCTCAGGCTTTAAAACTCAACACATATCCATCACAATCTGGTGACATCTGTTGTATTCCGTAATTGGAGCTGTTTTACGAGCTCTCCGAAATTGCATGTGAAGTGATAACACCAATCCCACTTCCTCCTCTTTGTGTGTAAGCCAACATTTGACGCATGTAGCTGGAAGGTAGATCTGTACTGTTAAAATAAAAATTATCCTGGTTAGGAATGTTTTGACTCAGATTCCTTATTCCACCCCTCCTTCCCACATTGGCCAATACTGTTGTTTTGAAACTGAAACTGTTAATAAGAAAGTGTTTGTTTAGGTGAAATTTTCATGAAGAAACTCAAGCAGATCTCAAAACCCACACAGACGGAGCACTGGCACAGGCTGCCCAGGGAGGTTGTGGAGTCTCCTTCTCTGGAGACATTCAAGTCCTGCCTGGACACGTTCCTGTGTAGCATAATCTAGGCGTTCCTGCTCTGGCAGGGGGATTGGACTTGATGATCTTTCGAGGTCCCTTCCAATCCCTGACATTCTGTGATTCTGTGACCTAAACCCCTCATTTCAGAAAACCCAGTTGCCACAGGATTGCATCTCAGAGGAGATTACAATGACTAATTTGTTCTCTAAATTTCTTTTGGTGGATATCCACTAAGCCTGGGAAACGGGCATCGTAGTCTGATGCCTCTCACTCACATTCGATTCTTTGCTCCATATGAGGCAGAGGAAAAAACTGAACTTGGGTCACCTACATCCTAGAAAGCACTTTGGCCACCTCCAGTGAATTGAAAAATGCTGGGATCTCCTCTCATTTTCAGAAGGCAAAGGAATTCATAACATTTCAAATATCTGGTCTTACATTCGATTCCAAAAAATAAAAGGAATTGGACAGGAATCTGAAGATGGAAGCAGAGAGAAAGATAACACAAAATAGCAGAGTTCAGTTTTGAACTCCAAAAATACTTTAATTCACACAATAAAGGTGACAATCTCCCAGAGCAGGCTTTTAGACACTCTGGGTACTGCTGGTAGGGTTCCCTTTGGGGGAAAAAAAAAAAAAATCTAAGAGAAAAAAAATCTGAAGAACTGGCAATTCCTGGTAAATAGGATGAAAATAAATAAAAAAGATAGTAAAGGAAATCTTTCCATTGTAATAGTGAAAATAAATTGTAGAATATACACTGGGCAGAGTAGTATAGGAGGAAGGATCTGGGGTGGGGAGTTACATTAGGTGACAAACTGAACACGATTTAACACTGGACCACTGGAGCCCCTAGCACAAAAGAGACAAATGACATTCTGACACATATCAAAAGGACCTTTTCCGATAAGGTGTGCATTGTCTGGGGTTAGCTACTTTTGGGAGACATTTACCTGAAAGACTGAATCACACACTATGGTTTACCAAAAGAGATGACAAACTGGAGAGAATACAGCGGAAAGAAACAAGAAGGTTAAGGATTTCATAAACCCTAGACACTGAGGTAAGGATAAAATGTGTTAAAAGGCAATTATACAGATATAAGTATTTGCTCATAATTTGTTTGCAACAGATTATGCATGACAAAAAATATAAGTAGTGTTAAGCACCAGAAGAGCTGCAATGTTTCTGAGGTTTGATGAATAGGTTAGATGGAAATATGCTAAGAGTGCCTCAGATATATTTTATCCCACCACAAAACTGAAAGCCAAGGGAAGAACACATGGAACTCCCTTCCAGCCTCACTTTTCCACGTCTGCGCCTTCATGCTTATCTGGTTTGTCTGCTGAGGAGGTGGCAGTTTGCTATGACCAGAAGTGTTATCGTATAAGGAGTTAACAAACCAGACTGAAGAAGAGGAAGGAAAAGCGTCAAAGTCATTCTTCACAGTTATGTTAATCAGTTTTTAAAACAAGGATCCTGTGCTATTTTGAGCAAAGCTCCTGGAAACACAACATGCTGAATATTCATTATCCACAATAAAAGCTACAAAATGGTGAGCAACATTGTTCAAATCTTTCTTTTCTTTCACAAAATGGGTGAAGCTCAAAGCTGTATATCAAATACTTGGATTTGTTTGTACAGTATTTTCAAGTTAGAGGTGGCCAGACAACTTCCAATAGAAAATAATTCTCTCTCAAAAAATAGTGGTTAATCATTCAAAATACATTTTTCTTCAAGATCTAACAGGTCCTATGGCTGGCTGGTTTTCTGGTGATGTCTGCCACATCAGCTGCCAAATTGGAAAGACCTGGTCAAAGACTCTGTCGGGGCATTAAACTTTCTTAACATTCAGGAGGCAAGTGGGCTCAGACTGGAGGGCAATCAGGCACTGAACTTCCTTGTGAAACAGACTTAATTTCCCTTGTGCTGCTGAAAACTTTTGCCCTCACTTTCAATTAAAAATTTCCATGAGAATAGAAGTCACTGGAAACTTTGAAGTTTTCCACATTGAAATTCATTTGTTTGTCTTCATATACAGACTTGAACAACAGACACTACAGAGCAAGGACACAAAGGAAATAAAATAATCATTTAAGGGATCAGCACTCATACTACATAAAGCATGAGGAAGTGGTCCTACTGTAAGGGAAGGGGGGGAAGTGACCACACGAATGATATTGTACATGCCTAGGGACTAAACGGATTTTCTGAGGCCCTCTAGCATTTCCCAGGAAGGCAAGTTTCCCAAATGCTCTCTAGTTGATGGTCTTTTAAAATAGATTCTGTGTATATAACACTGATTTGAGTTCACAGCAGCACATCTCATGACACTGGCAAATAGCCAGATGATCACAGTCTCACTGACAGCCTGGTTCTTCTCAATCCTATTTCAGAGCTCACAGCTACCTGAAATAGATTGCTTTGCAATAAAAATAGTCTGCTGTGTAGCACTGCATACCTTTGAAAACCTGCATTATTTGTAGAATTGTAAGTAAAATGTAGAATGGATTATCAGATGACCTTTTTCTCTGTAGCTATTGCATGATGGTGTCATTTCAGGCTAGTGATGTGTGCCAAATGACTTCGGGTATTTTATCTGCAAGACCTAAAAGGTCTCATACTGCCAATAAAATTTCTATTGTGCATGAAATATCACTAGTAAATAGTGCAAGTTTTATGGGAATTCAATAGGAGCAAGAGTCATCATCATATATATCATATACCTAATCTATGAAGCCTTACATGCTGTGAGCTTGATCACAGCTTGATCAAAGCCACATATATGTTTCAAGTGCTTTGTGCATATTTTCCCCTCAGATCTATCAAAGCTACTTCATATTGCTGTGAGTGCTTCTTGCTGATGTTTTCAAAAAATAAGCAGTGGGGTGTGTTTTGAGGAAAATTAAACAATCCTTTTGATTGCACAGTTTGTGTATCACCTCACTCCTCCATGGGTTATGTCTATAATAAGAAACCCAAGCATTCATGCGAATATCTCTTATTAAACTGCTAGAATGGTCCCAGACACCTTTTGTCATGGTCTATATGACACTTTCCAGAGCTGCTCCTGAGAACGTTGAGTTAATGTACCCAACAGACTTTTCCAATAGGCAGCTGGAGGTGTGACTTAATTTATCAGCCCAGATGTAAGCCATTTTATGACATCCGGCTTAAGTACTTGTGCTTATGGCATACTTTATTTACTACTCTAGATATATCCACAGGGAAGAAAACAAAATAAAGAGAGGGTTAAAATTTCCCCATGACACCAAAAGAGTGGAATGACCAGAACTAGACAAGAAGATGAGGCAAGTTACTTTCAGTCATGTTTTGTCACATGCACGCACATGCATATCCATGTCACAGAAAGACTTAACCACTTAACAGGGGTATCTCCACTCTTATGTTATAGCAGTCTTAAGTCTAGTTTGCTGTTAATAACAAAGGCATATAACTTGTTTCTATTGCACAAGTTATTTATCTCTTACTCTTGCAAAGATCTTTTTTCTACCATTTCTTTAGGTGCTGTTTTCACCTAAACCACAGAAGAATCACCCAGATCTTCAAAAAATGCAAATAAATTCTGTACTTGATATACCTCGTATGTGGTAAACAAAAAAAAAAAAACACCAAAAAAAATCCACACAGAAGAAGAGGAAAAGGAGGTTGTGGATATTCCACAAATAAGGTGAGTCGATAATTGTCAACTGTGTTTCTTCCTAGCTGTGTCACAGATTTTTCTTATACCTCGTGAAAATCATTCGACAATCTCAGATTTGTCTTTTTCATATAAGCACACTGATTCAGATTTGACTTAAACAAAGCTTTGGAGCTTGAAACCATTTCTAAATTACTTTGTCTTCTTCAGGTGTAAACAGCCATAAGGAGGAAAAAATATTATTTCAAAGTCTGAAATGGCTTTTGAGTTCTGCTCAACCATGTCTTGATATGCAAAAAGACAAGACATTAATGACAGACAAACACACTTGGCACTTCATGTGGCAAAACAGTAATGACCATTTTATTAGAAAAAAGAAATTGAATGAAAGGGTAAAGGAAAAACGTATAGTGTCAATTTACATGCCTGTATTTGTATTGTCAGCATGATTTCAAATGAAAACAGTAACATAAGTAAAAGTAAGCAGGAAGATACTTAATTTAACTTCAGACAGAAACAAGAGAAGGTACGCAGTTTGAAAACAGCTATTTTTTTTTTTTCCCCCCATGGAAATCTTCCTGTTCCATTTGTAAATATCTATAATAAATCACATAAAGCAGAGACTTCTTAACATGTATAATCCAAAAGAAAGGCAGGGAAAGACACCCTTCCTTTTGTTTTCCAAAAGGCTGCTGTCTTCTGAGCTGTTATTCATCTCAGTCCTTAACAGCTCTATATACTATATTTTAAATTCATTGTCTCTAAGAATTTCATACAGCAAGAAAAACATCTGTCCCTTGTAAAAAGTTAACATGAACAGACTGTGAGATGTAAAGCAAATCCTCCTTATTCTTTGGTATGTAAAAACCCATAGATCATCTCTAACAAATAGACCTCTTGGCCTTCAATTTTTTTGCATAGATTTAGGTTATTCTGCTGACTGGTTTGTACTCAAAAGACACATGTAGTTATAAACTATTAAATTCATAAAATGAGTCATCCCACATAAGGAAGTAGCCGAGTGTTATGCAGTAGTTTGGCACAGCAAGACAGTTGAGTCCGATTTGTAGAAAACCTACAGATCCAGGTAACACTGAAATCAACTTGTATAGACAGGAGCTGGAATACTAGGCAAGACGAAATTTTAACTTTACTAGCCAAGCGATCTGACGTGAGCTGGCATAACAACTGCAGTAGATAATTTGTTATGACTGTGCAACCAACCCATGGGCTCATGGTACTGTTCTGGCAGGGTCAGGCCCATACCATCCAGGTTTGCAAATTGCAAAGCAAACAGTGTGGAGTTCAGGTGCTGCCATTGTCATATACTTAAGAAAAAAAAAATCTGTCTTCTCTCAAAGATGCTGTGATCATCTTTAGAGCTGGAATCTCTTTGCAGTGCACTCAGAACATTTGGCCTATTTCTTCAGACAAATGTAATGCTTATGGTAGAAGTAATTAACACAGTGCAATCAAAACAAAGATTGAACTAATCAGGAAAGGAAAGAACTAGTGAGCTTTTCTTTGATGGGTATGTAACTTAGCTTTTGCTCATTTCCCTTTAAGCAAGAATGGGGCATTATATTCATCTTTTCAACCTTATCAGTAGTTGACAAACCTTAGGCAACCAACGGGGTATATGCTTTTTTTGCTAGGTTTCTGCTGGGGATTGCCTGGTAAAGTGTATGCTTCATACCAAGGAGCCTCAGTGCTTAACAGATTTAGCACCTACTACTTTCTCTCCTTAAAGTTATTTCATATAGTTATGCCTTTAGCAAGTGAAGAGGAGGTGTTTCTCCTGCAAGGGGTCATTCTTTGTCTTTTCCATGAAAATGAGAAGGGTTTGCAAGAAACTCCTTCACCAGTCTCACGTTTCTGAGACCAACCACAGTTTCTAGCAGTAAGGCATGCATTGTGGAAACAGAATTTAATCCACCACATCCCTAATGAGAAATTATATATGCTTCAGCTAGAATAAACCTGTCTGGGTTGTACAGAAATATTCAGAGGAAGCAAAGGGACTTGCCCAAAAACACTACTTCATGTACAGAATTAAGATGATCTGTTTGCCAGAAAATTAAATCCTGTCATTGAAATACTTATGAAATGATTATGAAGAATTTGAGGGAAAGATATTAAAAAGTACTTAGAGAATTATTAAAGGGTCATTTCATTTTTACAAGTACACAGGAAACATCTGAACTATAAAGTATTTCTTTATACACTGTTCATTTATTGAGAGCAGTTCTGAGGCACTTAAGATTATTTTACTGTTGATGTAGACGGCTGGCACTGGCAGGCTCCCTTCCTTCCTATACTGAAAAGAACAGCTGAGCTCAGGATACTTTATGTACACTCTACTTTCTGTGAATAGTCACACTTGCAATTTGTGCAGGCAGGTCAGCATATCATAACAGCATACTGCAATGTTTATGGATGAGATACTATTCATTAAAGTCGGTCAGATTCTTGTGCAAAAATCAAGGAAATTAATGATTTTTCTCTAATGAAGTACTGGAAAGAAGGCAGGGAGAGGTGGGTGGTGAAGAAGCCAGGAATCATAATGGGGTAAAAAGTCTAGGTGGGAAGGCTGACCTATAACAACACTCCTCCTATAAGCTTCTTTCCAACCTGGCACAGTTGTACCCCTTTATCTAGTATATGTCTGCCTTAAGAAGAAGAAATGTTTAAAAAATACAGTATTTTGTATTGACACTATGTGAAAACCCAAAGCTTAAATATGTCTAATTGAGTGTGTTCATGGAAAAGGAGGATCTGGTTGAAGCAGTAAAGTTTGAGGGCTGCCTTGGCTGCAGTGACCATGAAATGGTGGAGTTCATGATCTCATGTAGCAGAAACAAAATAGCAAGCAGAATTGCAACCCTGGACTTTGCCAAGGCAAACTTTGGATTTTTCAAGCAATTACTCGAGAAAATCCCATGGGCAAGGCTGTTTGAAGGTAAAGGGGCCCAAGATAGTTGGTTAGCGTTCAGGGACTGCTTCTACCGTGCTCAAGATCAGAGCATCCCGACACGTAGGAAGTCAAGGAAGGGAGCCAGGAGACCTGCATGGCTAAACAGGGATCTGCTGGGTAAGCTCAAGGGCAAGAGGAGAATTTACAGATCTTGGAAGGCGGGGCTGGCCACTTGGGAAGAATATAAGGCTGTTGTCCGAGGATGTAGGGAGGCAACTAGGAAAGCAAAGGCCTCCCTGGAATTGAACCTGGCGAGAGGGGTCAAGGACAACAGGAAGAGCTTTTTCAAATACGTGGCAGATAAAACTAACACCAGAGGCAATGTAGGCCCACTGATGAATGAGGTGGGTGCCTTGATGACAGAAGATACAGAGAAGGCAGAGTTACTGAATGCCTTCTTTGTCTCTGTCTACTCTGCCGGAGGCTGTCCTGAGGAGCCCCGTTCCCCTAAGGCCCCAGAGGAAGTCAGGGCAGTGGAGGAGTTTGCTTTAGTCGATGAGGACTGGGTTAGGGACCAATTAAGCAATCTGGACGTCCGTAAATCCATGGGTCCAGACGGGATGCATCCACGGGTGCTGAGGGAGCTGGCTGATGTCATTGCTAGACCACTCTCCATCATCTTTGCCAAGTCTTGGGAGACGGGAGAGGTGCCTGAGGATTGGAGGGAAGCAAATGTCACTCCAGTCTTCAAAAAGGGCAAGAAGGAGGACCCGGGTAACTATAGACCGGTCAGCCTCACCTCCATCCCTGGGAAAGTGATGGAACGACTTATCCTTGGTGCCATCTCAAGGCATATCAGGGATAAGAGGGTCATTAGAGACAGTCAACATGGCTTCACCAAAGGGAAGTCGTGCTTGACTAACCTCATAGCCTTTTATGAGGATATAACACGGTGGATAGATGATGGCCGAGCGGTGGATGTGGTCTACCTTGACTTCAGTAAAGCATTTGACACAGTCTCCCACAGCATCCTTGCTGCTAAACTGAGGAAGTGTGGTCTAGACTCTCGGGTAGTGAGGTGGACTGTGAACTGGCTAAGGGGAAGAAGCCAAAGAGTTGTGGTCAATGGGGCGGAGTCTGGTTGGAGGCCTGTATCCAGTGGAGTCCCTCAAGGGTCAGTACTGGGACCAGTATTATTCAATATACTCATCAATGACTTGGATGAGGGACTAGAGAGTACTATCAGCAAATTTGCTGATGACACCAAGCTGGGAGGAGTGGCTGACACACCAGAAGGCTGTGCTGCCATCCAGCGGGACCTGGACAGGCTGGAGGGTTGGGCGGGGAAAAATTTAACGAAATATAACAAGGGTAAATGTAGGGTCTTGCATCTGGGTAGGAACAACCTCGGGTTCCAGTATAAGTTGGGGAATGACTTATTAGAGAGCAGTGTAGGGGAAAGGGACCTGGGAGTCTTGGTGGACAGCAGGATGACCATGAGCCAGCACTGTGCCCTTGTGGCCAGGAAGGCCAATGGCATCCTGGGGTGTATGAGAAGAGGGGTGGTTAGTAGGTC
This sequence comes from Trogon surrucura, assembly GCA_020746105.1. Taxonomy (NCBI): domain Eukaryota; kingdom Metazoa; phylum Chordata; class Aves; order Trogoniformes; family Trogonidae; genus Trogon; species Trogon surrucura. The sequence goes on along the minus strand of CM036623.1, from coordinate 34,363,843 downwards.
AAGAGAGGTTCTCCTTCCCCTCTACTCTGCCCTGGTGAGACCCCATCTGGAATACTGTGTCCAGTTCTGGGCCCCTCAGTTCAAGAAAGACAGGGAACTGCTGGAGAGAGTCCAGCCCAGGGCAAGTAGAATGATTAAGGGAGTGGAGCATCTCCCTTATGAGAAAAGGCTGAGGGAGCTGGGGCTCTTTAGTTTGGAGAAGAGGAGACTGAGAGGTGACCTCATTAATGTTTACAAATATATCAAGGGTGAGTGTCACGAGGATGGAGCCAGGCTCTTCTCGGTGACAACCACTGATAGGACAAGGGGTAATGGGCTGAAACTGGAACATAAGAGGTTCCGCTTAAACTCGAGAAGAAACTTCTTCTCAGTGAGGGTGACGGAACACTGGAACAGGCTGCCCAGAGAGGTTGTGGAGTCTCCTTCTCTGGAGACATTCAAGACCTGCCTGGACACATTCCTATGTAGCATAATCTAGGCATTCCTGCTCTGGCAGGGGGATTGGACTTAATGATCTTTCGAGGTCCCTTCCAATCCCTAACATTCTATGATTCTATGAAAAGATGTTGGAGTAGGGCTAGAGGCTCCAAGGAGAGGAATCTGAGGAAACCTGATCTTGTGAGGGGATGATTTCTGAATAGTAGGACAAAAAAAATGGGATGAACTTTGACTTACAGCTTGTTCTAGGACAGGGGGAAGGAACCTGTGACTGCATAGAGAAAGGGACTTGTGGAGGGGTTGATGTGAGCCAGAGGATCCTCAGACCAGATCTCTGTGCAAGGTCTGGGTCATGGAACCCATACACAATAAAGACTAGCTCCCATCTGACCCTACTCGCACAGCACGACCATGGATACATTAATCGCAGCATCCTGTTTCATATTCTTCACATTTCTAAATTTAGCAAGATCATCCATGGATTTTGTTATGGTAAAGGCGTAATGAAAGTCTCCAATTTAAAAGATATTATGGTATTGCTACTTTTGCACTTATTTAGTGGGTGAATAGTCTAGCAAGCCATGAAGGGTATTCCTTTAAGTATTTTAAATGAAAATATACCTCGTTCATGAAAAAAGGACCAAAGATTGAAAAGTAGAGACAAATCTGTAGCACTGGAATTAAGCTTTTGGAACTAAGCTTTTTGTTTTCTTTGCTTTTCTTTTTTTTTTTTTTTTTTAAAAAAAAAACCACCCAACTTGTAAAAATAGGAACTGACTGAAAAACTTGCATCTGGAGCTGATTTCTCTAAATTGTTTTTCTTTAGTGTTGGACCCAGCTGTTGAGTTACACATATTCTGAATAAGAGAATCACATTGAAGCTGCCTGACTAGGTTGGTGGTGAGTGGAGATGGAAGAAAAGGTAGAAATGAATATGTGATAATTTGGGTAACTAATTAAAAAATTGTCTAACAAATACGCATAAACAAAATAACTGGAGGGAAGAAAAGAAGCCACCAAATATAGAAAAAGAAAAAAGATCATATAATTCACATATCCTTTAGGAATTCTGAATATTAATTAAATCAAAATAGCAGTAAAATGTAAGTTTTAAAATACTTGTTTCTTGACTTTCTGCCAAGAGGAATTCAGTGACATGAACACACCATCTAGCAGAGATCACCAGAGATGAAAAGATATAGATATGTATAAAGTAGCCTAGATTAATACGATGACACTTCAAAAGCACAAACTGGAATATTCCCCATTTCATCTTGAGTTGTGAATAATTCATCATTTTAAAACATGGGTTTTTTAAAACTTAGATGTAGACTTAGATGCATAATTATTGAATTTCCTTTGATCCACATTGTTTGTTTAATCAGTTACCTAACATAAAGAAGTATACTTTGTAATAATTATAATTCAAGTTTTCTTATACAATAGAAAAGGGGAGAGAAGGAAAGACTTCAATACAACACTAAAGCATCCAAAGCCATTTTTACAAGTCTCTAGAACAGTTCTGAGGGTAAGGACTATGTATTTCCCAAGATGGTGGATAGCTAAGAGGTTAGTTCTTGACGACCCAGTTCAGTGTGGCATTCTAACTTTGATTATAGCTGCTTAACTTTGATTACAAATTTATCTAGAACTATAGAAAATGTATGAGTATCATGTTTTCATGAAGTTCCAGTATGTTTTTGTACAGCATAACTAAATAGTTTAGCTTGTTGTAACTCTGTGAATTATATTAGAGCATGTACTCATGTCTATACAGAAAATATTTTAAGACATTGCTTAAGCCAATGAAACCTGCTAAATGACCCTTCTTTTGTGTTATTATCCTGCACTGTTCCTGTCAGCTGCACAATAGAAGATGGCTTCTAGCCTAGATAAACTATTTATAGTAGAAGTGGCTTTAAGTAGGCTTAATTACAATCTAAGATTTATTAATTCTCCCGAACAGGTCGGTTTCACAACTTAGACAAACATTGTTCACTGTCTTTAGGTGTGAGGCAAGATTATGACTTGAAAATATTTCCTGCTACTGAGAATAAACCAAAGCTGTCTTTGAAATCTTTCCAGCGCTCGACAGGAGCACAGCAATAGCAGCTCCAGACAACAGGGAGCAGCATCCCCAGCTGTGCTTTCCAAGCTGTCTGCTCGCCTTAGAAAAGATATTTATAATGCTACATTCTCCTGAATCTCAGGCAGCTAATGCACAGGAGATGGTAGCACAGGACCCCTTCTTATTTGCATTCATATTGTCCTTGTTTGAGCTAAATGAAACCAATTCTGTTCAGTGATTTTTACTTTCCAATTTAGTCTTTTTCTAAAAGGCTGCACTTCCTGAAGTTAGCAGCACGTTTCTGCAGACAGTGCCTGCTACCAGCAGGGATAACACCTGATGTTTACAGTCACTGCCTGGGACTGGGATGCAGAAAGGCTCTTGCCTGTACTTATTCCTGTAGTGACCAAGGCCACTGCTGGCTCTTGTGTGCCACACTGGGGGTGCTGGGTAGTAAGAAGTACCACAAGGAAGTAAAATGTTGCACCTCTGAGGGGTAATAGACAGGACAGGTGACCAACAAGAGTATTCCATCCCATATACGTTGTATTTGGTATAAATTGAGTGATCACAAGAGTTTCTTTTTCGCTTTCTGCAATGGCTGGTGTCCAGAGAGGACTCCATCTGACCTCCTGCTTTTGATCCGGATCTTGAGCTCCCGAATCCAGCTCCCTGCATCCAGCTCCTGCTGCCGCTGAGCCTGGGGCTTCCCCAGTGCCTCCTGCTCTGCAGCACCAATGGGGATGGCTGTTGGGGGTGAGGAGTCAGGTTTGATATCGTACTTACATATAGTTGTATATAGTTCTTTATTTCTATAATTTCAGTATTATTTCTATTATTGTTGCATTAAAGCTCTTTTAGTTTTCTTTTCTAACTTGTGAGTATCTCTGCCTCATTCCCTTTTCCTTCCCATTTATGGAGAGGAAAAGGGGGTTAGAGAGCATCTGTCTGTGTTTTAGTGGCTGGCCCAGCCCTAACCCATAACGTATATAAAAGTCGTAATTAGGCCTGGAGATCAAAGTCAAAATAAGTCAAATGAAACTATACTTTCAGCACATTAAGCATACCTTAAAGGAAAATCAGCCGTTCTTTAGCCCATAATATTTTGTCCTATCAGCTCTTAAATACTCTCTATCTGAAATCAGTGAAAAAAGATGCATTTGTAGAACCTTGAGCTCAGAAAAACTGTTCTACCTTTGCTCAATCAGAGCTGTAATTTGTTTAGTGAAGCATTAATTAGCTAAGAACCTGTGAAACAGTGTACCTGACGCTGGGCTGACTGAGAGACATGAAACTATCCTGAAGAACATATCTGTTGTGATCTCATCTTTTGCCAAACACATTTCCATTTCCTTTCAAATGTGCAATCTATCACTCCCCAACCCATAAAACCCCTTGGTTAAAACTCATCTACATTAATGGAGACATCCCTATCATGCTTGAAAATTACTAGGAACATACGTGAAATTCTGCCGCTGTTGAAATCAATTAAAGTTTGTAATAGAACTGAGATTTCATCTAAGGTACCAATGCTGAGCACTTTGAAATCAGTGAAAGGATTACCTTGAGTCAATGTGTTTGGGGCTAGACCTACAATATAAAATTTGTCCTTGTAGTAGCATCTTGTGATCTTCAGACTGAATAAGACCAGAAAAAGTTTTTACTAGAGAATATAAGAATAGCTAACTTCTCTAATCTTTGCGTGGCATAAAGGGTAATAACGGGGCAAGTGTGCAGTGAAACACCCTTCCATATCCTCTAAAATGGAAGTCAGCAGCTGTGTCTCCTCTTTACAACAGCCTAACTGGATTTTTGAACCCAACTAAGCTACTGGAATCCCCAGCACACTGCAGACATGCAGCGGGCGTTCTGTGGAAGAAATACTTCCTTTTCCTCATTTTCAGCTTGGTATCTGAGCATTTTATTTGCTATTCCCTTGTTCCTGTGTTCTGAAAAGAGTGAATAATATTCCCTACACATTTCCCATGTGGCATTCAATGTACCATATCTAAAATATCACAGAATCACAGAGTGTTAGGGTTTGGAAGGGACCTTGAAGGAGCTGAACAATGTTGAAGAGTAAAATGATTTTGGGGAATTTATGTTTTTGTGATTGAGATAAAGGAACGAGGGGTGGATTGTGTGTAGATTGTTTAGTCTTGTTTGGTGTTGTGATGAATTTTGTTCTGATTTTGGTGTTGGGAGTCTTTGGTTTTTCTGTTTCAATGTTAATGTTGTGTGATGAATGTCCAACTCCCGTACCAGAGCAGGATCACCTAGAGCAAGTCACACAGGAATGTGTCCAGGTAGGGTTTGAATGTCTCCGAAAAAAGAGACTCCACAACCTCTCTGGGGAGCCTGTTCCAGTGCTCTGTCACCCTCATAGTGAAAAATTTTTTTCTAATGGTTTTTATGGATCCTCTGCCTTCCGTCACATCTTTGTAGGCAAAGGGTCTTAATCCAATTAGTCTCTTCTTACACAGAAGTTTCCCATCTCCCCTGCTGTCATTTTTTTACTGCTTTTCATTTCCTTTTTAATCCTGAAATGGAGCAACTGCAAACTTGCACGTATTGTTCGAGATGCAGGTGCACTGTGAGTTTGAATGGTGGCATAACCGTATTTCCTGCTTACTTCCTTACTCCTTTCCTAGTACTTCCTACCAACATATTTTACTTTTTGACTACAATTGAGTACTACGGTGATGCTTCTAGAGCACTAGCTGAAATCACTCCCAGATTCCTTCCTGCCACGGTGAGAGCTAATGTAGAGATATTTGACACGTATGAGTACTTGGGGTTATTTTTCCCCGTGAAAGTTCAACTGCCTTTTATCAACACTGAATTTGCTCTATTATCTTTTGGCTCAGTCACTAGTGTAAGATGTCGCTTTTACAGCTAGATTGCCATTTGCCACCTCACTTCTCATCTTTTCTCTGGGACACCAACCAATGTGCAGAACAGCACACATCCCCTCATGGTTCCTAATAGGGTGTCATTGATACCATCCCTCTACTGCAAATTTGTTTCCTATCCGTTAAGCTGAGAAAGGACCTTCTCTTTTACCTCATGACAAGTTAGGTTTTCTAAAAGACCATACAATCAGATATGAGTCAAAAGCATTTTGAAGGTTTAAATATAGAAATAAAAATTGAATATATAAATGTATATCAGCTAAGCTGATCCATCAAACTAATAGTTTTGCACTGCAAAGCTAGATAAATTAGATGTTCCTCCATGCCTAAGAATGCATCTATAAGTTTGAACATTTGCTCTAGGCTGTTTCCTCATCTCCCCGACATCCCCCAGCCCAATTTGCCTAGTATGGAGGTCAGTTTTACTAGTGTGTAGTACCTTATACACCATTTGAATTTTTTGTAGCATCGCTTTTCCCTCCTAGCATTCCTTTGCACTGAGACCATCTAAAACACTGTGTCATACAGTGCACTCAATAACTCTGAACTCCATGACAAAAAACATATGATCTTAGTGATCCCATTTTATTTACACTTTCATAAAGTTCTTAGGGTTTATGTATTGTTTTCTTTTTAATGAAGATTCATGACCACCTTATTTTGTAAACTTCTTTTTGACAAATGCCAACACTGAAAAACTGGGGACTATCTCTTAACTTTTTGCATCCTTATAGACTTTGTTCATCTTCTTTTTACAGAAGGTCACAAAACAGAGGCTGCCACAAGGAGGTCTGGAAAGTCCATGCAGCCCCATGCACCGCATGACAGGTGTGGACCCAGCAATGTCAACATCAGGACTCTCCCAGGAAAGTGATCCACAGAACAAAGTGGGCTCGATCCAACAGTCAGCAAACAGACACCTCATGCAGAACTGCAGACATCATGGATGTGAGACAAAAAAGGGTAAAACATCCAGGGAAAGGAATTTTGAAGGCTGTCGACAAAGAAAAGGCAACTCTGTGCAAATACTGGTATTTTTCTCAGGAAGAGCTAGAGATCTCTCTGAAGCAGATTTTAAAATCTTCCCTGCAAGGAGGGAAGCAGTGACAGACAGGTTACGGACAGCCAGAGATTACAGAGCTTCAGAACAATCTAAGTTGGAAAGGGTCTCTGGTAGCCATCTGCCATCTCCATCCAACCCTCACCCAAAGCAGAGCCCCTTCAGGGTTACATCAGGTTGCTCATGGCTTCATCCAGGTGCATTCAGAACTCTTCAAGGAGGGAGCTCCCTCAGCCTCTGGACTCCTGTTCCAGAGTTGGGCTATCTGACTGATATTTCTTCCCTTTCCCCCAAATAGTAAACAGTATTTCCCTTCTTGCCCAAAGCCTCCAGTGAGGCAGCAGATGTTTCCATGTCGAAGTCAGACAGCATGCCTATACAAAAGGGCAGGGAGCAGTTAGGAACAGGCAAGCCTCAAGTTTGCCTGTGCTGCCTTCACTGCGATGGAGGCACTTATCACCCCTTGCAGCAAGTGTGGCTAGTGATAATTCATAGTTTGACTGGGAGGAAAAGCATGAATACTTCAGCTCTGGCCAAGCAAAGCACCTCCGTGCACCCAGCACATCCCACATAATGATACATTTACATAATGATTCCATTATGTAAAATAAAACTAAAATAATCCAAAATAATACAGGAATGCATCCTTGGGCCAACATGCTTGTGTCTCTCACTTCCCTTACTGCTAGTCACTCCCAAATACTGGCTCCCCCACTGAAGTCCACAGCCATTCATTTCCCAGCACCCCAAAGTGTCCAGCAGACAGGAGCCATTAAAGAATTGTATCAGAGATGATATTTTGCCCACCCAGTTCAGTTTAAAAGGTATTACATATTCCTGAGCTAATATGTGGTTTGGGTATTAGTATTTATTATTAGGCCAGTATTATCTTTCAGCTTGCAGGATTTCAGTGGTAAGTGAAAGGGTCTTTTTTTTTAAGGCATTTTATAGGATTTAAAAAAGAAATCAAAACAACCAACCAAACAAAAAAACCCACAACTAAAATCTGAATGTCAAAACACCATGTTCAGGGTGGGTCCCTGTGTAACATAGACTGCACAGACTGAAGAGTCTGCATTAAGGCCTCACTTTAAAAATTATATTGTCAGTTAAGAGGAAAAAAAACAGACTGACAAAATATTTGAAAAAATTATTCAGCCTCTGATACATTCTGGGAAATTTTTTTGAGTAGGGTGGGGAAGAAATTCAAACTGCCTTGAGAAAAAAAAATTAAGCTATTTAGAAAAAACCCTGTACTGTTGAAAGAGTTTCGGCTCTAGAAATTAGTCTTCAGAACTAATCGAAGACCCCAAGGAGAATATTCAAAATCTTTCTTGGAAAAGGTGTTCATTGTGTTTACTAATTTTTGTAAGAGTCAGCTCAGAAAAGGTTTTTTTTCACCTGCTTATAACTGGACATAAGCTAGAAAAACACACTTGGGTAGATCTCAGTGCTTCTCTGGTCAATCTCTGGCCACCTCTGTTCAGTTATATTAGTGTTTTTTCCTGCCCAGCTTTGAACATGCTGTTTAATATCCAAATGCATAAAGATGTGCTCTCTACTAACACATGAGATAAGCTTTATTACCAAGCGTCTATGCAAAACATTTTAAAATAATGAGCAGATTTAATGCACTGTAATTTGTATTTAAGATCAAGAGACTTGCACAGCAGTTGTTACAGGAGAAAGCTTCTAAAATGAGACAAAAATATAAATTACAAAGGAAAGATAAGGGAAAATAATCTCAGCAGCACAGCAGCCAAAGAGAGATAAACAAGAACAGCCATCACAGTGTGATATACAAGATGTTCATTACTCGTGACTCTGAGCAATAACAGATAACTTTGCATGTTTATTAATCCTTGTATTACAATGCTGGCAATGAAGTGTGGCCTTTGTCATAAAATTTTAAATATAAAAATGTAGGTAGAAAAAATTTGGTTAGTCTCTGTACATGACTAGAAACCATGTAGGACCAATAAATAAATTAATGCTTGAGGGACATTAATTTATTTTCGTGCACAATTCTCTGTTGTGTTTATGTCACATTAATTCTTTATTTGGACAGGTGAGTAGCTGGAGTTCTGAGGGAAATGTTTAACCCAAAACGTCATGCACACTGCTGTGTATACTGATGAGCAGAATAGGTTTAAGTGAATGTTTATTTACTTCCTACATCCTCCAAGACTAATTTATAACCCAAAGTATTTTCCACGATATGGATGTACAAGTGTTGGTCTCTGAAATCTAATCACACCCTTCTAATATTCCCTTCCAGTCTCATCTCCTAGTGACAAGCCACTAATAACTCTTCCCCATAACATTTAAACATAGGGACAGATCCGGTGAAATACAGATGTTTTAAGCATCAGCATTAGGTACTGGTGCACATAATCACCAAAAACCACAGCTGCTTCAATCAACCCTTGAATTGGGATTGTATATACCTCTCCATGCCCACCTGACTGAATTTCTTAGGAAATTTGTAGCTCTTCCTCTTTTCCAAATGCCCTTCCATCCTCCTCTGAACACCTTTGAGCAACAGCTGTTACTTTGCCCATTCAGTTTTGATTTGTTCAACTTCATCTGGGTCCAGAAAAACAGATTACCTGTTCCAAGTTTCCTCTAATACAGAACTCCTCCACCATTTTGTAGATGGTCTTAGCCTAAAAATCTAGAGCAATGAAGACAATCTAAGCAGGCCTATTTTACATGACACAAAAACTGGCTGATTGGTTGCCACCTATGAATTGATGAGTCTCTATTCTCCATCCAAGGTACCACTCACCTTTATTCAGCAGATAAAGACAATAAATCCTTCAGGCTTGACAACGCTAGCAGACAGCACTGACCCATACAAATTCCATGCAAGAAACATAGGCTTACACTGACGTAAGACATGCAGAGAAGATGTGTTAACAAACAAAAAGGTACGTTCATATGAAGAGTAGACAGCATCACAGATTCAAATACTCCAAGTGCATAATACATATATTTTCAGAATACACTTTTGACCACAAGTGGTTCGAAAGATGTCATGACATGAGGGAGGAGGTTGGAGGGGGTAACCTTTACAGGTCATTTATTCTGTGATTTCAAAAAACCAAATTTTTTTGACAAACGTAGACATCATGAGCTTTTGAAATTTGGCCTCCACCTGATGGAAAGCAGTGAAACAAAACCTTCCTACTTCGATTCTGGTCCAGAATTATATACATCTTCATATCCCTTGGGATACGCCTTCATATCACTTGGGATATATAGAGATCTGGAAATCCAAGGAAATTAATCCAAAAGCTTTTCTTTCAACCTTTGGAGGTGAAACGTATTTAATCGGGAAGACTAGACTTGCTACACCTCAACTTGCAAAAGTTGAATCAGGCTGAATCTGAGTGAATGAGCAAACCTATCAAGTAATCTATGTCTGATTGATGGAAAGTCTCCCTTTTACCTCTTATCCCTTCTCTGAAGCCACCAATTTATAAAGGTAGGAACTTATTCCATAAAGTACTATGATTTAGGACTCTGCTGCAATTTTTTTTCTCAAGAAAGACTAAGTCTGGTACTTGTCATTTAAAAACAAAACAAAAAACACAAAACAAAACATAAAACACCAAAGACCTACCACCGTAGACCAAAACCCACTTACCCCCCCACCCCCCAAAAAAAAACCCCAAACCAAAACCAACTCAACCCAAACCTGCACCATGTTTGCGCGAATGATGAATGCTGCCTTTGCAGGAAGTTGCATGTCAAACAATCAACCATGTCAAAGATTCTACCATACCAGCTTTGCACTAGCGCGTTACAATGGCTCAGTTCATGTATTCATTGTACAGCCCAAGCATTCATAGCACATTAACTGTTCTCAGACCAAGTGGGGATGCTCAGAGCCCTTCCTCCTGGCCATGGTTTGGAAAATCTGCAATTAGCCAGCCAATTGATTAAAATTCTAATAGTGGAAAGCCAAAAGTCAAAGCAGAGTATCATATTCAATGAATTACAGTAGCTTAATACATCCAAGTTAGAGTGAGATGTATTCCTGCTAAAATTGACATGCCCATCCAAGGTAGTCCTTGCCAGCCCTGGCCCCCAACCCTTGACATATGAACAAATCTAGTCCAGTGTTTAGAGTAAATTTCCATCAGGAACTTGTTCTGTCCAAATGAACACACTCAGGCAAGTAGGGACAAGAGCAGTGGTGCATAGATCAGCAGGAAGGAGAGACTGAGAGTTCAGTTTATGGATCAAAGTGGGTGCAAGAAGGCAACTTGAACAGAGCCTTGGGCTGAAAACTGGGAGAGCTGCTGAACCTGGTTCTGACAGCTCTCTGTGGTCTTGGACAAGCTGCTGAGGCACTCCTATTCCACTTTTTTTTCTCACTGCATTCCTCAACCACACAGGGCTTCAGAAGAGACTGCTGTGTGCTGGAGACACCTGGTAAGTGCCCACAAAATGTCACAGTTTTCTCACAAGCACACCAAAGCACAGCCTGTTGGGAGCTCTGCCTTCCCTTTCCTCTGAAGTGAGGTCAGACTGACCTATGCAAATTTTTAAACTCTGAAAGATTCAGAACAAATGCTTCATGTTATGCTATAGAGAAGACAAAAGAAGAAGACTTTTGGTATTGTGAAGATGGGTGCCTCCTCTTTTCCAAAAAGGAAGAATGATCCCACTCCACCCACAAGTCACCCTGTCAGACATCAAATTGTTTGGGGGTCTGGTATGTAACCAATCTGTTCTGTACTGTGCTACTTATTTGATATGTATATTTTATCCACCTATTTAAAGCCATATTCCATTCTCACAGAAGGCACTCCAGAGACAGCAGGCTGTGCTCTGATGTGAAGCATTTCAGCACAGCCCCATTCCAGCCTGGGATGGGACTGAAAAGCCTCACTGGTGGCCAAGAAAAGTCAACAAAAATATATAGTAACAGGAGCTCTGCTTTTGGCTGCTGCTTTATCCAGTGTCCCAGCAATTATTGAACCCTATTTTCCAGTGATTGAAATTCTCACCCTAAATACTCTACAATAGAAATACAGTACACAGAGAAGCTCAAGAGAAAGACAACAGCTGCTATCATTCTGAATCTGGAAAAAAAAAACAGGCACCATAAATCAATGCTATGTGAATTATTTTTTAATTTGTTTATTTCTTCTAAGTCATTTGCTTTTCCTCTAGACTTTGTCTTCCTCACACATAAAAACCCCTTCACCTCCTTTCTGACTTATTGTCAGCTGAAAAACTCCTAAACACAGCTGGCTGTGGGTGGCAGCAGGAGGCTGAATTGGCAGAAAATTTCTGGCTGAATACAATTATCAGCAAAGGCAACTTTCTGAGACTACTGATGGCTGTTTCTTTTGCGTTTCTAGGGCAAATTTCCTTCTCCACTCTTTAACCAAAAAGAACAGTGTAATTCAGCACTAGTTAAATGAGCTACAGTTTATATTTGCCTCTTCCCTACATGATCGCAAAGAGCTTGAGTCTGTTAACATGTCACATGAACAAAATCTAGGCTATTAAAGTCTGAGCAAATTCTGACTCTAATTATAGCTGTTTCCAAACAACAACAACTCAAGAAGCAATATTTTCTCCGTATGAAATTCTTTATGTAGTAGCTCTAACCTTTATTCTGTCCAAAACTAATGGATTTTTTCAACTACTACCTTGATATTTTTAAGATTAACAGTTATCATATTTTGTCAGTAAACCCCATGTGGGGCATCTGGCAGCAACATAAAGTTTCTTATGTGGCCGTCTCATGGTTGCCCTTCCAGGAGCTATTTCATGCTTCATCAAAGCTCCAAACTTCCTAACAAATCAGACAATCTTGTTGTCAATGAGGTAGGTATTTCTGTTGCCTTATTGCTTTTAAAGGTTAAAAAAAAGAAAAAGGTGTGGACTTGTTGCCAAGTGATTTCAAAGTGATTTAAGGATAAATACTATGAGAATGTAACTCTCCTGACCTGATTTTACAGGTAATTAGTACAGGAAAAATCTATGTATTTTCCAAGCATATGTAGTATTAACAACTATATAAACAGTACTCGGCACTTTGCACATTTCTGTATAGATAGTTCCTGCTACAGAATACTGTAAAATATTGTGCCTGCAGAAATAGAACATGAGATAAAATGTTTGACACATTATACAGTGTAAAAGAATTAATTTCCTGTTGGAATGATTTATTTGGTACTTATTAAATGCCATGAGAGGTTCAGAGAAGAGCATATCTATTTATATGTTTGTGCACATGATGAGGCGGTGCCACATGTGAAGAAGCACTTGGAGGTTTCATTTTTAAACCCCATATTCATAAAGACTTGCCTTTATATTTTATATCCATAACTAGAAAAAAATCATCTCAGTTCTGATTAGGCCTTTATGTTACCAAAGGATCTTGCTGGTGCTTTTTACTATACCACTGCTTGGCCTTTATGTGGCAACACACATCTCCTGCAATGTAAAGGGAATTTGGAAAGACATTTTACAATGAAAAACTAAGGTGACAAAGCATGGCAGATAATATACAATTTCTTCTTGTGAAAGTGAGGCAACCCAAGAGAAACTGATGATCAAGAGGTTTGAAACAATCTCTCAGAGAGAACATGTCTTACAAAAATATATTTAAAAAACAACATTCCTTGGTATTTTTTTTATCAGTTTGAGGGCTTTATTGTGATAGAGGAAGAACCTGCCAAACTAAAAACACTTTCTAAACCCAACTTTGTCTTTCTTACTGTCCTTTCCACAGAAAAACTTCCTAATAAGAGAAAACAAAACAAAACAAAAGAAACCACAGGTCAAAAAATCAACCACCAATCCCCAAAAACACCTGCCCACTCTTCCGCTTGCTATCAACACCAAGAACATCTTGGAAAATTTGTCCAAGATGATTTTTTGGGAGACACCACTGAGCTGCAAATATCTGCAACAGGACTATCTTCACAACTCTGACTGCTGGAGGCAGCCTGTGCCCAGCAGTGAGATGCTACACTTGCCCTCACCGGGTGCACAGTTCCCCCAGATCAGACCCATGGCAGAGCCCAGGCAACAACTTCTGCTTGGCATCATTGGTGAAGACAACACAGGCTTTGTTCACCGCAGCGAATAAAGAACATGTGGATATTGTTTGTTCTGCTTCCCACCTGCAAGCTGGGCACCCTGTTTCTGAGCCACCCCATGTTCCGCAGTGGGTCTAGCCCAAAGAGATCCTGGAAGAGTGGGTGCAATTGTCACAGCAACAAGTCATCCGTTGTGAGAAGAGGGGTTAAAACTTTAACCCTGTGGTAGAACTAGGAAGAAAACTAACGTTTCTTCATTATAATAGTAGCACTACCAGATTTTACCTCCTACTCCCCAGTGCTGGGAAGAACAAAATTATCACAGTGGGTAAATGCTAATTGCATTGTTTCAGATAGAGCAAAACCCAAAGAACATTATTTGAAGCAGGAAACATGCGTAGACAGAGCACTTGCTGAGCCCAGATGCCTAAATTCAGATTAAAATAAAAGATTTTGACACATTGTTGCCTGTAAACAGCATTTGTTTCACCCTCATGGTAACTCACCTAGCTTTTGGAATTCAGCATTGAACAGAATGAAACTGACCCATTTCTGAACCTGTACTGACGGATGCGCTGAGAGGGTGGCTTTGAGTAAGCATCTGCATTAAACTATTCCAATCTGCAGAAAAATATCCTTTTAATAACCTTCTACACTAAAAGACTTTATTTTCCCATAACTTTTACTTCATTTCATTAGCATAAGGTGAAATTGTTTCCATAGAAACACTAAAGATATATAATTTCTAAGTAATGATTTCTCCACAAAGAACAAAAAAAATTATTTTCAGATTACGATGTAAAAATCTCCAGACACAGCTCACTTACTAATATTACAGAGAAAACATGTGAAGACTTTAAACTTTAAAAGAGTAAAGATAAACTGGGTTTCAATCACAGAAAAGAAAAACACAGGAAAATACTAGGAACTAGAGTCAAAGTTACATTAAATGTAATTCCATTGTATTCAGTGATCAAATTGATGTGTCAGTGTAAGTATGATGGTTCACTATATCTTTTGCATGTATTCAGATCACTCTAAATAATTCCCTTTGTTTTCTGTTTTGACTAAAAATGTTATATATGCAAATCTGATTTCAATATTAAGGTGAAAAATATGCACTAAAATTAAATATAAATTTTCTGCTTATTGACCATTTATTCACTTGCACAGCAACTCCAGTAGAGTGCCAACAAATACTAAAATAGGTAGGTCGATTATTAAGAATCAAGTCTCTCAGCTGGGCTGTAAAATGGGTTGGAAAACATCACCTACAGGAAGGACAAGTTATAAGAGACAATGATCTCTCTGAACCCCACTCTCAAAGGAATGAAAAAGGCAAGATGAGCAGAAAAAAAGGAGGAAGAGGTGCTCAGGAAGATGAGATATTCCTAGGCTAGGGAGTAGAGAAATCTCAAATCTTTTGGACTGGGGATTTGAAGCTGGATAAGAGGTGGGAATTTTGTATTTCTTACATGTGTCGCATCTTTCTTGGGTTATTCAGGCATAAAACATAACAGAGCTAGAAATCCTGACATTGTTTCTTCATATATGTTACTTTTTTCTCAGGAGGAAAATTATTTCTATGATTTGAATGTTTCATGTTGCACTTGGTGAGGAAAATCAGCCAAACAACCCTATATTCTTCTGTAAGTGTAGAGTTAAGTGAAACAAGAGGAACCTCACACAACACAGTGAGGCCGGTGCCCTGGGGCCAGTCAGTGGGAGATGGAGATGTGGCTGTATTCCCAAAACAGTAAGGGACCAGAAGAAGAAAGAAGACACAAGCTGAGGGAAACAACAGGCAGATCCCAAAAAGAAGCACTTGGACGCTCTCTGATCATATATCTGTGTAATACTTGTGAGATAGTGTGTTTTAAACACCATGCATCCATGGGGCAGATTTTTTACAGGATCTCTGTATATTAACATGAATTAAGCATTAAAAAATGTTAAATTAAAACCATGCATTTAAGATTAAAAAAAAAAAGAAAAACTTATAACAATCAATTCTTCTAGGCAGAAACAGAACACAAGATAAGGATGACCAAGTGATTTACAAAAGTTATTCAAAGATACTTTGATGTGGTACATGACTATCTATTCAAAAACTATACAGAAGGGACTATAATCTAAGGCCACAGAATGTCACAGCCCTGACAGACTTGAGCAGTTACTGTTACAAGGAATTATTGTTAGCAGAAGCTTGCTTTGAGCACGAGTAAAAACAAGGGTGCTACTTCTGTGCATGAAAAGTCTTCTTTGCACAGTTGCTTGAGGAGGTATAGCAGCTGTTAGAAAAGAGCATGAAGTGGGTCCAACATGACTCCTGGTCTGAAAAACCCAGCAGGCATCTCAGTCCCGCTCATGTTCTCAGTATGTGCAATGTTACTCAGTATCACACCCCCACACAGAGACCTGGCCCTCTGAGAACAGAGCAACCAGCTGCAGAATCTAAGAAAAATTTTCCCTGGAGATACTAAGTGGAGTATTTGGGCTGAGGCCCTTTGCACCATTCTCTCAGGGGAAAAAAAAAAAAAAAAAAAAAAGTATGAAAAATGGAAAACGTGGAAAACCTGTTTTCTTAAACGTTGGAAAAAAATATTTCTAGTTCAATGACTCTTTTGTAAACTACATGCATCATGAACTTCCTTAGTTTAATGGCCTGGTTTATACTTCATCCCACATCTCTAATAAACTCTATGAAAACTGAACTGTCTGGGTTAAAACTATACGTGCCCAGCAAGTCAAATTTGAGAACAAAATCATTCAAAGAATGTAATTAAACCTACTAGGATTTCTTCTATGAAACAACAGTCTGTCAGCTAACAGTTCACAAATTATTAATAAAATATGTGGTCCTAAACCCTGAGAAGTACCGCCTACTGTATAATTTACTGAAAAACTGAAAATTTAAATTCTTGCAGATAAAACTTGGCAACAGCATTTATTAAGGTATGTTTCAAGTCAAAAGGTAACAGGTCAGGTCAGTAAGTTACAGTACCCACTCTCCCGCAACGCTTTCCACTATGTCCTCTGTTTAAATCCACATTAATCTCCAGTTTTGTGAGAAATGAGCTCAGGACCCAGCCCACGCTCCATAAAAAGGAACAAAGTTCTCTGCTAGTGTCAGGTGTGTGTATCACTCCCCCCTACCAACTGGCTTTCACTGTGCTATGCTGTCAGAGCTCTCATCCTGATTAAAGTGAGCTGACAGTGGCTTTTCAACCCGAGTAGCAGGGGCATTGCCATTTGGATCAGGACAAGTGATTCCTCTCATCCTTGTCATTCTGCAATTCTTAAAGGATGGAGCCAGCTACAGAGTGACAACAAACTTGGGGGTCCATAGAGTCAGCTGTTATAATACCTCAGAAAATATAATGTCTTATTATAAGCCTTTACCCTAGATCAATGTGTCCTACTTTAGCCAGTGGAAGACCATTATGACTCCATTACAGTAAGAGCTTTGGCATAGAAAGATTTTTCACTAATTTTTATTTCTAGGACAGAAAAGCTATCATTTCAGACCGCTTAACTGTAATAGTCATTTTTACTACAGTGACAGTGAGTTTTGCAGGCTGCAGATTTCACCACTACCTTCCAATGTGCAAGGTTTAATTATTTATTAAAGGTTATTAAATCAACACATCAGATTCAAAAAAAAAAGGCTAAACAGAGAATACTGATCACTTGTCCTTCAAGACCTTATGAAATTTTTCCCACAAATTTTGGAATGTTTTGGGAGGTCTTTTTTTTTTTTTTCGTGTTGAGCAGATGTCTAGCACAGTATGATTAAGTATGTGCAGCTGGAATGTTTACTGCATGTTTGCACCTGCATGGTGAGTAATAAGACCCAAGAGATTTGATAAACCCCCAGAGATCACACAGAAAGACAAAGGAGTACGGATCAGAGAACAGCCTGCAGAAGAGGGTGTGACACTACAGGCTTATATCCTTTAGGGGGTCCAGAACAACATGGGCATTTGGTTGCATAGTAATGGCCTATATATGAGCATTCTTTATTTATGCCTGTCTGTATTCATACCTCCCATATTATTTAAACATGAAATAAAAAAATAAATAATTTTGTGTTTCTTGTTAACAGGAAGTCTTTCAAAGACAGTTACTGAAAATGCATATTACTGTCCTGAGGCACCATAACATCCATATTAATCTCTCAAGAGAACTCTTGGGAAGGCTGTTTTATGATTATATACGATGGTTTTGAATATCTTCACAAGATAATAAACAGTGTCAGCTTCTTCCACTGCTTTCATTTCTACGTCCTCATAAATTACTGCATCTCATGTTGACATGGCTTTGAATAAAACCCAAGTATTTCTTGAATGATAGGTCAGAATGGCAAGAGAATATGTATAATCTGATAATTACATTGTTGCACTGCATATTTTTTTATGAAAGCTGTAGAAAATGTACTAGAATACCACAGTCTCAAGTATAAAGAAAACCAGAAGGTAGAAAAAAATAAAAAACAAACCCCACACCAAACTGGGCAACAGTATGCTTTGCCTTATGATCAGTCCGTAGTAAACCACTTCACTGTAGTTAGTAACCAGATGGAGGAGCCACGAGTCTGTTCTTATAACTGGCACACAAAAAACCCTCAACACTTCTACAGCTATGGGAATAAAATAAGAGCAGTAAGTAATCTGAGTGTTATTGTCCTTTTCTGTGCTTTGATAGTCAAGACTAAATTAATATTCTGGTCAGATCTTGAGTGTCTAAGTCACTCTGCAGCAAGGCGCTGAGCGATTCCTGATAAAACTCTTAAAAGTGATTGTAAAAAATGGCTATTTTGGACAATTATTCCCAAGAAACCTGTGTTTTACAGTGAGGATTACCAAGTTCTCAGCTCAATTCAAAAGGCTAAATGCATGAATATGTGGTACCAAAATCAGTACTGTGTAAACTTTTCTCAACTTAGATCAGATACTCAAAACCTAAAAGCTGGCTAAGATCTGTTGAAGATCACCTGAAAAAAAAAAAAGTCAATGTTTGATTGTTTAAATACATGCCTTACGACGCAGACTTACTCAGTGTCTTACAGAAAAAATACTTTGCAATCACCTGTCTCATTCAGTGAATAGGAAGGGCATTACTTAATTAACAAACTTCAACTTTGACTTTGCACAACTTATGCTGTACAAAATGTGTCATAAATAAAGCCCAAGGCCACAAAAATCAAACTGTTCTTGACAGAGTCATTTCTCACAGTGTTTAAGTATTGCTCACAATTACGAACTAACTCGTGTTAGGGAGGTTTCCATGGTTATGTTACTGCAACTCTCTAGGCACTCTTGAAGCCACCTTTTCTGACCACACACAACGAATTGTGTGGGTGCTTCTTAAAGCTTGCTCCGACTTGTGAATTTTCCACCCTAAACACAATGGGAAGCCCGCAGAGCCCTTACAAAACAGACAACCTGCATGTGCAGCTGGTGCAGGAGCATCCTCTGCATCCCAAAGACCTGGTGTGAGACAACACTTTTCTACAAAGCAGCACCTCCTTACTACATGCTTGCCTCGCATCCCAGCCATTTTATTTCACATGTACACTCTACCTTACTAAATATGAAACCAAAGCACCCAGACAAATCTGCTGGCAAACTACAGCTTTGAACAAGGTTGAAATAGAGTAGAGCTGACTTGCTCCTCTCTGTACAGTCAGGCTACACAAGAAAACTCAGTTTCGGAAAGGTCATCCAGAATCACCATGTCTTTGTGAAGACTGCCTACAGCTGGGGTGCGCTCTCACACTGATGAGTTATGCCATCACCAAACAAAATCTCAGGGAGGTTCCAGCCAGGTTAAAGGTATGAATTCTTATTTGAAAGGAAAAGCATTTCTGATGCTCCAGAAAATCCTCAGCCCAGCAATGGATCCCAGTGACTCCAGTGGTCATACAGTATGGCATCCTTTGAGAGAGAAGGAAAGGAGCTTCATGATCCAGAAAACATGGCAAGATGACCATAGCACACAAGTGCTAGTATACTTATAAAGCTAGGACATAGACTAAAAGTAGCCAGAATGAGGCTGAAAATAAGGCTAGGATTGCTTTCTGGTGACTAAAAGATACCTCCTGCCCGGGCGAACCTTAGCACCACGCAAGTGTTGTGACTTCACCTGGTTCTTGACTCACAGGTCAATACCTGAAAGCTTTTGGCCACCACTTTTTTGAGATTTGTAAATCTTAGTTTGACAACTGGACGCCTTTCTCCAAGAGGCAGCCTGGTTGGCCTTCCCAGGGCTGGATAGTGTCCTCACTTCTTGTACTCAGCAGCAAGCAGTAAATTCGCTGCCACGGGCTGAAGAACTCCCTGCATTGTTAGTCATCGTGGGTTAGCTTTTAAGATTTACTTTCTACTAAAAGTCTCTGTACTGACCGTCAATAACTGACAGCTGTTGTCCTACTCTGCGGGGTAAGAATGAGGGCCATGCTTTGCTAATTGAAGTTACTGTTGTAGAATAATTTAGAGGGCAGAAGACCTTTAAGAGTAAGTCTGTTAACCTAACAATGCCAGGTTGACCACTAAACCATACCACTAAGCACCACATCCACATGTTTTTTAAATACCTCCAGGAATGGTGACTCAACCACTTCCCCAGGCAGCCTGTTCTAATGCTTGATAACCTTTTCAGTGAAGAAACTTTTCCTAATATCAGATCTAAACCGCCACAAAGTACAACTTGAGGCTGTTTCCTCATGTCCTATCACTTGTTACTTGGAAGAAGAGACTGACACTTAACCCATAACAACCTTATTTCAGATAGTTGAAGAGAGCAGTAAGATCTCCTCTGAGACTTATTTTCTCCAAAATAAGCAATCTTTCCTTCAGGACAGACAATGTAAGCCTCAAACTCGCTTGCAAGCATTGGTGGTGAGGGCCTAAAATTAGGCAGAGCTACAAGTTCTATCAAGTTGCACCTCTTTTTCTGGGGATAACCCAACCTCATTGCTGATCTCTTTTCTCTCACTCCATTCTTGAACTCATCTTACTACTTTAGAAGCTCCAGCATTACCCCAGCTGATTTAAACCTTTTTTTCACCTTTATACCTCAAGCTCTGGAGTACTTAAGAGGCAGCTATGCTCCTCTGCCATGGTCAACTCTTCCCATTAATACTCATTTTCATTTCTCTTGATTCCTCTTACACGCAAAAAATTTAGGACAAATAGGCAACATCAAACAAAACCATAAGAAACCTAAAACTGTGTCTTACCGTCAGAAGTGGCTGATAATTGTGAGAGACACCTCAGAAATCTTTTCCTTTCCTGGTGAGTGAGTAGATCAAGAAGAGGAGACTCCTGAGAGACTGCTTAAGATAACTTCTGGAAGGTGACTTGCTAGAGCTCCATTACAGCTGTTGAATAAATCCTGACACCTGGGGCTCATTGGCAATTCCCCCTCCTCCCCTCCAGACACATATCTCTCAGAAAACGTGATTTTGCTGCAATTGAAATAATCCATAGGAAAGAGTTTCTCTTTCAAACTGTCAACTATATTTTTGGTTATAATTCCCCACTCCTTCAGCAGTATCATCAGGTTTTTCACTTAAAATGAAATTTACTTCCACAGTTTTTTACCTGAAATATACATACATATAGATATAAATACATACATATATACATATGTGCTTTATTTTACTTTCTATTATCCACACTGAGAAATCTCAAAAAAGCTTGGGAATACAAAGAAAAATGATGATTTGAGGAAGTGTTAAAATTTGGCAGAAATTATGCTGAGTCAGTAGGTGTATCTTTTGCGTGGAGACTGAATTCCCCTAGACATATTACTGTAATCGAAACTACAGAAAAAATATGCATAGTATTTTCACAAGAGATTTGGACACTTTCTTTAAAAGAAGAACTATATACAAGTATGGACAGATGGAAAGAAGTCACCCTGCACCTGTTTATCTACCCATCTGCCTGTGTGGTCTCCTTCAGTGACCAGAGATCACTATTTGAAGGAGTGGATGTAAGTTGGCCCTTTTCACCTCTCAAGCATCCCAGTGGGCCTGTTCCTCCAGTGCCACCAACTAACAGACTATCCTAACACCTTCTTCCTTTCCTTCTCCTCCCTGCTCCCACACGTTGTCAGTCTCAAACCATCAGCTGACATTATGCCCCAGTATTTAGCTAAGCATAAAATATAACTGTATTTAGGTAATAGGAAAGAAACAAAAACGATATAGAAAATAATTATGGACAAATCTAAAGAGAAACATAAGCTTTAGATCAGGCCCCTGTAATTATTTTTGACCGTGCATATCTGCAAAAACCAAGCAGTCATCAATTCTTCCTGGTGTGGGTAAAGATTTTGAACTAAATTTGAGCAGATGAGTCATTATTACCTTGATTATCATGACCAGAAAGAAACACCTATTTCCAAATTGCTTTTGTTCCAGTTAGATTTAATAGCATTATCATTTCCACACCCTGTGAATTTTTGGCTAACCTGCGACAAAAGGTCTTTTTGCTGTTTTTAAAACAAAACATCTTTTCTCAGATTCAAGCTTAAATCAATCACAGATGTTGCTCCAGTGCACATTGTTTGAAAAGAATGGGCCACACTACAAATTCTTACCTTATTGATTTCACTGTGGTAATATTGTGCTGCAGCAGTGACAACCTGCAATTTCTTCAAGAGGATTATAGCTATGTAGTTGAACTACAGAGCTATCTCTCTCATGATGGAGATACCCACAAACAAGCACAAAGCCAATGTTCAGATTCCTAACACAGATGGCTGACATCAGCTTTAGTATAACATGATGCTCCTGAAATCACCTGAATCGGAGACGGAGTACTTCAATCCAGATCTGGAATACACTCCAAAACGGATGGAGAATTCGGACTTAATGGTTTGGTTGGGCTTTCTATTGAAACAGAAGTCCAGACCCTACTCCGAACACTGTTCAGCTGTTTTCTTCTGCTCATCTAACGCTAAGTTTCTGCATCAGGTTTTTTGTACAAACTGGAAAATAATTTGCTTAAATAGAAAAGATCGTGAAGAAAGAGCAATTTGCTTGACTGCACAAAGAATAATTTCGGAAAAGTGCCATTACAAGGTCCTGACTGAAGTTACTCTGAGCTTATGCACTGATAAATGAGAAGGTGATTTTACCAGCTGTGAAAATTGCACACAAAGGATGCAAGACAGATGCCTCTCGACTTTAAATGGGTGATACTTCCACTAGCACTTGGGGACTGCGTAAACAACAACTATGTAAGTTCTCTTTAAGGAGTTCTGCTACCATCTTTTTTGGTCTGGTGCCTCTGGAAATAATTAGGAAGCCCTCATAAATGATGTTTATAATATACAAGTGCTGACAAACCCTGAAGTATACAGTTAGTCTCCTTAAAAAAAAAAAGTACATAATGAATGATGATCACCTACAATATGAATTATAGATTCTGTGCAAGTTAGCTTGATTCACAGTTATGCAGTGCTTAAGGGTCTGCTGCTACATTTACATTTTTACCATGAGCTTTTTTGGTTTGTATCATCTTGAAATATAGATTAAAACTCCACAGCAAGATGATTAATTAAGTCTAAAAAAACCCTGCATGCCAGATTTCCATGTACTGAAAATGAATGCAGTGCAGTTTTTACCCCAGATGAATATCCAGCTCTGAATTTCAGTAAGACCTTAAAACTTTAGGACTGAAGTTTTTACTTACACAAAGAGCAGACTTCCTGGAATATCAGTTCTGTAATTTATTTTTGCTGAGTGAGAGAACAAATGCAATCGTGTTTTGATATGAAGTCAATGTTTCACAAATTCCCTAGAAGCAATCTTTCATCTGGAAAAAAATATCAAATTGTCGATCACTTTGTGGAAAACTCAACGGAGGACAGGAGGCTTAGACACAAAAATTAACTGATCTCTTCCCAAAGTGTGTGGTACTAAAAAGTCCCACATGGAAGTTCAAAGAAATGTACTGTGTATATCAGTATCTGAGTTGTCCGACTGCAAAAGCTGGTAAGAACCGCCATACTGCCTAGCACAGGTTTTTTCAACATTCTTGAAGAACAGAATAATGTGGCTGAATAGTGAAGCAGTGATATGTGGTTTCCAACACCTTGTTTGTGCAAAGAAAATCTGTCTTCTGATAAATTATTCAAAACGTAACTGCTAACCTATTTAAATTTGAAAATACATGTACTATAATCAGGAACCATGTTTCTCAGCTGTTTGAACAGCTACACTCCAACTCTGGCATTCTCTAAAGTGCCTGCAGAAAGCAGTATATGAAGATAACTATGTCCAGTGAACCATTCTGAGCACTAAATTTTTCACAGTTCTGGGCCAGTGTCAAAGAAATCTGCATGTTCGCTAAATGTAAAAAAGCCTATTTAAGTAACACATGGAGAAAATACTGTAAAAATACTTCCAACTTCTGCAAGTCTTTCGAATGTAAGTTTGACAGCTGCCCCATTCCTGTCAAAGGGTTAATGAAATTTCTTCAATAATTTATCAAGATTAAATATTTTCTGTAAAGAAATACAACCTTGGTGAAACTATTTAGATATCCAGTCTGCCTTTCAACATGGAGGAATAAATAAGCTGTAGCATTTTGCAATTTTATTTTATGGTGCATTTTCCAGCATCTTCCCATTAGTTCAATTTTTAGGAGAATCAAACATTAATATAGATATCATGTGATCAACAATTTCATGTAGTGAGCTGTTTTGTCCTTGGCCATTGACAAGGAAATATCATTAAAGAAGCACAGGTGTACTTGATTAATCCCACCTTCTATATTTATATCCACAGAACTTTTCAGGTAAATACATAATTGAGTTTTTCCAGGCCCAGGACTTCAACAATGTCTTCTGAACCTTTCATAATGTTCTTTGGGTTAAGTTTTGCATTTGTATTTGAATGACTGATAGGTAGTCCAAGTCTCAGACACATTAAGACGGTCAATGTCCAAATAGAAAATATAAATAATTAATTTGTAACTAACATATGAAAATACTGATTTATAAATTTTCTGGAAAAAAAAAGAGATAATTGACAGGAAATAATGAAAGACAACCTGGACTCCTTGTACTAGATGGCTCACTTGGTTTTGAATCCTCCTGTCAAGATTTCACCAGTTCTATGCAGCTGTTTGCAGAATCTTTCTGTGTAATACAAAGTACATGAATATCATCATTGTTGCAGAATCAAGTACACAAAACTTAAGAACACCTATGCAACCCTGAGATATTACAATGCAGTCTTAAATTTCATGGTTATGTTAATTTTTTTTTCCAGAGGAGTGAATTGTAACAGTATGACTTGGATTTAAACTAGATATCAGGGAGAAATTTTTTACTGTGAGGGTGGTTAGACACTGGAAGTGTCCAAGGCCAGGCTGGATGGGGCTTTGAGTAACCTGATCTAGTGGGAGGTGCCCCTGCCTATGGCAGTGGGAGGTTGAACTAGAGGACCTGTAACGTCCCTTCCAAACTGAACTATTCCATGGTTCTATGAATCCATGACTATAATGCAGTTCTACAGATCTAATATAAAAAAACTCTCCATAGGACCCTCCCCCCTGCCTGTTAGATGTGGGAACCTGTCTGCTACATCATGTGGTGGAATATATACCATTTACACTGAGAGCCTCAGAAGTGAGCACTAGCTGTGTGCTTATGGGTATTTAACACATATTTACAGGAAAACTGGCTAGTCCCTACTTCTTCTGGATTCAATGGAACTGTGCTTTCAGCACATCAACTGGTTCATTTTCTGGAAATCCAGGTTGTGGTCACCCACAAATAAATGGCAATTCTTGATTGCGCAGTCAGTAAAAAGAAATAATTAACGCTTGTTATGTGCTCAGATGCTACAACAATGGGCATGATTTGAAAAAGAAAAACAAAGAAATCCATGAGGAAGCAATTATATTGCCAAAGAGTTACCATGTATTAAGTGAGTACAAGCTACACACTGAAGGGGGGAAGCATGGCCCCTCCACCCAGCTGGTCTGCCTGTCCCAGGGCAGGGATAAGGGGCTCAGTGGGCAGAGGCTCTCAGAAAAGCTCTGTTCCTGCCCTGAACATAAATAAAATACTGAGCTGTTGATCCCAAACTGAGCACTGTCCATTCTGCTCACTGAATCCAGCCTACACTATTGCCTCTGGAGTTTCACGTAGACAGTGAAGGTGATGAAACAAAACTGCTCAAGTAACTTTCACACTGGAGTTCCTAACAAGAGTATATGAACATTTTCCATCTTCAGCAAAGTCATTCCAAGTTCATCTTTTCAGTGTCACTCCCAGGCTTTTAAAAGCCAGACCCCCAGATGCCATCATCTAGGACTGTACTGACACTGGTTTGATTCAACAGAAGAGTTTGAACCTTTGACTCTCCTAAGGAGATTGCAGTCATTTTAGCTAATGGAATAATAGATAGCAATCTTAAGTTGTCATTCTCAGGCTGAATCAGCGCTGGAGAGGAATGGACACCTTACTACCTTTTTTCACACATATTTGTGAAGGTAGCTAAATGATGATTCCCAGTTAATTTCCATGCACTTGGTTGAAGCATCCTTTCTTAAAAGCCTCAATTTTCCCTGCTTATTTCCCTCCCATCTCCAAATTGCCTTTTTTGCAGCCTTGTGTCTTAGCTATGTCGTGATTCTCACTTCATGCTCCTCTCCTCTCAGTCCTGATCTTTGCTCAGTAAACCCCACTTCAAATAATTTACATATTACATCTGAACTGCAGTTTTTCAAAGTCCTATAAGGAAACCAAATTTGAATAGAATTTCAGAAGAACAAGTATCAAACAAACAACATACCAAATTTCAGGTGGTCTGCAGAGAATATGTAACTTGGTGTTTCTTCGTAGCCTTACAATTAGTTTTAGCTTTTTTTTTTTCTGAGCCATTTCAACTGTCCAGAATTATTCAAACATCATTCAGAATTATCAGTCCAAACAGCTGAATGCCAGCAAAGCTTGAGGCATGTGAAAAAATGTTTTTACTACAGAAAATAATTAACACAGCTTCTTGAAATTTGTCACTGATTTCTGTGCTAACAGCAAATGCAAAAAAAAAAAATCAAGACAAAAATAAATACTTATGTGAATATATTTACCCATGTGGAAAATTCTGGAGCTTAGTAAATTTTTGTAAAAATTGCTTGGATAAAATTAATTTATATACATCTATGAAGGGAAAAGTTGTATAAATTTTATAGTTCTTGGACAGTTTACAGAAAAGAAAAATTGATCATACCAGTGTCACTTGTGCCATTTTTATCAATGATTAGCCATCATAAAACATGTTACACTCAATAAGTTGTATAAGTATATTCTAAGTTACTTCTATAAGTTATATAGCTAACAATTGTAAGATCCAGAAAGATGTTCTCCATGCCCCCTTCCTAGCCCTACATATAACTCTGTCCAATTTTGATTAAATTTCTTGGGTTTGCTTTTGTTTTGGGGGTTGAAGTGGGTGTAAGGTTGTTTTTTTCTTCTCTTGTTATCACACAACTGCTTTCTAGGTTGTAAACTTTCCTTAACAGAAATCATATCTTATCGCTTTGAGAGCTACCTAAGCAACTTTCAGGTGAGCGTGTTCATGTTCTACTGTAAAGCTGTACTTCAAGTTAATAAAGGTTATAATTGGAAAAATAGTAATGAATAGACAGATTGCAGATTTCTTACTCACAGTGCTGAGCTATTACTCATGTGAGCTGTTCCATGAAATCAGTCACCAACAGCATGATTTGTAATGAAAAACTGAGCAGTTAGAACTCCAATCTGCTCCATTACCATTATGTAATGTTGCACATTTGTGTAAATTGTTCTAATTCAGAGGTCTCTTCAGCGCAGATGGCTCTTTGAATACACTTAGTTGCAATAATAGATTAACCTCCAAACTGCAACACCCCAGCAGGAGACAACATAGCAGCTAGCATGAAGAGATGTATAGAGTATCTTATTAATTCTATTTTTTTTTATAAGTTTAATCATCCAGGTCATCAACATCCAAATATTTGAGTGTAAACTTCAGCATTTCCAAAGGATCTGCAAATACGTGACAAATAGCAACGTGATTATTCTACGCTTTCCCAAATTACACATGGTATCTTCAAGCTATACTGACATCCTTTTCCAAGCCCTGTTCCCATGTTCCCATGTTCCCACGTTCCTGGGAGAGAGGCTGGCATGCTGGATGGAAACGCGTAGGCTGGTTTAGGACATGAATTGAACAACAATAGCTTAGACTGTCCTTATAAATATTGTCACTTAGTCACACAGACAGATATGAACAATTTCTCCCTCCTATTCTGTCTGAGACTGCTGACTCTGATACGTCTGTGTCCATGGCAGCAACCTTTCTGTCCTGCTTCAAGACATCTGTGGCCAGGCTGCCAGCTATGGTCATCACCCTTGCAGCATTTTTGCCATTTTTTTCCTGGTCGTAAATACTCTTCCTCAAATAACGCTTGCAGATCAATATTTTTATGAGTTCAAAAAGAACATATTTTAAAAGTAATTTATTTTTGAACATGAAACAGCAGAGCTATTTAATCCAATGGGATTAATCCAACAGGATTAATTAATTAATAAACTGTCATTAAAACGGATGCTTTTCACATTAGAAACTGGTCATCAGTCCTTTTATTTAATTTTATTTTTCATAACTGCTTAAAAATAAATATTTTATCTGTCACAGGCTTTTTTGGAAAGAAGTAGTGAGTCAGAGTATGGAGGGATTTTTCAAGAGGAGTTTATCTCCTGCATGGCTTTTTGGGCTGTGATTCATCCTTGCCCACACAGAACAGGACAAGAGTACCTCATTGTTTTCAATTTCTACTTTCAACTTCTACTACAACAGGTTTCTCACGCTTTTTATAATGGCGGCTATTGTCACAGAAATTGCGTTGTCATGCTATAAATACAGTGAAAATGTCCATGTATGTCTGAATGAGAAATAGCGAAAAACAGCCAGGGAAAAGGAATCAGTGTGTAAATGCTGAATTTTCTTTTCATCTTTGGGTACTGTTTTATCTGGGTTGTTTTTCGTTTTCTTTTTCTGGAATCAGTCACTAAAATGGGATATTTTGTGGCTGTGTTCTTTTAGATTTCATCTGTTCCCCTTTCTTTTTCACTTACAATAGTGAGTACAATCAGCTGAATGACTTCCAAGGTGTTTTCCTTAAACTATACCCTTCTATTTTATTTTGATAGTTTTGAACTTTAGCTGAGGCTTAGCTGAAAAGTAAAATCACTGAACAGTATTGGTTGTGTTTTTGCTCAAACCAGGACATCAACTTTAATTTTTCAAAATGTGTAGAGTACAGAATCAAATAAATTAAAGGTATCTCTCAAGCTATTGAATACTTCAAGTTCTGTTGATGATTTGGAAAGAGAGAGCACAGAATAAAAAATCACACTCCTGCAATTCCCAAATCTTAATATCAGATATTTGAGAAAATTCAGGAAGAATAAGCAAAACGAAAGGAAAAGTACTCCAAAGCTGATAAGAATTGGGAAATTTATTGATTTAGGATTTCCAGATGAAAACAAATATTCAAGCAGATGTCTAAGTACTTGATTCCTTCTCACAGAGCTTGCTTCCAACACA
The DNA here is from genome assembly GCA_020746105.1 of Trogon surrucura. Taxonomy (NCBI): domain Eukaryota; kingdom Metazoa; phylum Chordata; class Aves; order Trogoniformes; family Trogonidae; genus Trogon; species Trogon surrucura. The sequence continues at coordinate 34,334,682 of CM036623.1, read as the reverse complement.
TTTCAAAGATAATTACATTGATTTTACAGTGAGCTAATAGTGGTCTGACACGAAAAAAGGGTGATACCTGTTATTCCTATTGTTTGGGGCTTGGGGCCATCTTGCAGCTGAGAGAAGAATCTGATCGCTTGGCTTATGCAGGTGACAACTGAGTCACTGTGAGGATTTGTGGTTGCACTGGCATAAGACAGTAATGAATTTTCTGGTGAGATTTGAAAAAGCAATGGAAAACTTAGTGACACATAGAAAAACAGTACCCTATAAATGGATCCTTACCTAATGCAAGGCGGTGCCAGGAAAAAGACTCCATTGATTCCCAACGAACTATCAGAGCGATGGAGAATGAGACAGCTCCAATTTAGATCCTTGAAGATTGCCAAGTGTCTAGGAGCATATCTAGAAGAAAGAATAGAAGATAATTATCTCATACAGGAAAATTAAGTATAAGACAACATCAACTACATTTTCAGAAGTAACATTGCCAATAATTTATAGAATGGGCATCCTGGATGACCCACAAATGCAACTCAGCAGATTGTCAAAAGGCGATCAAATATCTGAGCACATGCACTCACATACCTCTAACAGACCGGTGATGACCTAAAAACGCAGTCTTTGCTGGTGGTTAGACAACACAGAATTTGTTAAATGAACTTTTGTTGTCTGATTTCATTTCCCAAAGGACATAACTTTTCATAAATAGGATCCCAATTGTCAAAAGCTATATTTATCGACATGCAGACGGGTTCACATAAATGAAGTAATGACCCCAGTCTGGACAGCTTTAGACTGATGACAGGTTTTGCACTAACACTGATTGTCTTTCAGTTAAAGACAAACTTGGTCACCCAAGTCACTTTTCAAATCAGAATAATTTCAGAGAAATACGTGTGTTGAATGTATTGTCCAAATGACCACTTCAGCTGCAGGGGGACCTTGATCAAGATTAACAACTATGGATCAGACAGAGAAACTAGTTTGTGATTTCCATCTGCATTAAGATGTTGGTACAATATGCAGTTTAGGAAGCAAAAGTAGATTATGCTCTGGAAATGAAGGTGGAAGCATTTCCCAACATAGACCAGTCTGGAAAGCACCCAGTGTACATGGTGACTTAGAACTGTGTGGAAAAAATGCCAGTTTCTTTATTATTTTTTTTTTTTTTTTCCCCAAGCCATCTACAACCTTCTTTTGTTGAATAAAAGACAAAGGACAAAATATATATAATAATTTATTTTTAAAACCATTTTTGAGGGTGACAATATTTTTTAACAGTGGCCAAGTATATTCTGTACTTATCTGTTCTCTGTGGTTTATTTGAAAATTAATTAAAATAAACTGTGATGGCAAGGAATGCATAGGTTGTTGGTTGACTATCTTGGACAGAGTAATTCATGCCCAGCATGTTGTTTCGTTCTTCTGCAGAAGAATGTTCTTCCTAAACAACCCAGAGGCAAACCACCACTGTCAGCAGGGAAACTTGCTTCACATGCATCAGTGCCACCAGTTTCTAGTGTTGTCAAATTTACCGTTCATAAATGCTAACCTCATTTTCAATAACATAAAAGAGCAGAACACCAGCAGACAATTTCCTCTGGCCATGCAATTTCTTTCAGCAAGTTTATGCAGGAACCTTTTAGTTTCCTGGAAAGAATAATGACCTTATCTTCCTAAGGATTGGGATAATCTTAAATGTGACATGCCTATAGAAGTGGTCTAGTGTTTTCCTGTTGTGCAAGGTTAACAGTGCAACACTTTCCACTGAACACAGTACTGGTATGCTGCACTCAGCAGTGTCACTTTTAAAAGGCTAAAATACACCTTACAGATTGCTAAAGCTTAGTTGCCAGTAGTTGCTGTTTTCACATTCCTTGTCGCCAACAACATTTAGTCAGAACATACACAGTTAAATTAATCTGTTCTGTACTGTGTATACATTATTAAATACTTATTTAACAAAAAAACCACCATGTTGTATTTTTAAACATTCTGATCATTCCTTTGATTTTTTTCTCATATTAGAGCTACGCGAATGTCCAGTGACAACAGATCCCTTGCCCTCAAACAATACAACAAACAATTGCTTTGGTTAGTATAAAAAAATAAAATGGATAGATGAACAGTATTTACTGAACAGGATTTACTGAAAAACAGGAATGAAATAAATGACTATAAGTCTGTCTAATACTCTTTATCAGCGAGAACACGTATGTGCAGGTACCATCGCATGTGCACAGCAAACACACTGTCGTGGTTTGACCCTGGCCGGCCACCAGGTACCCACACAGCCGCTCTCTCACTCCCCCTTCACTGCTGAACAGGGGGAGAAAATATTTCAAAGGGCTCAGGGTTTGAGATAAGGACAGGGAGATCACCCTCATTTACCGTCCCGGGCAAAACAGACTCAATTTTAGGGAAATTAGGTACATTTACTAAAAGAACTGATCAGAGAGGAGTAGTGAGGAGTAAGAAAGAGCAAACAAATCTTAAACAGAACACCTTCCCCCCATCCCTCCCTTCTTCCCGGGCTTAACATCAATCCCGGTTTCTCCACCTCCTCCCCCCGAGCGGCGCAGGGGGACAGGGAATGGGGGTTGCGGTCAGTTCATCCAATGTTGGTTTCACCGCTTCTTCACTCCAGGGGAGGACTCTTCACTCTTCCCCAGGGCCATTGTGGGGTCCCTCTCACAGGAGACAAACTTCACGCTCTCTTCTCCGCGTGAGTCGTCCCACGAAGGGCAATTCATCACAAACTGCCCAACGGGAGACACCTCACGAGGGGCAGCCCACCCGTCGTGAGTCTGAGGCGCAGTCCTTCGGGGGAAACTGCTCCAGCGTGAGCCACCCGCAGCGTCCCAAAAGTCCTACCGGCCAACCTGCTCCAGCGTGGGCATTCCTCTCTTCCACGGGCTACAGGTTCCGGCAGCGACTTGCTCTGGTGCGGGCTTCCCACGGGCTACAGTCCCCTTTCAGGCATCCACCAACACGGTATGGAGTCCTTGGTGGACATCTATGCGGTGATCCTCACGGTGGACTTCTGCACCTCGCCCATGGGCTGCAGGGGGACAACCCGCTTCACCATGGTCTTCACCACGGACCCGGGGGACTCTCTCTGCTCCGGTGTCTGGAGCTCATCCTCCCCCCCGTCCTTCTTCACTGACCTTGGTGTCTGCACAGATTCTCACTCCTCCATCTCTGTGCCAGCTGTTATGGCGCAGTTCTTTTCCCCGTTCTTAAATATGTTTTTCACAGAGGTGTTCCTCTGCTATCACCTTACTGATAGGCTCAGCCTCGGCCAGCGGCGGGTCCCTCTTTGGAGCCGGCTGGCATTGGCTCTGTCAAACTTGGGGAGCTTCTAGCAGCTTCTTGTAGAAGCCACCCTGCAGCTCCCCCTACCGCCACCAAAATCCGGCCAGGCCAAACCAAAACACACACTATGAACAGGTAATTAACAGTCTGCAACACAGAGCCCTGCAATGCAGAAGAAAACAAAGCCAAGGCTACTGGTGCTCTGTTGCAGTTACTGGCAAAGAAAAAAACGAGCTAAGATTTTGGGGTGAAACATGTCCTGTTCTTGAGTTTTCTCAAGCAGGCATACAGAAGGTAGTGAAAGGAGGACAAAACCCAAATCTCCCTTTCTTTTCAGCTTTACATAAAAGATGGCAATCACATCAGCAGAGAACACTTGCAGCTGATTCACCTCATTCATCAGACCTTGTTTGGGCTTAGACCCAACTCTCATTGAAGTCAAGGGGAATATTTCCTTTGCTTTATGTGCTGAAATGGATTGAATCTTTCAAAGTCCTCTGGGAAAGTAAAGAGCTCTCCTTTAGCAAAAGCTGAAAATGCTCTTTCCTCAAGCAGCAGCAATGCTAAAGCAATTGCATGTCAGACATCTCAAAGAGGTCTGGTAGAACTGCTATTACCTTCCCACAGCATGCTGCACCTGGAAAGAAGCCACAGTAAAATGGAAAGTGCTTATCCTTTCCAAATATACAGCACCATCTATTATACATCATATAAAATGAAGCCATTCTCTCCTGCCTATCTGCTCAAGAGCAGCGAGGCAGAGCTCTCTGGTGGCTCCCATGAGCAGAAACTGAGGGGATACTTTTTTTTTTTTTGAAAAAATGTAGCCTTTAAGGCAATTATTTGAGAAAAAAAAAGTTTCTATTAATAAATCCAAGAAGAAGAAGAAGCCTCTCTTGCACAATATTCCTTTCACACATGAATCAAAATAGTACTTGTTTTTTCTTTGGAGCATACTAAAAGTTCCTTGCAGTGACGGAGTACTCACAAAACACCTTTCACTGCTCAGTTCAGATTCTTTCTGACTTTACACAGGCAATAGCTCTTCTCTGCCATGTTACTTGCTACTGAAACGCATGAGGGGGGTCCTAATTTCCCCACCAATACTAACCCCCACAGCAACAATAGAAAAAACAGTTAAGATTTCCATAGGTATGGAAATCACTGATTTTTCTTTCTTTTTCTGAAAAGTTAGCATTCTGTATGTGGAATTTCTTCTCTCTGACAAAAAAAAAAAACTTTTTTTTTTTTTGAAACAATGCTTCTACTTTTTCCTCTCTGTGCAGCAATACTAAAGCTCTCATGGGGGATTTGCGAATATACCTGTTCCTGTTCAAGGGCTTTCATGTGCACCAGTGTATCATCTAGGTATAATCAACATGCCAACAGAGACTTGCAGAAAGTACCCTTTCCATTAACCTTTTAAACATGACAGTCACATTGTGCAAATTGAAATCCATCATTTTAGATTGCTACAGTATTGTTTCTAACTGAGACAAAAGTCTCTTCTCTACACTTTGTCTCCACTTACTTCTGACAATCTGCCCTTTAAGATTCCCCCTGGAAACCAACTATATTTACAGCTACCTTGACCTTATTCACCCTCTCATTTTCTGTAGCTCATACTGAATTTGGTGCTGCTATTTTTCTCAGCTCAAACTTAGGTCATCTCCAATCTCATATATGACTTAAGGAGCTTTTCTCCATGGCCCTTCCCTCTCCAATTCTTCTAACAGGGGAGATGGCTTCGAAGGGATGGGTTCTTCGTGCTGTTAGCTTTTGATACATCAGTTGTCGGCAAGAATTTCTTCTATTTTCTACTCCATTTCTAACCTGAAGGGGTCCAAGGAAGAGGGAATGGTTTGTCTCAGATAATGTATTATCTCTGAAAAAAAAATTTTTTTTAGGTTTACATGATTCAATTCAATACCACAATTTTACTGATTGGTAGGGAAGACAACCTCAAAGGTGAGTTTGTCACTGCTACATTAGGTTTTCAAGACAATAATGCTGCAGAATACCAGTAATTGAATTAGAAAGGATACATAATTGATGAAAATTTGATAAGGACCAAAATAACATGGTTTGCAGCCTGTCATCATTGTGTTTTGGCAAGCTAAAAGCTAAAGGGAAAAAAAGAGGTAGCTATATAAGCTGACTGAGGACGTCTAAAGATTTGTGTATTGCTGAGAACCTCAAGATGAAAGTGTTCAATGAGTCAATTTATAAGTTCTTTGCTTGACATGAGCTTGTAGATATGAGTGTACTGATGAAAGCCAAAGAATTCAAATGTCTGTGGAAGACGCTTAAGAAATTGAGACTTGCAATTGCATGTCAGTCTTGAAGTACACGCAGATTACTGACTTGGGGAACTGGGTGACATTCTGGAGTGGCACTAATCAGGTCAGACAAGGCACTGTGAATGGGAGAAGGGACTAGCAGAATAAATACAAGCTCTCCAGAAATAGAAGATACTATGAAAATCTTGACTGCATCAGAACTTGTAAGAACAAGCCATAACTGAGGGACTAAAATGAGTCACAGCTCTACTTCCATTCACAAGTAGCACCCTTCCCATGAAGGGCCATGGAGTCTCTTTTCCTGTGCTGAATCTTTCTGATAAGCTCTGACAGAACAGAATGACCCAGACAAGAAAAAGCTGCTCTCATAGCAGGAAAAAAATGTGACAAGCTGAAGAACTGCTTTTCAGATGATACAATGAACTACCAAGTGTTTTCAAAGGCTGACTGGGTCTTGTATGCCAGTCAGGTGGCTGGATGTCTCTAGAAGAGACCCAAATACACAATGAAGCCTTTCAACATGAATTTGATTTTATAAGCAGTTTTCACAATAAGTTCCTGGTCTTTGCCCAAAGAAATGTGATTTTTTTTCATAAGAAAGACAATTTTACCTTGATAACATGACATGAGACAGGAACGTATGGTAACGACTCCCATGCAACCTCCCTTTCCCCAAATGAAGTTGAGCCAGAACTGGCTACACAAGACCAGTGGTGAGGTCTTGAGGTTGTGGCATAACTGCTCTTTCCAAACCACTGTCACTGGTCAGGTAAGCAGGACAAATTCCTCACAGCCTTTCTGGAATACACAATAACTGAATCCTTTCAGGGCTGAAAAGAAGCCTGAATTTCTTCCCCTTCACATTAAGAACCCAGGCTAATGCTTTGTGGTTTGGAGGGAATGGAAAGCCTGAGACTGGTGACAGCTTGTGAGAGCAACAGCTTGATTTCTTCAGAAAAAACTAACAATAAAAATTCTCTGCCCAAAAGGAATTGTAACATTGTTATACTTCAAAATGGGCAGTGATTAACTCTCTGAAACTTGTTTGGTGTCACTTCAGTGAGAGCAGTGCTCTTTTGGGGTGGTAGTGTGTAAAAATCCTTTGACACAAATGTTACCTGTGTAGCTGCTTAGCTGAAATGCAACAGTTGTATTCGTTATGCTATTTTGTTTGGGATGCATTGTTCAGAGAGACATTATTTTAATCCCTATCAGGATAGTAAGCCATACAGTGGTACAGTGAGTTGAATAATTCCTTTTGAAACTGGTGCTTGGCTACTTCTAAGATTGGCAAAGATATGAAACAGTTAACAATCAACAGTGAATTATCTATAGAGTCTGAATGCTCTTATGATAACACTGTTATGCTGAGGACTCACATCACAAGCTGTTACCATTAACACAGAAAATACACATTCAGAAACAAGATGAAGGACCACACTGAATGTTGTTTTCCTAAGGAGTATGTGCAAGAAATTAAATAAGAAATGCCCAAAGAGAGGTGAAAAGTAAGTTGGCAAGGAATCATCAAGGAAAACTCTGATAATTGTGAGGCAGGTGAGGGACAATTTCCTATGTGAAACCTCTTCTGTTCAGGAAAAAGCTATGCGTAAACTGAGTTGGATTGAGGATGACGGGCGAACCACATATGAATTCATTGTAACTACAAGCAAGTCAATATCTCTATGATGGATAAATAATCCCATATGTTAGTGATATGAAACATCGATTCATGTGATACTGAGTTGCATTACATGCTCCCTATTGTATAAATAACCAAAACCATCACAACCTTAATGTGGACAGTTCCACACTACCCATTAGATTAATGAGTGAGGCCTCAAGAAAAAAATACGGAGAGAGAACCTCAAGGTGCTTTCATATCCTCACTATTCGGAAGAGTGCACGTCCTGCAACTTCAGGCCCTGCCTCTCAGCATCCAGGGCGCACATCTGAAAAGACTCAAACCGAGCAAAAGGTCCTAGCTGAATGAAATACTAAGATCAGCTTCAAATATATTCCTTAAGCATTTTCCTAAGTGTGCATAAACTTAATGTGGTCCTAGGTATTCCAAATCCAGCTAAAGTGGCTCACTCCTCTTTTCTGTCTGTGAGTTCAACTGAATGCAATGGGGAAAGGGGCTTCTCATCTGTAAACAATCTCCAAGAGAGCAATTAAAATATTGGATCTTATACTATAATACGTGTTCTTCATACTGCGGCAGAATTAATTTACTGGATGTGGAAAACCGAACTGCCACCCCATTAGCATTTTCAGTCTCTGATCCAGTTCCACATTCATGGCTTAGCCATGTGCAGAGAGTAAAATTCTTTTTTCAAGGAGAGCCTAAAGATTTCTGAAATCCGTTTTGAGACAGAGATAAAAGTGTACCATTCTAAAATTCTCCACAAAATATATGACTGAAAGCATTTTGTTTTGAGTTGATCAGAAATGTTTAAATGAAATTGCTTTTCAGTTTTACGATTAACACTGTAAAGTCACACCTTACAAAGCAACAAAGTAAAATGAAAAACATTTTAACAATTTTTCCTTACATTCTTCATATACCTTTCTTTGATTAACCTGAACTACACCCTAAGATAATTTTTTTTCCAAAGTAATATCTCATCAAGTGTGATAAACTGAGTGGATTTGGATAGAAACACTTACCACCTAGATCTGTTTCTGTAAATAATCATAGAAAAATATGACAGGATTAAAAACAAAGATACTAAATGCCTTCAAATCTGTAACAATAGAATAAATGCCAGAACAGTCTTTCATTTAATCTAATAATATCAAATCCACTACAGTTGTATTTTCAGTCAGACAGCAGGAGCTAATTTAAAGAACTTATTTTAGCAACTGTGCTCCTATGCAGTGGGTGACCCTTTGTTTTTTGCAGGCATCGCTCAGTTGTCAGAAGTGACAGAGAGGATCACATGCAATGAGATCACTGGTATGGCAAGTTTCCAAGCGTTGTTCTCACCAGGTGAGGGCAGTCATATTCCTTAATGAAAAGCGAGCAGCTGTCACCTTGGGAGAAAACCAGATTGGCCGCCCACACACATAGCCAGAGGGATCCTGCTTGGCCTGAGCTTTGTGTATAACAGAGGAAAAGAAAAACCAAAAACAAGGAAAGGGAAGAGAATATTTCATGAGCATAATTTGTTTGTGTTTTTTGTTTCACATAGCCTGTCCTATTTGAACATCAATTGCTATCATTTTGGTGGAAGCGGGGGCACTCGGATAATATACATATTTATGTGCAAAGCAGACATGAAAATGCAGTCATCTTTGTCCCGATGCAGTAGAAGACTGTAACATCTGCATATCAATGGCCACAAATTTGATGCAGTTCTCCGTAGTGTCATTTCAGAGAAACTCAAGGTGTGGGGGGGAGCTTTCAAGTCTATTTTCCTATGGTCCTGGTTTACTTTTTTTCCTGTTTGCAATCAAGGGGCCAAATTCAGCAGAGTGGATAAGCATGGTGTGGAGCATATCCACCTAGGCCAGAAAACCTTGCTGTGGTCTGAATGAGCGATGAAAGACTCACCTTTGCCTCCGCAGGAGGAGAGAACGACTTGGTTTATTGTAGTACCTCCATGGGAATTTAAAGGCAGCTGCTGCAGTTGGTTAGCTAGGTTAGCTTCTCCAGAGACAGCACTGAGTCCTTTGGGATGCCTGAGGAATGGGAGGAATGAGATCAATAAGTGCAATAGCTGCTGGCTGCAAACTGTGTGTGCTGACCCACCCTTGAGATCTCAGATCTATAATGCCTGCAATTGCTTGGGGTTCTAAAGAAAATGAACCATTAATGACTATCCCTGCCCTCAACCTCATCAGAATGAATTAGGCATTAATTTTGAAAGAAATACAGTATTCAAGGATTACTCATTCTGTGTTGTTCTAAATATCAGCTATTGGTGTCACAGACATAGGATGGAAAAGCGCATGACATGGTGGTCAATGGCAGCTCTTTCTTCCTAAGGGTTTCTTAAGTAAACCTGTGAAACCAAGAATCTGACATCAGGCTAACAGAAGGACTGTGGGCATGCAAGATGGAGTAAAGTATCTGCTTCCAGGGTTGCTAGTAAAATGCCTACTATGAATGCACACAGGAGAAAACAAGTACCACAGGTGCTGAAATGCTCAAAAGCATTTAAAATATTTTTGTTGAGTGGGAAATATATCAACAGACTGACAGGTTTTGTCATCACTCTTGCACTTCTCCTTGTAGGAATACTTGTAAAAGTCTACTGCACCAAAAACTAAGCTTTCAGGAAAATATTGGGCCCATTTACTAAGTCAGATGTTCAATGAATTTCCCCCCACTAGGTCTTATTAATATCTCCTTCAGTCCTCAAATTATAGAAATTTATCTGATACAAGCCCGGTGTATGCATGAGAGTGAGAGAAATTCATCCTTTAATAGAGAGGAAGTTACTGTTAGCAATTTATTATAGAATAACTATTTATCACTGCAAGTAACTATGTTTCACCTAACAGGGTAAGTTTAAAATGCACTACATCTTCCACAAAATAGTGATTGCTTCCGTTGAGGAAACAAACTACAAAACAGTTAGGAAAGGGAATTTCCAGACAAGTCAACAATATAAACCGTTCACATCTTTGGATTTCACTCTAAAATAAAGAACTACCCAAATCCCTTCTGAAAGATGGACAAAACAAATGGCATATGAACTTATTTTAAATGGAAAAAAAAAAAAAAAGAAAAATTAAGAGGATTTGTTTTGAGTCAGTTTGTTTGCACAACTCTTTTCTTCTCAGTGGGATAACTCATCTCTTCCTGTGTATGTGGATATTTCATAGTACAGTCATTATGTGATTCTTCTTTGTGTGTTTTTGTTTCATTACAGTTTCCTAATAAGCAGATTTCTATGAAATAGCTTTTTCTGACACTGTATTTATAAAGATATCTAGATATTTATATGGCATGATGCACCCATGTCAAGGGTAAGCAAATGCTTTCTTTGGTATATTTCATTTCTAACTCCTTTAAATAGGAATGTGTGATGACATTTTAACTGTTCAGATAAATCGGATATGTTTTTTCAACTTTCATTTTATTTGACAGGAAACATCACAGACATTACTTGATTTTTGAAGTTCTGCATTACATGGCAGCTGCACATTACAAATATTATTGAGCAGTAGCATCTAAAAAGACATTTAGATGCCATTTTTTTCATATAAAGAATACATTCTTTTTTACTTCATTTTATTACTAAACAGGAGAGCTCTGGTGAAACTTTTGATATATTTGAGCTCTAAAAAAATATGATCTGCAGAGATAACTACTGTACTCCCATTTCCCCATGCTCTTAATTTTAATGAAACTTGTTACAGATTTCATTTTTATCTTCTAATATGTTTGCCACATCTGTAAGAGTGCAGAGGCAATCTTGTCCTTTGTGTTCATTTTGAAGTAGATCAAAGTAGCAAAAAGACAAGATACACACCTGTTTTTATTTTGCACAAAGACTTCTTGCTTCCCCTTGGTGATCTAGAGGCTAAATGTCTTTGATCAAAATACCCATCTTTCCCTTCCATATGAAATGATCCCCTATGGTCTGTGTTGTAAGAGTAGCCAAAGGTCTTTTCTGGAGAGCAGAGCCTGAGCCTCAGCTGCTAGAAATGCTACATCTCAGAGAGATGTGACCTGCTACTTGTACTTATTCTTCTCCTGGTGACATAGCACACCATCTGCAGCCTCACAATTGCCTTTCCATCAACCAAATGCTAAAGAAAGAGTACTCAGTTTTTGGTGGGGAATAAGCAATGTGAACAAACCACTTCTGAGCAATAGAACTGCTGGTACCTTGCAAGTGTCCCTAGTGATAGAGAATAAGGAAGTAACTTCAATTTTTACAGCGCAGGTTGTGACAAAAAGGCTTTATGGACTTTTCCATAAGATTTTGGAAGATCTATAATATGCACAGCTGAACCTTCTTTTGAAATAATTTGTACACGTTAGAAACAGTGCTGGTGTAGCAGGCATCTTGAAAGACTATTTTCTATAGAACAGTGGAGGCTATGAGTAACCTTATCTTTTCCTGTGGAGGCTGTCTCAACTGCAACAATTTAAATTGCTACAATTTTGATTGCAATTACATGTCAGGAAGTATTGTGACTTAGAGGCATTTCTTACTGCCCAATTCCTGTTTTCCTTTCTGACACCTGAAATGCTAGCAGTAAGCCAGGACAATTTGGCTGCTAGGTTTGTTCCAATGACTTAGAAGGAAGAAAGGGAATGGTTGTAAGAGCCAACCTGATGCGATTGGAGGTCTAAAATCCATCAATGCTTTGCCTTGTTTCTCCAGGAAGAAGAGGAGATATATAGATCCTGCTGCAGGCAAGTATAGAGTGAGATGACTGAAGGAGAAGACTTCTTTGCTGTTGCTGCTTTGCATTAGTATACAATTCATGATATGACCAAGGCTTTATTCATGATCACATCTGAGTAGCAGATGTGAGCAGAACCTCAGTAATTTCAGTCAACACAGTCCCCTTCCCTCAGGTTGAGAAAACTATTTTTCCATGTTTTTGCACTTCAGGGAGATTCTGCAATTTCACTGCCTGAAGCCAAAGTCCTGCCGCACAGCTGAGAAGCTTTCAACACCTTGTTATTCATTTCAGAGAAACAGGCTGGATTTGCTGAGGGTTTCATCATGGCATGGTAAATATTTCACTATCACTTTTTCTGTCCCTTTTTGCCTGATCACCTTGAAACCTCATTTGACCAGACCAAGGTACTGCTCTTTTAAAGTGCCAGCTGCAATATGACCTCATTGCTACATGCGTCTCTTTTTACCCAACATAGCCTAATACCTCCATAGAAGCCAAATTAGATCCTCCCCGCCTTTCTGTGAGCTTCTGCAGTACTAACTTTCTCTCTCTCTCTCTTTCTCTAGTTAGATTTTCTTCAGATGTTTTCAGGTATCTAAAATTCAATTAAATGGCCATGGAAATACAAAAACTTGGTAAAGAGTGTGAGCTGTGGTTTTCAAGCAAGACTGGAGGGCATCTGGCATCTTTACAAGAGCATAACTATACTTTTTTTTACTGCAAGCTCACGCTCAGTTGTCTCTACCGTTCCTTGTGCCTTTACAAGTCACAAAAAGTCACTACATCCATTATCAGACTAGTTGCTGAGTACATACAGGTACTATACTTGTTAATGTGGAGTTAATCAGGTACAAGGGACGACTGCTCTGCATCTGGAAAGAGAAAATATCACCTGGCATTTTCTTTCAGTAAGATCTGAACAACTCACGCACTGATCGTTTGTATAATCTACTCTTTCTAACTTTATACTTGGCCACTGCAACTCTAAATTATGACTTCACTGCTGTATTGCGGTTCACTATGACAGAAGGAATTTCAGTCTTGATCCTAAATAGCAGGAAGTCTCTTTGATCAGACCTGCATACAGAGCAGAGGATTTCTGGAAATGGCACTTTCCAAATCCTGAGAGCTTTGTCATCAGTCCAAAACCAAGGAACTGGGATATGCACTTTAGCAGGAATGTAAATAGTTTTCAGTCCTTTCACATTTTTTTCTGCCATGCATAATATACCGATGGCATTTCACTCATCACTGGACAGCAGCATGGGAGAACAGAGTACATAACACATGGGTAAACTAACTTCCTTTCTGTTTTGAGAATAGAGGTTGAAATTCAAATGAGAACAGGAAAACAGCTCCCGAAGAGATGTTTCGACATAAAGCCACAGAGAAGTGACATGCACTTCATGTGTTCATGTCTGGGGACAGACACCAGGCTGGAAAGTAAACACTGCAAATCCTCCACAAGGACAGATTTTCAGTGACCTTTCAAAAGCAACATGCTGTTTTTCAGAAATGTTCTTATATTCCCATTTTGTTTGCTTCAGTACTTTCAGACTGACCTCAACATAACGGTCCAGCAGAGGAAAGCTGCAGAACAGAGACTGCTCTTTTAAATCCTCACAGAGCTGCTGTTTGCCTCCAAACCAGCCTGCAACGAAGGTCTGTATGCATTATTGAGCACTTAGCTTTTTTTCTAAGAACATCCATAGTGCTAATAGAAAGATGTATTCCCCTGTACAGGTTTCTATCAACAGTTTGATTTTGTAGTAAATCTGCTGGCTTGCAAAATTCCTCAAAAACAACTTTGACAAAAATCCATCAGTTATGACAGCCAGCCTGTCTCCTTTAGTTCTCCTGCACACCTGTATGCATCTGTACCTGCACATGGAACAGTAGGAATGGAAAACAAAAGAACTGCTTATCCATATCTCTTTGCCACTGGATAAACTTTTACATATTACCCCTTTCTCGTCAAGCTTACAAAGTAACTCTGGAGAAAAATGAAATATTGAAGGGTTAATCCTTTATCTAAAAACCCACCAGATATGAATGCTTGGCTCCAACAATTTATTATTGATTCTGAAAAGATTGGGAAAATAAATGTTTCATATCTCCTTGCAAGTGACAGATGAAAGGAGTAAAATACTCATCAGCTTTGGAGACCTGCAAGTTTTCACCTTCCGAAAGAAAATTCAAAAAGTATCAGAAAATCAGGTGTTTCCTTGTTGAAAATCACTACTGATACTTTTCCAGGAGAACTTTTATCTATTCTTTCTGTGTTACACGTACAACAGAGCATCAGGATCCTAGATTAGCTGTTAAATGAAAAGGTCAGCATAATTACAGGTTTGTAGTCTCAGGTTAAGAGACAAGTCTTCTGAAGGCGTATAACACCTCATTGTTTTTCTCTGCTTGCCCATTTTTCTTTAGGTCTTGGACTACTCCTTAACCTGCTCTCCAGCTGGCCAAGTGGTGGCACCTTTTTGGTACATATATTTCTATTACTTTATCAAATACTTTTCCTCATTGAAGCCATTCTTGTGCTCTCCTCACCTCTCCTGTTTTTTCAAAGGGATCTACTAGTCTTACTTAGAGAAACAAATAATAAGATATTGTACTTTGCATTTGGATGACAATATTCTAACTGAACCCATGAAAGGGCATAAAAGACCCCCAAAGGAGTAAATTACACTCCTGAGGGAAAGTAGGATGAACTGTCTCTGCTTTATCCAAGACCACACCTGCAGCCTTACTCTTCACTTTAGAATCAGGCTAAGAGAAATAATTACCTGGTAGGGGGTATTTGGAGAAATTATAGCTGAGTACCTGCTCTGTGAAGCTGTTGTACACTTCCTCTGTGCAGATGGTCATCTGAAGAACGGTTGAGAAAAGACATAATTTCAGTGTCAATCAATTGCCCTGCTTGCATGGCTCTGAGTGGCTCAGCACGCAATGGGCAAGACAGAAGGTTCCTTCATGACACCTACATAGTAGACCTGAATACAAATAATATGTTGCTTGACATGTGAACTCCTTCACTGTCATTTCTAAGAATACCTGATACAGTACTCTATTTTGTCAGAGTCAAGTAATTAACTGTCACATCACAAATGGCATCATTTGTATATCACATCCATGGTTAAGTTCATGTGGTCATTTCCGTTTTCTCTGCCTATCTGCCTAAGTGCACACATAAAAGACAATGGTTACTTAAAACCTGTTATCATTCTAGTGTCAGCTTTTAATTTTAAGATAACTACTGTCTTTTATGCCATCTTTAATATGCATCAGTTTGAATACAGCCAAATATCATGATCCTTCCTTGTGGCTTATGGTGCCTCTTTACAGTAAAGAGAAATAACATCTTTGATCTATTTTTATACTGCTTCCTTGTTCTGAGCCTCCTCCAGTGTTCAAGCGTGCATTCAAACCTGCTGAGATTTCACTCAATGTTTTTCTTTCACAGTCTTGCTGATTTTCATAGACAGGCAAGCAGGTATGTATGGATCCATAGATAACACCTTTCTGCATCTGCTTTCCTTTTATTATCCCAGACATAAAGTGATCTGGATTTGAAAGGTGAGTTAAAAACACAGTTCTGTTAAGGAAAGCCTATAAAGGGGAACCCTGAGCAGATTGACATAATGATGCCAATGAAGTGCCACACAAGACTATTAAACTCTTCCTCAAATCAAGGGGCTTCACAAGAAATTGGGTTCACTTTTCAACTTCTGTATGAGTACCAAGCTGATTTCAAGACCAGGAAGACTATCCAGCCTTCACACGTAGGCTATTCTCAGCAATACTCTTTTCACCCTCCTCCTAGCAGCCTGAAAACCTCATTGGTAGGTTATATTTTAGGTAGAAATCAGTAGGTGTTTGTGAAAGTAAATGAGTAATAAGGTGCCCTGGTCCTCAGTAGAAATGAGACAGAACAGAACTAGATCTCCTGCTGCAAAGGTATGACCTCCTTTACTCCCTGCAGCCAGAGAAGGCTTTTCCCTCAGTAGCTCCGCTAGAGACACATCTAAGAGGCTTGAAGATGGAAGCCACTGTCCTTCAGAGCGGGGTGGTTACATTGGGCAAGCTGACCTGTACTGGATATGTTATACCTCAGATAGAGTCTAGATGTCCTATTAAACAGAGCCGATGTACCAAGGACAACACACAGTTGTTGGGATGGCCCCTCCAGAGCTGGCAGGTGCTGCAGTGTGGGGACTCCATGGCTGCTCTGGTTTCTTCCTTTCCTCTTGCAGTTCTAAAGGCTGTGAGACTCTGACATGGAGGTTTGCAGAAGACAACGAAATAATTAAATGGAAGTTCTTCCTGTAGAGCAATGGCAGATTATTTAATTCTTTCTAGTTAAAGCTGAAAGGAGATACAACAGTCAAGAAAAATACAGGACATCAAGCACTCAGTATAGGAAATAGAAAGAAAAAGATCGTTCAAGTCAAGTTACACCTAAATTGAATTCTCACTGTAACTGAACTGAGAGGAAGTGTGTTGGATTGATAGTCCTGAAGTAAAAGGATGAAAGCTAGGAGCATCCTCTTTGTACAAACGTATGTCTTACAATTCCAGCATAGATTTATTGTTGTTCATCAAGCCCAAAAATTAGTTGCCTTAAAAAGATTTACAGTGTTGTTGTGCTCTGAGTCCACAACAAATTGCTTTGCCCAGTCTGCTAGCTGTTTCTTTCAGTTCTTAGCATTAGTATCTGGAGTCAGTCCATTCACCACTGAATAATACTAGCAGGATTCTAATTCCAAAATTCATTTCCTATCAGCATTTGCTGGGATTTTTGTGTGGCTCACACAAATAGTCAAACCCAGCGGCTCAAACTGTGACAGAAAAATGAATGCAGAAAGTATCATGAAAGCTGCCAAAAGAAAATTCAATCTCAAGTAAGTATTGGCAGAAATACAGCTTTTGTCATTATAAAGAGGTACTGTGAAAGCTGGTTTTGCCATAGAAGTTTTCTTATATAACAAAACTCACTGCAAAGGCCCTTAAACTCATCTAGCCAATGATATGAGACATGTTATACAAGTACCAACCAAAGGCAAAATCCAGAACAAATTTTCAAATATATTTTAAAGCCCGTATTTTATTCAAAACCAAGAGAAGAGTCAGATAATCCAGGTAGAAAGGCTGCTCTTAGCCACTGAAACTATGTGGGAGGAACTCATATTCTCTGGAGATAAGCAAGGGTATCATTTATTAATTTTTACAAATATTAGTTTGATAGACCCCTATTGGTTTCTTTGCTGTTAAACAGAAAGAGGCTTACTGGTTTGCATTGCTTCCTCTGCAGGTATGACTCTTCTGTTTTGAAGGGGGAGTACCAAAGATTAAATTTTGAACACTTTGTGTATGAACTCCCTGTTTCTACTTTTTTGGTTTAGTTTCTGGAAAACTAGAGTGTCAGCACACCAGAGATAAAATCTCAATATGAACTTGCAACAGCAGCAGGAAACTCGCAAAAATATCTAAACACTTCTCTGTTCAATCTGACACATTTATGGCTAAGATATGAAGAAAAGAACAAATACAAAATAGCTATGGGGATGACGGAAAAGGAGAGGATGATACCTGTGCTCTGTTTTAAAAATACCATGAACTGTTTTCAAATACTGATAACCCTGATGTGTAGAAACTTGAGTGTACGTAAATCACTGCTGAATCAAATCTGATAAGAGTGTAAGCTAGTCCTTAAGCCCATGTTTATACGTCGGGAAAGAGATGAAGATGTATCAGCAAGGACTTCGGCTATGGAAGCAGACACAGGAGGCACTCTGCTGCCAAACAGTCAAATATTATTCAAGTCTGTAGGATAATCTATCATTTCTTAACTCAAGTGTAATTTCACTTCACAAGGTAACTCCTGATAAATTAATCACTGGACTGATGTTGAAGGTTGCATTGGAAGCAATGTTAATAACTCACTGATATTGACTGAAGTAAGTAGGATAATCTCAAAATAGTTTGTTGCACAAAAAGCACAGTTCATCAGGAAAGGTAAATTTGCCAAGGCTCCAGTAAGTTAATAAAAATTAGTGGGAGGAATATGTTGTGGTTTAACTTGGCAGGCACCACACAGCCATTTGCTCAGTCCCTCTGCAGTGGAATGGGGGAGAGAATCATAAAAAAGGTAAAACTTGTGGGTTGAGATAAAGATGGTTTAATAGGACAGAAAAGGAAGGGAAGGTAATAATAATGATAATGATAGAAGAACATATAAAACAAATTATGCACAATGGAACTGCTCACCACCTGCTGACTGATGCCCAGCCAGTCCCCAAGCAGCAGCTTCTCCCCGTCCTGGACCAATTCTTTCCAGTTTTGCTGTTCAGAATGATGTCATATGGTGTGGAATACCCCCCTGGCCAGTTTGGGTCAGCTGTCCTGGCCGTGTCTCCTCCCAGCTTGTCGCACACCCCCCAGCCTCCTCTCTGACTGGGCAGCATGAGCACTGTTCATCAACAACAAAAACATGCCTGTGTTATCAACATTATTCCCGTCTTAAATCCAAAACACAGCACTGCACCAGCTACTAGAAAGAAAATTAACTCTATCCCAGTCAAAACAAGGAAAGAGTGTCAAAAGAAATTGGGATTTCTTAATGAATAAATTTTATTAGAGACTGTTAAAAGGCTGCAACTCGGTGGCTAAATGAAGGGAGCAATTACCATTGATGGGAAATGACAGAAAGGGAAACACGAGAAATAGATGTTGGTATAAATTAGAATTTATAAAATATTGAAATCAGATGAGAAAATCTAAGGACATAAGGGAAAAAATCAACATCTGACAGGAAAAATAATGTTATGAATATTTATGGAAATATAGCTTCCAAATTTTTAGACACGTATAAGATATATGATTTAGTAGCAATAAAATACACCCATTACTTGATAAAATTTTAAGTAATACTGAAAAGGCAACACTATTTAAAAGTATTTATAATCTATACTTTGGAAAAAGAAGATGATATACACATCCAAAGAGAACACTTTGTAGTGCACTAGTAGATAAAGAGGCTGTAAAATACCCTACATAAGTGCTTAACTTATTTTTTAAAGCAAGTAGTTCTGGAGAATTCGCACCTAAGAGTCCTACAGATTATCCATGGTAAGTCCTGGGCATGACCTTCCCACCTTAGAAAGAAAATTGTGCAATAAGTAGGAAATACAAGAGACAAGAAGAATCTGAATACTTGTGAGTACTTCACAAGGATAAGCAAGATGTCCTAGGCAACTACAGGCTACTGAGTCTAATGTCCGTCATGGTCAAAGTGATGGAACATTCATTTAACTGATAGAGGACAGGAATATAATCAGTGCATATAAGCACCTTTTAATAGAAAACAGTATTTGTAGAACAAGTCTGATTTCACCTTTTAGAGAAAAGCTTGATGTACATAAGCAACTAAAAAGTATGCCTGTCTTGTTAAGCCGTTTTTCTATTACTGTACTGTTGACAAAAACCAAAAACCTCTCCACAGTATTGCTAAAGTGAACAAAGACCATGGAAGTGTCAAACCTCAAAAAGCAGCTCTCAAAGAACGAAGTGGAAATATCTTTAATGAGGTCCATCCCTATACAGGATCTCCCATTAGTTTTTGAGCTTAGCAAAGCTAAAGAAAAAAATGTTTGCAAAATATAAATAATGGCAAATAGCACTGTGGGTGACTTTAACTACATTTAAGTTACACCCATTAAAACAAACAGTCAGAAAAAGTTTTCCTCTAAATGAAAGATTCTGTGTCAAAGAAAGGAAAGAAAGTTCCTGTCTGCAGGAGACCCAATGGCTGAACTCTGTGGCCGTAACGGGTAACAGGGCACACAGCATGTGGATGACATAGCTGAATACTCCATCTGGACACATAAAAACCCCCACAGCTTTGCAAGGATGAAGTGTGTTAATGATTTAAAGAAAAGAAGTTGGTTTTCATTTCAATTTATAGAAGTGGTGAAATGCAACTCCTTTGCTACTTTAGTGGACAATCACAAAACTCATGCAAGCATTGTGAAAGTTCTTCAGTCCTAGCAGTCAGAGTGATCATATAATTCCCAGTCCATGCTGGGATAAAAAGTACTGGGGAGGTTGAGGTCTTTCAGGAAGACATGTGGTTTCTCCATCCGTGATAACTCTCCCTTCATGGAGAACTGGCAAGACTAACACTTAATCCTGATAGTCATTTAAATGCCCACAAAAAGGTGTTAAAACTAGAAGAAGATCATATCACAAAATGGTAGAGAAGATATATAAAGATAATTTGATTACAGAGTATGAAGTATTTTACCATGGATAAAATGTCATATATTAAAAGGCTGTTCTAGATTCCCCCCCCAAAAAAAAGAGGGAAGAGGGGGATGGAAAGCCAGACAAATTCTGGGTTTTTTTTTCAGTGAAACAAGGAGTTGTGCTTAGTATGGGGATAATTGAGTGAAATGTAGTTGCTTGTGTTGTAAAGGAAACCAGGTGACATGATCTGATAATATCTTTGATCCCTGAACTTGAGGACTAT
This sequence comes from Trogon surrucura, assembly GCA_020746105.1. NCBI lineage: Eukaryota > Metazoa > Chordata > Aves > Trogoniformes > Trogonidae > Trogon > Trogon surrucura. The sequence continues at coordinate 34,314,171 of CM036623.1, read as the reverse complement.
GAATCTGCTTGTTGTTTTCTGCTCCTGATTACGACCCTTCCTCTCGCAATTGCTCTTAGAGATTTTTTTTGCAAAATCTTGAAGAAATTCCCAAGGAATATGTGCCTTGTTCTCAGTGAAAAATAGTTTATACTGTGAATGTCACTTCAAAATCAAAAGTATAGGGAGTCAAGTTCATTAATCTCTTTTGCCTTCATGTTATTACACTGAACAACAGGCATCTCTATACACTAGAATATAGCCATTGAAATGGACAAAGCTGAGGTTACAAATAGAAGGGCTGGTTGGAGGAAAGGAAGCAGAATAAAGGCTCCTTCACCAAAATGCTATAAATTTGAATTTCTGATCTCATTGGATCCAGGACAAGAAATCCCATTCTGTGCAAGAACTGGCAATTTATGCCACCACAGCAGTGGTGTTATTTTTTTTTGCAAATCAGTGTCTGAAGCAGCTAGGCTGTATATCTGAAATGCATGTTGCACATTACCCAGGGCCAACAGCTGGATTTTCAGAAATGACAGTATATAAATACCAATTCTCCCATTACGGATAAACGCGAAGGGCAGGTATCAAAAAATGCCTAAGAGCCACTGAACGCTGAGCCAATAATGCATGCAAACGTTTGAGAGGCACATTAATTTCTGAAGTGTGAATTCAGTTATCACTACTATTTTGACTCTGTCGCTACAGAATAACAATGTTATTATCTGCACTGATGCCTTTGTTACAGAAATATTTCTGCCTAATAAATCCTCCTTTATTCAAGCCTGACTTCTCTCACTCCTAGATGGAGGTACAGTGCAGATCTAACTCCTCTCTACTTCATTGTTTACTCCTATTACTAGTTAAAGCACCCCATTATGCACAGTATCAAACTATCACGAGCTATCTGCTTGAAATAAGAGAGGCTTGATAGGCGTAAGCGTACCACAGAATGCTGCAATCATGTACTTTCTTTGCAAGCTTTCTCAGGAGCACAAAAATTGCCACCTTTACTAGAGACCAGTAAACATGTCTAGATGAAACTAAATTAGAACTTGAACAACAAACCAAACTAAAAACAAGTCTTTATACTGATTATAAAAAAAAAAAGGCATTTTTCCTTCTAAACAAGAATATTTACATAGCTGCAGCTCTTGTCTGGAAATAAACAGTATTTGAAAACTTGTCCCAAATCAGACAGCACTGGCAAGCTCCTAAGCTAAGCTTGGATAATTTACAAGCATCTCAAATCTAGTGAGAATTCTGATGTCTAAACAAATGGAAACAAATCTCTATATGCTTTGCCGTGAATATTTCATCTGAAAGGATCCCACGTTTGCCGAGCAAAGCTGTGTTCCTTGTTCTCTTTAGCATTATATTTAGATAAATATGCATGTGCTGCCTTGTTGAAGAAGAAACACAGAATCTGTGTACATATACTGCACATGTATATGATCACAGAATCACAGAATAGTTGGAGTCGAAAGGGACCTCTGCAGATGGCCTAGTCTAACCGCTCTGCTGAAACAGGATTGCCTAGAGCACGTCGCACAGGACAAAGACGGACAGTCTACGACCTCCATGGGCAGCCTGTTCCAGTGCTCTATCACCCTCACAGTAAAGAAGTTCTTCCTCATGTTTAAATGAAAAGAAATTATGATCAAGAGCTTGGAATTTAAGAGTGCTGAAATAGGGAGTATGAGATCAAGTATCATACCCAGATGCAGAGTGATCAAAAGAACTCTATAATATGAGTGCAACCTATGCTCTCTTGAGGGTAAGTATTCATAGAATCACAGAATAACAGAATTGCCAGGGTTGGAAAGGACCTTAAGGATCACCTAGTTCCAACCAGTTCCCTGGGCAGGGACATCCCACACTAGATGGGGTTGCTCAGAGCCCCATCCAATCTGGCCTTAAAACTTTCAGGGATGCGGCTTCCACCCCCTCTCTGGGCAACCTGTTTCAGTGTCTCACCACCCTCATGGTGAAGAACTTCTTCCTAAAGTCCAATCTGAAGTGATCCAACTCTAGTTTTAATCCGTTCCATCTAGTCCTATCACTACTTGACATCCTAAAACGTCACTCACCAGCTTTCTTGTAGCCCCCTTAAAATACTGGAAGGCCACAGTAACGTCTCCTCAAAGCCTTCTTTTCTCCATACTAAACAACTCCAACTCTCTCAGTTTGTCTTCGTAGGAGAGTTGCTCCAGCCCTCTGATCATCCTCGTGGCCCTTCTCTGGACACACTCCAGCATGTCCATATCTCTTTTGTACTGTGGGCTTCAGAACTGGATGCAGTACTCCAAGTAGGGTCTCACAAAAGTGGAATAGAACGGGAGAATCACCTCCCTCGATCTGCTGGTCACACACTTCTTGATGCAGCCCGGGATACGATTGGCTTTCTGGAGTGCCTGAAAAGTGACAGCTGATCTGCCAAATCTGAACACTTACCTCACTGATCCCAAATAGCAAAAGTCATGGATCCACAATACTGTCCCAGTTGCAGAGCTTATTTCACAACAGAGATCTGATCATGTACAGTGCTGGAATTCACACAGGCAAACATTATCATTCCTGCAGCAAACTGAAATATGATTGAAATGTATCAGATATCTATCTGTCAGGCACCCAAGAAAAGCAATAGCAAGGCAGAGGCAGGCTTTCTGTACAGTTATTGGCTGACCTGGAAAATTAACTGTACGTATACTTTATTTCTTCATGCCTTTTATAACCGTAGTTACATTAGGCCTCTATTTCTCACTCTACATTTCGACATATCAGTCTTTTCCATTTGGGTTCACAACTTTCTTCATCTATTTATAAAACAACTTTTATGCTTATTCTTTCATTACAGATGGACACAGCTTCCCACTGAAAGCACCACTATGCTTTTCAATGTAAAAGTCACATCCCGGAAGCATCAGTCAATATCGGCCATTTCAAGAACACCAAAATCTGCTACTGTCAAACACGTGGGATGCTCATAGTCAACTCTTCTGTCCTTACCACCCACTCGTTCCAGCCCACTGACCTTTCCAGTACAATAAAAGCTGCCAACATATTGCAGACATGGTAAAAGTATGCAAATGCCAAGTGCTATTAAATGTGCCCATTGCCTGTTGAAAGACAAGTTATTGCTTTCTCTCCGTCACAAGAAGTCTCTTAGATCCTTGTGCAAATAAAGACAACTTGAGGTTATATTGATTTACATTCCCTAAATTCAAACAAGCCTTAGGAGTATGTTGAAAGGTGGTATGACTTCTTTAGAAGCTTGTAGAAGATGTCTGAAGCGAGCACATGCTTTGTAGTTCACGTGGATTTTGTACTAATTTCAAAATATTAAGGCAAAGGGTTCCTAAGGGACCTGCCTGTCCTACTCACTGTGACTTCTGATGACAGCTGGACACCTATTCCTCTTTCAGTCTCAGAAAATCATAAAGTACTTACAAAGAGGCAATCCAAGTCTTTTAATGAGAATTTATAGTTTCTTGCCTTCTTACCATACAGCTGACGTGAAAGAGTTTTAGAAAGAGAACACTGTCAACCTTTCAGGCAGCCAAAACTTGATCTCAGTTGTATTAGAGTGCTGGATAGCCTTGTAGCAGGAGATGGAATTAAATGAGTGATTAATGCCCACTGGTTTCACAGACAGTCTGGTGCAACATGTTTTGCTAGCAGGTCGGTCAAGAAGTAAGATTAATTTTAGCTCCGAGTTCTCTGTCCCTCCTTTTATGACTAGATTTATTAATTAGTTAGGATAAATGAAAATGTAGAGAAACAGATATTGCTAGTGTAATTTTTTAATAAATTTCTACAAATATAGTCAACTTATTCTGAAACTGTCAGTTTCCTCACTAGCCATGTACTACCAAAACCTGAAGGGAAGTTTCCAGAGTTTGAATGACAAGTCATCAAGAACAAACACAATGATAAATTAAAAAATAAAACAAATACCAAACAGTCCTACAGAAAACTGTGAGACTATTGTGAGATGCTGCGTCTTAAACTCATAGATTAATGTAAAAAATCCAGCTTTTAAAGTATGTAAACGATATATTCCTGTCAATGTCACATGGCAACAAAGACGAAACAAATCTTGGCTGAACTGCAATCACGTAAGTGTAGAAATTGTACATTCATTTACACATCAGGCTAACCAATTTACAGCTACCACATCTGGCCTGACAAATATGTAGTCACAACTCGGTGCTGAGACTTATACAGACTACAGTTTTTCTGATAACTTAACTCTACGGATCCCCAAACAGATCCATTCTGTCTGAAGAGAACTGTCTGAAGAACCACAGATGTAACTAAGAGTTTTATTTTCTTTACACCTCCATTATTCTAGGCGTATTAATGGAGTCGAAAGGGGGATGTGACTTTTTCTTACGCAGTTAAAGTCTCCACAAGTTAACATTTAGAGAGTCAAGGCCAGAACCAGTTAATTAATACTCTTAACAAGAGAACAGGAGAAAGCCTTAGATAGAATCTTCTTGTAAAAATCTATTTACTTCATTTTACTACTTTCATTGTGTCAACAGAAGAGAGTAGCAATGTTAAGTTCTAAAACCAAACCACATTTTTTTTCTTTTTCCAATCCAAATTTCTGTTGCTATTCATTACGGTTCAACTTGATCCTCCTGAGAGTCCTTTCCAAACTAAACGGTTCTATGATTACCCAAGCTGAATGCAAGTTCCCCATGGGTAACTAAGGTTGATTCAGGACTTCAGTACACCAAAGAAGAAGGGGGGAAAAAAGAAAGGAAAAATAGGCTCAGCATAGTGCAATTTTGTATTTTGTGCTAGATATTAGGTAGTTAGACACCCGTACACACAGGTATGTCTCCAGCAGGATTTTCCAAAGTCATGTGAATTCGATGGGAAGCTGGACTGAAAATTTGACTAGAAACCAGTAAGAAGTAAAATGCTGATGAAATTTAGTATCAAATGGTTCGTGCATTCTGAGAAGGGCAATTTCCTTTTCTGTCACAGGGTTGAGGAGCTTTACTAAAGCCTGAATGCTGTAGCCAAACTACCTCTGAAATTACTGCATTGATTAAAAATCAAGCTTTAGATATTCCCTTTTAACAGTCCTGCATATTTGATTTTTGTTTAACTTTTGTAAAGAGGTCTGTAAGAGCAGAAAAATCTTCACATCTTACCTTTTCTGCCACATCAACTGATTTCTTTTCTAGAACAGTCGTTTCTTCTTTGAGTTTCATAAGGTAACACAGCTGTGTACACAAATCTCTAATCGTAACAACAACAACAATAATAATAACAATAAACAACTCAAGCAGCCTTCTCTTCTGTTCACTACTTTTCAGAACTGGGCCCTAAAAGTTGTATCTCATGCTAATGGGAATCATAATTGCTCAAATTATTCCTGATTGTAAAAATAACATCATACTTTAATTATGGCCGTATATTTTAATGAATTTCCATTTTCTGATTTTGCCCAATAATAAAACATAAGGTAACAATGCCATGCTAGCATCTAACAGTGTTTTTACTCATTTAAACATAATTGCAGCAAATTTAGACAAACATTGTAATAAATAATTTATGGTGTGTTGGGTTTTGTACTTGAAAACACAAAAATACCTGCCTGTATTGGTTTCAGAATGTATTTCCTCCCATAAGCTTTAGATATAATCAAATTATTGAGCTATATGAAGCTATTTGTCTAATAAAAAAGATTTTAACTCCAAATCCTAATCATAACATCCATAAGAAATACAGAAGGCAATTAATATTAGAATTATACCAGTCTCTTGAAAAAGCCTAGAGGAAAAAAAGGCAGCAGAAGAAACCTTTAATTCTATGCTTGTGCACACTGTGGGTTTTCCTTATTAAAATTTAAATTCATTCTCCTTTTTATAGTAAGTAAGATTGTTTAAACATTGTACTCAGAAAAAAATGTTAGAAATGATTCGGAAAAAAAAACCATTTAGCATTGAAAATGCAAATCAAAATAAAGTGCTGGGCCCCTCACAGAGTTTCATGGTAGTAGAAAGACAAATCAAGGGTCTTTGGAATAGGTGGAGCTATTCTTGAACCCAAGAATTTTCTCATATTAAAGATTTTTCTGAACTTTTCTTAGACAGTTTCACATACTGCTACTATCTACTGTAGTCTGGTATTTAACAGGATTAACATTTGTCTCAGAAGTGTCTTCTCTTTGTCTCCAAATTCCATTCGGATTTGGCAGACATATAAAGTTAAGAATTGTTACTTCCTGAGCAGGAAATGCATAAGGACATCATGAAAATTGTTTTCAGATAAATTCCTCCCCAAAATCTTTTACTCAAAAGCACAAAACATTTGAAGTTCTGCAGCCAATTTCATAACTGAGTATGAAACACATAACATATACACTTTCTTTCATATTTTAAAATGAATTATCTTTGGCAGCATTTAATTTTCTTCTAAAGATGCTTTTCTCATAATTTTCAATGACGGGAATATTCGGCAAAACAGTCAATGTTGCAGAGTATTTAATTGATAGAATACTTAACTGATAGAAAACTTATTTGAAATATTACATTGGAAAGTTAATTTTGAAATTGTCCTCTCCAGAGACAAAAAAACCCTATCTTTTTGTTCACTGAAATCTACAGCAATGCAGATTTACAATAATTTTCCACTCTTGTTGTCATCAAAGTGATGTTTCCAAACAGGAAGCCAGTAGCCACTGTCTAACTGCAAAACTGGGTGGCAGAGACAAAAGGTCTTGAACGTGGTCACAAATTAATATCTGAACTGGGAATAGAATTCAGATCAGTTGGTCAGGTATTCTCTCACATCTCTGCTCATGACTTCATAACAGTTTGCTAATTATTAGAACAGAAACTAAGAGCAGCATCTATATTGGTTCATATGGTGAATACTGATTCTAATATTACTCTTGAAGTACTGTCACAAAAGTGTCGTACTCATTGCCTAAACCCTCTCTGAAATTGTGCAAATACTTCTGCTTCCTAGCTCAATTCTTGCGACCATTGAGATCATAAAGGATATGAAAAATCCATCCACTTAAGAATTCTAAACAGGGCTTTAAATAATGAATTAACAAAATGTTATTTGCTACATACAGATGTGGTTTAACTTGTAATGGAATCAATTAAGTCTACAGGTGTCCTTTATGTTCGTAGACTATTTTGGATACAATGAATGTTCCTATTTATTTATTTTCTGAACTAGAAAGACTTGGTCTGCAGAACAGCCAGATCCTAATCAAAGGGCTAAAGGAGGAACTGCATACACATATGTTCAAGTGATGTTTCCATGGATACAACTGACTTGATTTGCAGTTTGCAAATTTACCTGCAGTAAGTAGCAAAATACATTCCATCTTTCAAACTATCTGAGTGTCAGGATATAGACAGTGCCTGCCTATGCAGTGAATGTGAAGCCAAGCACTAAAGAACCAGGGAGAAAAGCACTTAATTTGCATCACTAATCTGACATACTGCTGCAGTGTGTGCTTGGGGAATCTTAATGAGGGTGGGTCATTTTTTTTGGTGTAAGAGACATTTAGGCAGGAATAGTCAACTGCACAAATACACACCAGGAACCAATTTCTTGCAAAATAGTTCTGGGAAAAAAAGTATCCCAGGGATGTTGTGGGCCATCAACCAAACATGATTCAACAATGCCATGCTGTTTCACTGAAAAGCAAATGCTGCATTAGGCTCTATTAATAGCAATAGCTCACCAGACATGTGATCCAATCCTCCCATCCAGGTCCTGGCTGGAATACTGACTTATATTCAGACGCCCACAAATGGATGTCTAGAGTCATTTCAGATGTCCATGGTGGGAAGAACAAGAAACAATGGGCATGTACGGTTGCAAGGCATATTCAGGTATGTTATTTGGAGAACTTTTTAGCAGTAAGTATAGTGCATGTATGTAATATGCTCTCAGAGGAAACTCTGAAACCTCCGCAAGCATGAATCATCAGAATTAAGAAGGACAAGTCAATCAGGAGTGACAGAAACATAGACCATCATGACCTGCAGCTGGGATAAAGCCAAAATGGCCTCTTTAGATCCCCCAGCTTTTGATTCTGTTCCATTAAAATAAATTGCACTAAAATAGTAGGAATCACTAAATACTACAGCTATTCTGGATTTTCAGTAGACTAAAAAATGATTTTACCACAAGAATTCCCAGAGTAACTGAAAGTTAGCAATTTAAAGGAAGAGATACTATAAAGGTGACCCTTTTCCTAAATACTTTTTTTTATGCATACTAGAACTACTTTTAGTTTTTTTTTGATACATAGTTGTCAATTCTGGCAAAATCCTCAGAAATACAGGAAATTGTTCAGGAAGCTAATTTTTGACTTGAAGGCTACAAAGACATGTATACTAAATACTTTGTTCTGCCCTCACTTCATTCTACACAGTCTAGCTAATGCCAGCCAGAGAGTTCATTTGGATATGCAATCGTAAGGATGAGAAGCAAAGCCCAAGGAAGCCCTGGTGATGAAGGCTTTAACTATAGAGACAGGTTTCCCCGTAAAGTCCCTGTAAAAAGAGGTAAAAAAACTTAACTCAATATTGAACATATCCATTCATTACTCATTATTTTGGAGACGAGGCAAGGACGTGATGAATTAAATCACTAGCTACAGCAAGAACTATGTTATTTTGTTCTAATTAGGAGAAGGAGTTTGAGCAGAAATTTGCTTGTCTAAAACTCTGTCTACACTATAGGAGGCCACTTAAATTAAGCCTTATTACAAAACAGAGGTATGTCACTGGGGCATTACCTGATGTGACTGGGTAGCAATGTGGGGCATAAGCTAGGGAGAAGTTTGGAATTCTGCACAGCGCTCTTTGTCTTTCTTGCTCTGTGTATCAGATATGAGGAACTAAAAGAAAATTTGAGGTAGGCCCCGGAAGCTTATGAGCTCCTAGTCCCATGGCAGAGGAGCAGAAGTCAGAAGCTTGTGCTAGTGTTTGTACTCTTCCCATTCTTCCCCAGTAAATTGGCATCTGAGTGAATTTCATCTGACATGCTGAATACTGTTCTAGTAAAGTCCCCCTCGCATTCACCAAGATGTTAAGTTAGCTCTTTCCACCAAAACACATTTGAAATAAAAGTATCTGGTTTAGTGATAACATAAAGTTTCTGACAGCCTTATGAAGAGCTAATTTACTGAGCCAAAGTTTTATTGGTTGATGTAGTAGGTAGTATTTACCAGGTCACTTGAATTAAAGCAATGATTTCTCCTCATGCTGGCAAGAGCTACTGTACATGTGAGAGTGAATGTTGAATTTCCTTTTGAGGATTTAGACATAATTTCTTTACTATAATTGTTGTACTGCACTGGCAGTCTGAATTCCATTATCATAGTAATGACTGAAATTAAAAGTGGAATCATGTCATTGGAAGATGAATACAAAGAATGTAGAGAGACTTGTATGTTGACTCACATGAGCTATTCTTCCCTCTACCTGTTGTTCTGTGTTTTCATAGACTTGGAGTGGAATTTATTCCAACAAGAGCAGTATTTCTTTTAAACATTTCCTAATGGATTTTATATCTCTGGACCAAACCAATCTCTGATATAGCATTCAAGCAATTAATGGACTCTGTTACAACAGATCTGGCTCAAACAGCAAAACTGAATTATTTAAAGAAAAACATGACCATTAACGTAGGATGTAATGACATCCTGAACTGAACTAACAATTGGAGGTGGGAACAACTGGAAAATGGGCTTTAAAATCACACAGATGCTCCAGACCAAAATGTTACTATGGACTCTGAAATCATCAGAAATCATTATATTTCTCCCTACTCAAGGAGGGTGCTCAGGCCATTAAGAATGAGCACTTGAATTAGCAAAACATTGTCCCTCAACTGGAGTACCTTAGAAGCAGTTGAGGTCATCTAAATATTTAAACATTTGAATATTTAAAGGTGTTTAATGGGAGTTGAGAGCTTTTTTTTTTTTAATTTCACTTTGGTGCTGAGAATAGACCAAGTTAATTCAGGCACTTGAATGAGCTGCTTGTGACTTAGCCAAGAGAACTTTGTGTCTGGCTGCTGTGCACCAAGGCAGTCCCATCAGTCTGCTGCAGCTCTAGGCCTGGCCATGTGCTTCTAACTCCTCCCTAGGACTTGTCTAATCACATGCCAAGTTGGTTTATGGTGTTTGACAAGGAGAGAACCAATCATAAAGGAATAAAATAAAAATAGATCATTACCTTTCTTCTGGTTTAAATTTCTTAGCATTCTTCTTCAGGGATCAGAAAATCACCAGTGCCACCAGAGAGTACAGTACGGATAACCCCATCGGAACGAGGTGGGCAAGGGCAAGATCACATTTCTTGGTAGCAGCTAGCTGCAACATGGCTTCAGCTGGACTGTGAGTTCATGCACAAAGGTAGATGAGATGATTCAGTTACTTCCCACAGCATGCAAAAACGGAAAGGCAGGGGAGTTCAGACGCAGTTACCAGTGCCATCACCAGAGAAGGATGATCATGAAAACTCTGGCCAGCTTTTTCACAGTGAAAAGCAATTATCCTGGTAAAGGGTGAAAAGCAATTATCCTGGTAAAAGGGTTTTACTAATATGGATGGGAAGCAGAGGAGAGGAAAGAGGGGAAGTAAATTTAGCAGGGTTTCTGTCTGCATCTCTGGCCAGCCGTGTGTGTCAGAAGTGATGGGTACAAGATAGTTACAACTGCACTCAAGATCAGAAATGGCAAGGGGAAATAAAAAATTAATTTACAAATACATTTCACAGTTCATGCACAGTTAGGTACAACTTAGTTTTTAAAATTCCCTTCTCTATTCAGGATTCACTTTACTTGACATAATACAAGGTTTTTTATACTTATGGGAGCTGACATGAATAATACAATTAGCAAGTTTGGGCTTTCAAGAAAGGTCTACACTTACTGGAATTTAGTCAATTTAAACACGAGGTACTTTGCACTTTGCATGCTCTGCAGGGTAACTATGATGTAGGCATAATTCTGTAAAAATAAGTGTTTACTTCTTCTTACATTAAGACTGAATCAGATTCATCTCATTTAAATTCATGCAAGTGTCTGGGCATAAAAGAGCAATATCATTAGAATCTTAGCCTAGGATTCCTACGGCTCAAGCAAATACAGCACATAGGCTGGTGTGAGAAGCTGTTTCTTTCACACCACAGCACAGACATGGGGAGAACATGAGGTAACCTCACCCTCTCTGTGCTGCTCCGTGAAGCCCATCAGGATTTTCCTGTGCATAGAGGTTGAAACACATGGATGCAGAAAAGACAATTGCAAAATCTGTTCTGAGAGAACCAAAAGTTAATATTGCATGTAATTGATACGATGTCTATTTTTTAAACCTGTGTCAGATGCCTTAAATGTAAGAAGCACGTAAATGCGTTATTTAGTATGCTTGCCAAAAATCACAGAATCGTAGAATTGTTTGGGTGGATCGTCTAGTTCAACTCCTCTGCAATGAGTACAGATATCTTTAGCTAGATAAGGTCGCTCAGAGCCCCATCCAATCTGACCTTGAATGTTTCTGGAGATGAAGCATCTATCACCTCTCTGGGTAACTTGTTTCAGTGTTTTACCACCTTCACTCTAAAAAATTCATCCTTATAGCTGGTCTAAATCTATCCTCCTTTAGTTTAAAATCGTTATCCCTTGTCCTATCACAATAAGCACGACTGAAAAATTGGTCCCCATCTTTTCATAAGCCCTTTCTTTAGAAAGGCCACAATAAGGTATTCCTGGAGTCTTTTCCTGTCCAAGCAGAACAACCGCAACATTCTCAGCCTTTTTTTCATAGGAGAGATGTTCCATCCCTTCAATCATTTTTGTGGCCCTCCTTTGGACTTGCTCCAACAGGTCCATATCTCTCCATTGCTGAGGACTCTAGGGCTGGACACAATATTCCAGGTGAGGTCTTACAAGAGTAGAGTAGAAAAATCAAAAGCTAATAGAAAATCAAGGAATGAGTATGCAAATATAATTTGCAGTTGCTATCACAAACCTATTGTCAGTCCACTGAAAGACTGAAATTCAGGTGATCTTCCTTAATGTCATTTAGCCTTCATACCATCAGTGCAAATATTAGCTCCCTTTTAGTATTCACTGTTCTCCTCCCTATAGTTTCATTAGAGCAATACCAGTACCCACCAGTTAGCGATCTGTTATCCTCGATTATAGACTAAAAACCACTGTTAGCTTTGAACCAAGATGTTGAGGCTTCGGTTATGAGAAATGTTGGGTGAGAAGTTGGATTACATGAAAAAAAAAAAATTTGCAATTGATTTACAGGGAGCTCACTCTCTGATTCATATTATCAAAGATTTCTTTGGATCTGATCAGGAGACTTACAGACTGTGAACTGTACAAGAAATAAAAGCAAAAGAGATTTTTTTCAGCATTTTTTTTTTTTACAACATTCTCTGAGGGAAATTAAAACATAAATGAATATCTGTTTTTTTCTGAGTCAGATTAAAAATGACAAGAGGCCACGACTCTTTGTCATCCCTAGATTTTTTTGAAAATTAATCTTGGCAGAGGTTGAGACCGTGTTTATGAAAGACCAGTGATCTTATAGTCCACTTTGTTTCCCAGTAGTCTTCCCAGCCTATTAGAGGTTAGAGATTCTTAATAGTTAAAAACATATGTGCCTAATACACATATTCTGGTTTGGTAAAATATGAGGGAAAGATTGCCACCATTACATTTGTAAGTAAAAGACAGGATTCTGTTGTATCAATCAGGTATCTGAGAGAGTTCATTTTACTGTGGAGTTAAAGAACTCCTGAGTCATCAAAGCAAATTATCACCAACTTAAGCTGCCAATGCAGAAGCCTAAATTTCTCCTTGTAAAAAGAAAGCCACAGCAAACATAATCAATTTGCTAGTACATAAGCTTGCATCCTACCAGCTGCAACAATCCCACAAAGAAGGTAGCTTCAGATAAAGGATGAGGATATTATCCATGTGAAAGTGGGTGCTTTGGTTTTGAGGCTCTGGAACTGAAGGTCAGAATGATTTCAAAGGAATGCTGAAGATACGTTAACAAAAAGTCAGTTATGTTAAAGCTGTCAACCTCAAGCTGATCATCAAGGCTAGAGATCTTTGACAATATCGGTCATTTCAGGCAATCTAGGAAGAGAACACAGAATTTTGTTCAACATATTTTGTTTGAGTTTTGTGGATTTTTTTTCCCAAATTTTACCATAACCATCCAAATGTATTATTATTTCTGAAGATCTGCTACTCTTTTGAGTTGGAGACAAAATAGGACAAGAAATTTTTTTGAAGGGGCAGCTTGTGTCTTCAAGAGTATAATCACAGTGTGAACAACATATAAGGAAAAAGTTAAAAATAGACAGTCTCTATTCTTTGACCTGCTCCTGCACTTTGTGTACCTGTGAGCAGATGTGTTCATTTGTGACGTGCTGGTTGTTGACGACAGTGTTACACTGGCACAGGGGGATAACTTGCCCTGGAAAATATGTCAGTTCAAAGTAGAGTTTGTCACTTAGCCTCAGTGAGTAGTTAGAAGCATCTCCCCATATGTCAGCAGTCATTCTATGCCTTTGGCCTGAGAGTGAAGAGGACAGAACAAGCTGGTCCTCAAATCAGCCAAGCCTCTTGCCCTTGGTATTGCTCCCAGTTCTGCTCTCAGGGTGTCCTTAGCAGCAAGCTACAGACTGGCCTTTGGAAACAAATACCCACAAGCTCTCCCATCAAACTCCTCCCCACATTTTTCCCTAGTAAAAGAGAGAAAAAAACTGCATAATGTGGGAGAAAAATCACAAAGAAAGGGATGGTTGAATGTCATTACCCGTCAGATCCATTGCTTGAGCAAAACCATCGAAACTAAACATTCTTTTAGTTTTAATGGAGCAATAAAAGGAGACATTGTAACAGAGGAAACCTGTAGTGCTATGTAGGCAATATATGACTTTAAACTTCCTAACTTAAAAATTATACAAAACTGAATTAATCACTTTACTCACATGTCAGTAAAACCCCTTGGTCATGCAAAATCTCACATACCTGTCTGAATTCAGAAGATTTCAAGAAGTGACTAAAACCCAAAAATAAAATAGCCTATTATTTTTTTCTTTAATATTTAGGCTTCCTAAACTATTTACATTTTTTTTACACTTTTGCAACACTTCCAGAAAGTATTCTGTCTTGTATACCTGTGTAATCCCACTTAGCAGATCACACTTCCGCTTGGCTTCTCACTATATTTATTACAGTAGGGGCTAATCATATTAAAACCTGAACCCATTATGCCCTTGTGCATCTCTTATTTCTATGGTTCTAGTACTAATAACTCTAGGCAATTCTTCTTCTGTCATATTGCCACTAGAAATAGAGCAGACCAGTATTTTGATTTTATGTTATTCTATGGAACAGTCAAAATCTAAACAAACTTAAAGGAAACATATGGCAAACCTTTAACATATTTGATGTGACACAAAATAAATAATTTATTTAGAAGGTACCTTAGCTGAAAAGTGATTCCTTCAACTTTTGTGCCAGAATACATATTTTCAGGCAATTCTACAAAGAAATTGCCAATCAAATGTTCTGTGCATACTATGGGTTAATGAATTTTCCTCTCCTTTTCTCCATGAAGATTTTAAGTGCTATAAATTGTAGAAGGCTTAAAATATGAATTTCCATTTTCATTTAAACCAAAGAAAACCAAGAGAAAGAAAGCAAAATATAAAACTTTCCATTGTTTTATGGCAAACACATGAGCATTCTGATACAGAGAACTGTCTGAAGCCAACACTGTTTATCTCATGACCTAAGGGCAGACAGCAGAGAATTCACAGCAGACACAGAGAATGCAAATCTTTGGCAAAATGCACCTTATAGGTCCCCTGATGCATCATTAAGATGATGGGCCAAATCTAGCCACACTGACAGATTACATCTTCTCCTCCAGGACAAAAAGTAAAGTACAGCCTTTACAGAAAATCCAGAATTCATATTTTTTGTTTTCAACGACTCATTTCTGATCATAAAACCAATTCAAACTTCACAATCAGTTCATAATCTCAAAAAATTTGAGTACAAAATGAGGAAAGTGTTATCTCTGACTACTTTTGCTAGTTTGTGGAACCAGTACGGATGTGGTTTAAACTGCTGTGCAAAACGATTTTTAAAAATTTCTATTATCCACCTGTGTCCCAAGCAAGTGATCTTTCTCTCTTCATGGTCAGAAAATAGGCCAACACTCTGCTTCTTCATTACTGTTAAACACCCTTTCTGTCTCTTTTCAGCATTTTCATAGCAGTGAACTAAGTACTGTCTCAAAAAAGGCACCAAGAAGGGGCAAATGAGAATCCAGATTTATATCACATGTAACAGTGGGTATTAGTGAATGTACCTGCAAATCTTTAAAGGATCAGGCCTCCAAATCTGCTTCTTAACTGCAATCTAACCTTTTTTTTTTCCTATTTTTTTTTCTTTTTAAGATTAACATATCATTAAGTAAAGATTGAATCTGCCAGGCTTTCTTCATTGATCTGTGTCCATGTTGTTCCAGAGCTTTAGCCTTTTCTTTTTGAAAACTCAGATATCTTGACTTCCATTTAAAAAATAAAAAGAAAATTACACATTTGTTTCTCATGGTCGCGAGGAGGAAAAACTGAAGCAAGGCTCGAACTGAACACGTGCAATAGTATGTATCCCCATCCACAGAGAACAGGAAAGGAAAAACCCTGACGGCTGACCTGCTTTTTCCACTGGCCACTGGATCCTTAAAGCTGAAAGACACTTCCAAAGAAGAGCATGGGTGCGACAGCCCAGCAAGGGGCCAAATATATTCTCTGTCACAACAGGCCTTGCGATTTGTACCTCAGCACAAATCTGAGCTGACTGTGGAAGCAACATTCAAAGCTTTCTAGCCAAATAGTTGGGAATTCTGGCCCATCAAAACAAAAAACCCCAAACCCAGATCTGCTAGAGAACAGGGCGAAGCTGAAGATAGAAGATGAACAGGGAGGAGAAAAGCAGCGCTGAGCCCTGAGTCTGCCACTGCAAAGAGCTGGCCATAGTGAGTGGGGAGACTGATAGACTCTTCTGAATCCCATTTCTCTGCCCTAACTGCAGGTCTGTGGTCAATGCACGTTTCTGGCTTGGAGTGATCCTGGCAGGAGCAGTGCATCCAGCTCAGGTATGGGAGGAAGAAGTGGATACTCTGACCTTTCTTGCCGGTAACAACAGCACCCATTCATTGTCCAATACATCTAGCAAGGATCTTATAGCTTACACTGCAAAAGAAAAAAAAAGCTTTAACTTGTCCATGGATGGGCCATACTCTAGAAAGACCTGTGTTAATGAAGTAGGATGGGTGTATGTGTTAAGGATGATATTGGCTTTCGCACTCCCTCCAGCTCGCGTACAGAGAGCCTATGCACCACAAAGTTAGATAGGAATTGCCACTAGTCTTTCTTTCTGTACTTCCCTTTGTATTCATATAATTTACCTGATTTTTTTAGAAAATGGTTTCTCTACTAGTCTAACTTCAAATCAATACCAATGAATGATTGCAAGTTCAATTCAACCAGCACTCAGCACTGGCTCTATGTCTGGAAATACTCAGAAAGGTATACTTTACCGTATTGAGGCTGATTCCTGTCCTCTGATCAAGAGAGACAAAAAAATGTGCTCAATTCACCCTCTTCAGGCTTGTAGATGAAGTTCCTGCTCTGAATTAGTCTCTCAAAGAACATCTCTCTCCAGGAGATGTTACATGAGTACATGAGATGTTACAGGAGTAACCTAGGGAGTTTTATGAATAGCCATAAAACAGAAACCTGATTTTTTATTTACAAAAAAAAAAATAAATAGAAAAACAACAAAACCATCCATAACAAAGAAACAAACAAATGACTAAAAATATATCCCAAACCTTTCAGAAAAATAGGGACAAAACCCCCAAACAAACTAAGGGAGTAATCTGCTCTCTGCCATCAAAATTTTTGCCAGTGTCATTAATTATAAGGAAATAAATAAAATAAAGGTTGAGAGAATAAACAGGAAAAAAAAAAAAAGACTGAGGAATTAAACAAATCCTGTGTTCTCCCTTCTATGCACCCTTTCTCCATTCTACTTTTACTCAAGTTAGAATTTCCAAAGGACCAATTAGAGCTTTTATTGGAAGAACTACAGCGCAGTACCCTTGGTAGAGATTTCCACTTTAAATCTCTAATCTGCATGTTATCTGATTCTATGCAACCCTCTTCTAAGTAGAATTTATGCACACACTCTCCCTTTGAATGCCTTTTGGGATCAGAGACTATGTATAGCACTAATTTACTTAAATTTCTCATTTATTAAAAAAAAAAAAAGCTCACAAGTTCTTCCAAATTGGTTTATTTATAATAATTTCAACTGAATGCTTCAGAGCAGTGTAGGAATACAGTGATCAAGAATGGCAAGAACAGCAAGCACATACATGACATATTAGGAAAAAAAAAAATCATATTTACTTGGTTGAATAAGCAATAAAATGACCAGAGCGGGAAAAATCTCCCAAGAACTCACAACTGTACAATGTTCAAAATTGAAATTAATCAACCAATCCATCAACTGGAAAAGAAAGTCTCATTTTCCCTGCATAACAGAAGCTTCTCAACACATTCTTCTGCAATTTAGAGAATGATTGTTTGCCTGTTTGGGTCACTTTCAGATCATCTAGCTGACATTTTTAGATCATTCTGTAAAAAAAACAGGGGTTTTAACAAAAGAAAAAAATGAATAAATAAAAAAGTCTTTGAGAAATGCAGCCATCAACATTGCAGCTGTAAGCCAGAGGCTGCCGAGTGCATTAAATCCGACCACTGCTTTGAGTGCCAAGTGCTGGAAATCTGAACCTGTGCTTTGGCTTTAGTGGAATGAAGCCTGGAATCTTGCCTGGAAATAGTCTACACTGAATGACCTTCATAGTTCATCTTTCCTCTCCTCTTATCTGCATCTGAAACATCTGGCAGAAAGAGGAAAGTTGGGAAGAACTATCTGAATGAGTTGGTAGGGAATTTGTGACTGGTCAGCTTCGACAGATCTTTACAAATTTTGCCGTGTTAAGGGAACCTAAAGCTATTGAAGAAAACCTTTTACACAATGTACATCCACTCATCTCATTGACTTTCTATCACCTTTTAAAAAAATTCAGATGCAATCCATAATTTTTGCTGATTGCTGAAACCAATTTGCTACACGTGGTGCCTCCACTCCACAGTTCCAACACTGAACACTGTGAAATCTAGAACAGTCCCATCGGAGAGCTGGCCAAGTTAACGACCATCACACCAATATGGCTACAAGTCATCCTCCCTTTATTGCTCCGGACAGCTCAATATGTACAGTTAAGCAGCGTCCACATGCCTGCCCCTTAACAGAGTTGGTCAGTTACAGGTTTACACGTGCCAGCATTTTATTGGGTAGTGCCATTCAACTCTGCAGGAGGCTCTCGCCCCCTCTTCTCCCCTCGGGGCCAGCACCTCCAGCCAAGCACCTCACAAAGCTCTCACAAAACAGGTAAAACCTCCTCCTCCTCATGCCCCAAGGCAGCTCCAAGGACAGAGCCTTTGTTTAGGCCTAAGCTGGGTTGTTCAAAACCTTTAAAGGGATACCGCGCCTGTCCTGGATTTAGCTAAAAAAAAACCCAGTCCTGTTTAGTGATTTTTACTTTCCAATTTAGTCTTTTTCTAAAAGGCTGCACTTCCTGAAGTTAGCAGCATGTTTTTGCAGACAGTGCCTGCTACCAGCGGGGATAACACCTGATGTTTACAGTTACGGCCTTGGACTGGGATTAGAAAGGCTCCTGCTGATACTTATTCCTGTAGTGACCAAGGCCACTGCTGGCTCTTGTGTGCCACACTGGGGGTGTCGGGTAGTGAGAGGGGGCACAAGGAAGTAAAAAGTTGCACCTCTGGGGAGTAATAGACAAGACAGGTGACCAACGAGAGTATTCCATCCCATATACGTCATACTTCGTATAAATTGAGTGATCACGGGAGCTTCGGCCCCTTTTTGCTGCCCTTTTCGGCCTTTTTGCCCTCCTTTTCTGCAATGGCCGGTGTCCAGAGAGGACTCCATCCGACCTCCTGCTTTTGATCTGGATCCTGAGTTCCCGAATCCAGCTCCCTGTACCCAGCTCTCGCCGCTGCTGATCCTGGGGTTTCCCCAGTGCCTCCTGCTCTGCAGCACCAGTGGGGATTGCTATCAGGGAACGAAGTTGTGTTTGATATCGGGCTACTATCTATAGTTGTATATAATTCTTTACTTTTATCTTTTTACCATTATTCCTATTATTTTCATTAAAACTATTCTAGTTTTCCTTCCCTAACCCATAAGTCTCTCTGCCTCATTCCCTTTTCTCTTCCCGTTTCGGGGGGGAAGAAGGGGTTATAGAGCGTCTGTCCACATTAGTGGCTGGCCCAGCTCTAACCCGCGACAGCACCTCTGCTCTACAAGAAATTCCCCTACAGTGAAAAAGATAACTACTTATTTGATCCAATCCCTGATGCTTTCTGAAGAAAGCAAGAAACTCTACTCTGCTTTTGGGAAACCAAGTTGACATGCAGTGGGTGCTAGATGTTGTCAACCCCCTGAATTTCTCAAATTCTGTTGTGGAACGGTTCTTGTACAAAACATTTACTTAGAAAACAACAATTCAGTAAGATCCATTGCAAAGACAGGCTATGGGAAAAGAATTTGTCAGCTACAGCTTCACTCTCGCAGACTGAGTTTGTCTTCTGAAGTTGACATGCACTGAGATCTCCTGCAAGGCTGAATTTCTGCATATGCACCTTTTACTAGAGCTGGAAATTATACCGTTCACCAATGTCAGTGCCAAACTACCATTAGCTAGAGTTTGACCATTTTATCAATTTCTTTAAGACTCAAAGTGAGAAGTTTTGAATTTTTGTTTAAAGGATTCTTTACTCCAGAGAACAGGGGTGTATATGTGAACATAAGTACAAAAACCTCAACATTCTGACTGAAAACATGGACTGAAAAGTTTAAAATCCTTTAAAACACATTTATAAATGTTTCTCTGTGTTTGATCCAGCAAGGAACATGTTTCTTATGCTGATACTAAAGCATGAATCTCCAAACACAACAAGATCAAATTGTTTTGACACTGCTCAGGAATCCAGCATGGACATGGCTACCTGAATAATGCACATCTTCATCAGTGATTTGACCCCATCATACTGGCTATAACAGTCCTAAACTAGGACCTTCAGATAATCACTGTCACTTCATCTTCGTGCTGTCTCATTCCCTCCTTTCACATCATACAGTACCTGCCAGTACTGCTGAGAAGCTGCAGAGATTGACCATATCTCCTTACAGATGGGCTACAAAGGATGCTTGTTTATCATGTTCACATAACAGCTTTTGACCTCATGCCATACAAACTGTCCATTCATGGGGTTTGAGTCTATAGCTCCATGATTATCTGCAGGGGAAAAAAGCATTTAAATGCCTTCCTTTGGTTCACAGCCAAATGCTTTTTCTACAATCTAAAAAACATCTTGCAGCTTCCTTCACAGTCCTGGCCCTTCCTCCTCCCCTCTTACATCTGCTGCTATAAAAACCAGCCTGTTTCATATTTCTAAAAACTGAAAACTGAGTTTCTGAATCACTTCACCTTTGGTTGCCATTCAGATTATTAATCTTTATCATAAATAGAGGCTTGGTTGGCTCTAAGCAATCGTTATTTTAGTGTCTGCCAAGCACAGGCTTCCTTCACAGTCTGGGGATGTATTTACATTCCTGTATCCTGGCCCACTACTGAAGCTTTCCCCAGCTCTCATTCAGACAAAATTCCCACTGAGATTTTAAAGGCGCCCCTCCAATGAATCCTTAGCATCTCTCTCAAGTGTGGTAGTCAGGATAATGGAACCTGAATCCAAGCTGTTTGTGCTAGTTCCATGCTCATGGCAGTCTGCTACAGTTCCAATCAAGTGAAAATTTACCCTGATTGCTATAAGAAGGAAAGAATGCTGCCAAAGTGTTCTCAACACACTGCATTTTATTTTTTTTTTTGCAATGCTTTGCATTTCCTCAGCCTAAAATAACTCAGACTTTTCTCCTGGCACACTCCAAACCAGAGGCTTTCCAGGTGTCATTGCAACAAGAATTCAATTTGTCGTGAGGGCCTGGACTCCCCTGCCCCTTATCAATATCCTTCTTTGTCTAACAAGATTAAAATGACAGCAACAGCCAGCAAATGAGTCACAGAGAGTGCCTAGCTCCTTAATACCCAAGGCCATCACCTTTCTGATGGCATGGAGAAGGTGGCAGGTTTGGTCTCACAGAGCCATAACCTGTGACCCCCAGCACCTCGCACTTACCTTGGCAAAGCTGCCCTGGCACACAGCGTGGCCACAGCCAAAGCCTAACAGCCACACGAGTTCCTTTGATAGCAACTGGTCTTCCAAGCAGGTGCCACCAGAGCAGCGCAGATCAGCAATGAAAGGTGCAACAGATTACCTCTGTCAAGCAGTACCTGGGGAAAAGGCACCATGTTCTCCTTCTGAAGAGCTGCTGCTCCCTGCACTTTACGGCAGTGGGTAACAGGTCCACTCCAATGGCAGAAACAGGCTTGTTTCATCTCTTTGAGAGACACAAGCCATCCTTTCCTACAAAGGTGCTTGCCCTGGCAACCGCTTGCCAGGATGATTTTGCTGACTTGATTTCCATAGAGAGGGCCAACATATCTAACATAAAATATCCACTTGCAGCTTCAGGGAAGAGAACAATGAAGATAACTTTTATTCCTCCACAATCAAAACCCAAGTCAGAATCCCTCACATCTTTCCTTGGAGTACTAGCTTGAAAGTCACAGAATCACACAGAATCACAGTCCTTCACTATCCCACAGACAAACATTTGAATGTCATTCTAGGCACTGGAGCTAATTTTCCTATTCAGTGATTCTGTCATAATGTAAAATGTGTACAACATGCAATACCACTATTAAAAAAAACAAAAAAAGAGAGTGCAAGAGGATTTAAATTGTGACAGAGGCATACTAGTTTTGCTTGACAAAAGAAAAAACTTCTTATGTTTGTGAATCATTCCTGAGATAATCATACTTCTTTAAATACCATAAAGAAAACAATTTTCATGTTTATTCCGAAAAGCATCATGAATATTAATACAAGACAAATACAATTTGTGTATTTCAGGAAGAAATGAGCTTTTTTCCTCCAAAAGATTTTGTAATGACAACGTATAGATTTTTAAATGTTAAAGGTACTACTAATCTAAGACAGATTTGTGTGTGAATATTTGTACCATAAATCTGGTAGATATCACACTCAGTTTTAAAAATAAAGCCCAACTGTTATCTGTTTGAGTCAGTTTGTACTCACCGCTCTATGTGAGAAAGGTGTGCAATTTTGGAGACACTTAAGCTCCTGGCAGAATATTGCCAACGAGTACTTCGAGGAATGCTAACAGTTTATAAACTTATTTTGAAGAAGTAAGAAAGGAAGAGTAGAAGGAACATCTTAATTTGTATTTAAGGTGTCTTTTTAATAGTAGGTGAGAGTCTGAGTCACATATGTGCAATGAATACCGTTTGAATAAAGACAGAACCCTTCAGTTTACAACTTTCTCCATCACCTATCTAACAGCACAGCCGAAGCTCAACATAAAATCCCAGCGCCTTTCCCACTTCACTTTTTCATGATCCCTCTTACTTGTAGCTAATGCATAGGACTGTGGAAACTTATGTCCAGTTCTCATATCACCAGTAAAGTCTTATATAACTAGAGAATGTGTCATTCAATTTGTGTTACAGTTTTCTGACATCAACAACAAATAAAATTATATATTTACCAGCTTCACAGATGAGATAAGACGTAAAGTGTTCTTGAAGGATGGACAGAGAGTGTTCCACTGTATTTACAGCTACCTTTAAGAGTATAGTTTATCAAGAGACTTATATAACAGGATTAAAGAATGCAAAGGTAATTCAAAGATTGGGAATTACTCCTATCACTCACCAGAGCAGATTTGCCAGAAAACTGCAGGGAAGGATCACAGGGAAATGGTCAGACAGAGGTAGCAAAGTCAGGATGAAAGAGTCATGTTCTTGAATCCTAGTCATGATGCAAGAACATCATAGTTATACATGACAAAAAAAGAAATAAAATTAAAGCTTAAGACACGGTTTATGCACTTAATAGCTTAAAAAATGTCAAACTTGATCTGGAAAGATTTGGAAACAAATTTATGGATGCTTCCCTAGGGATACCAGATTGCAGATTTCTACCCATGTCAGTCACTTTTGATACAAACATAAGTGATGTATCTTGCTGATGGGAATCACTGCTTCTGTTGTTAATGTAGAAAAAGCAAAATGAAAGCCACAAATACTACAGTTAGTTTATTGAGACAGTTGGCAAAAAAACATACTCAAAATAAAACAGGAAACCAAAAACCCAAATTCTTGATTCCTTCTTACCTTATATCATACATAATCATTTCTGAGGAAAAAAAAAAATACTCAAGGGAAAAATGTCATTCTGGATATGGAAAGATTTCTAAACCATTCTGCCCTGATGACTGCACAGAAAAGGAGGAAAGAGGGAACATTACTGATGTTCTGACAGCTGGAATCAAATACCACAACATAGAGACAAGGTGTTTGTTGGTATAAAGCAAAATACAAATCACAGACCAGAATTAATTATATTAACCCAAAATTCAAAGGAAGAGATTGAAATAAAAAGAGCGATCTCTCCCCCTTCTATTAAAAAAAATATATATAATTTAACACTTTGCAAAAAAACATATTGAGCAAGTCTGAACCACTGTGAACTCGTTCAGCATAGGGTATATTGATCAGGAGAGCCCAGAATAGAGAAATGAAACTCAGACACAAGTGAATTTAATCAATTGAAGTTGCCAACAGCTAGCAAAAAAGAACGCACATAATTTGGGCCACAGTATAGTTTTATGAAAGTCACGGGGGTTGTTTCTGGGGCCAGCATAAGGGAAGGAAAAGAACTGAGATAAAACCAGCCATTTTTACCGCTGTACTAATTGTAACAATTAGCTTGCTCACAGAGATTTTACAAATCCGAATAATAGTGCTGGAGAAAATACCGGACAAAGAATCAGAATTTCCTTTAACTATAGGAGTTTCAGGATGATAAGAGAAACCTTGGAAAAAATCTACAGGTTGAAGAAATCAGTTCAATGTGACCCAGAAGTGTCAATGAGAAATCTGAGGTACTGAGAACTAATGTTCCAAAGGATAAACATGGTTTAATCCTTTGGTGATTATTAGCTTCTAGAACTACAATGTTGTACCGTTCTCAGGTAAAAATAAAAATCTTATCTGTAAGAGTCTAGATTAAAAAAAAAGTTATTGCAAACCAAATGCTTCAAGTGCCCTTTGGAAACATTAAAGATTGAAGTCATAGGCTCAGAGAACTGCTGCACAGGAGTAATAAGCTGACGTCTTTATCTCGGATCAAATAATGAAAAGCTATTCAAGAAGTTATGCTGCTAGAACAGGAGGTTGTGACAATATAATCCATTTAGCTTCACAGGACCCAGCTTTGTTTTGATTTAAGCTCAAGGACTGGAATAAGCCTATTTCAAAAATAGAAGCACTAGCATCAAGGCTTGATTAGAGAAAGTCTCTGATCTCCTCCTCCATGCCTGTGAAAGGCTGTCAGGTACACCTCACCTTTGCTCAGACAGAGGGAAAATGAATTCCTTCTTGCTGAGGAGCCGAGCTCTCTTGTCCCACAGCTTCTGCTCATGCCAGGAAGAAACTGTGTATTTTGAGGAAGAGCTTGGCCCCTTCTGCAGAGGAACCCCTAACGCAGACGAGAGGCAAGCTTCTCCAAGAGGCAGATTGTGACACAAGGCTCTGAATTTACCTCTTTGGCTATGCATTTTGTATACAGTCGTTTTCCACACATTTAACGGGGAGAAAAGCAGTGCTTATGCTGTAGTGGATATCGTAAGATGGACAAGTAAATGGATGAGATTAAGTCAAGTACAGCTCAGGAGCAATCATCATTGTAATAATTTACATTCACAGTGCAGCTATATTACAAGGCAGATTAACTTAACCACACTGGTTGTTAAAAGGTTATGATGTAAGAAATAAACATATTTGTACATGCCCACATGAACAGCAGAACTACAAAGTCCATCAAAAAGTATCAGAAATCGGCTGTACAGACAGAACTACGTTTCCTGGTATAAATATATGTGATCATGTCACTAAAACCTGTGTCATCTACCTTTGTCTCCTATTTTGACTTGTAAAACACTTGATATTATTGCCTTCAAGATTCTCTTCCTTACATCAGCCTTCTTTTTCAAGCAGTTATATCCCTCCCCACTAGCTCCATGCTTAAGCTACACTCCTTTAACTGCCCTTAGCTATGTCTGTCTTTAATTCTTTGTCTGCACAATCACTCTCTACCTGCTTCTTCATTTTCAGTTAATTTCTTTCCCACTTCAACTAACTCCCATTTCACTTAATTTCTTCATCATCCCTCTTTCATCAAACACCTTTTCACCATCTTCCCATTTTGCAGTGTGGCTTTTATTCTCTCTGCTTTTGCATCAGGTACTCCTCCTCCTCCCTCCCGTTCTACCAGATGCAAATGTCACAGAAGAAAAAGACAGACAGCTTCCCCACTCCGTGCTTTAATGTCCATGCTTATTCTGGTCCAGAACAGCTATTACAGATCAAGTTCATATTACTTCTGTAGCCTGAGCCTGACTGTGTTCAATCACAATGGAGTATTTAGGCATATCAGCCAATAAAACTGAAGTCTCTCTTGAGCTTGTGCAAGTTTCAATCACTTTAAGACTAGTAACCTGGCTAAATTTCTGCAGTATTTCAAGCACTGAAAAGCACAGTTCTGACACAAAAGGTACTGCTATTAAATTTAAATTCACGTCTCAAGGGTTTAGGGGCATTACTGATATTTTGCAAGTTCAGCAGAATTATTTTTAATTTAAATTTGTTCTTAGGAATATTGTTTTTCACAAGTTTGACTCCAATAACTAACATTTAGCAATACCTTTATCTTATTTCCTCATTACAAAGAGTTGAAAGCTAGATTAACTTTCAGAAGAGCCAGTGAACCAGTTTAGTCCATGAAGACTTATAGCCAAAGAATTCTAGTTTTTAAGCAGATATTGTTTAGTCTACTGTACATCGGATTAAAAGCTGTATTGGGTCGTCACCATTTTTCTACCTTAAAATTACATATAACTAACCAGAACATTTCTTCAAAATAAATAGTTATATAAAACATCTTCTGTTTTCCTAATACCTCCACCACAACACTGCAATTATAATCAAGTTAGTTCAGCTCAAACATTCCAGACTATTAAGAGTGAGGAAAGTACATAGTGCAATTTATTCTCTAATGATACTGTGCAAAGGCAAACTTATCACTTGCTACTAGGGTTGAAATGAATGGCCTTAAATTAATAAGGAAACGTAAGTTAATTAAACACTGCAGTGTCAAGATTTTAATGACCCTGAAGCAGCAAATAACTGAAACCTTTAAATAACTGATTAGAACAACACTCATATAGTGGTGTTACTGTTTCAATTTAGTGGTTGTAGAAATGTTATGCTGGAAACGTAAGAATCCAGAGCAATGTCTCTTTTACCTTGGTAGCCAGAAAATAATGTGTTGCACATACATGTTTTGTATAATTGACTGTGTATAAATCCGTATTTGCAGAAACTTCCAGAGATCCTGCCAGATTACAGCTACCTCCTCCCAGTTCTGAGCCAAGGAAAAGCAGCAGTGGGTTAACCAGCACAGAGCGCCCCAGCTGCAAACTGAAATGCAGACTCTCCCATTTAGCCTGCGTCAAAGGTTGGCAGCTCTTCTCCTCACCCAGGTGAAATGACTACACATCCAAGAATCCCTGGCTGGAATAGTTTGCTCATTCCGATTACCTGCAAGACAACTTCTTGCAGCCTGACCCACACACTGCATCTCTGTCTTCCATTCTATCAGGCCTCTAATCTCTTTACTGAGGACAG
Organism: Trogon surrucura; assembly: GCA_020746105.1. Lineage (NCBI taxonomy): Eukaryota > Metazoa > Chordata > Aves > Trogoniformes > Trogonidae > Trogon > Trogon surrucura. Next base: position 34,287,110 of record CM036623.1, on the reverse strand, counting down.
AATAAAGAACAAGCATTTCTCTCCTTCCAGTGTCCAATTCACTGGTTCAGCTCCCTCATTGTCAAGATGAACAAACAAGGCTCTTCAGGTCAAACACGCACTCTAGAGGAACAGTTGATAACACCAGGAAAAGCACTATTTTCAGTCTGGGGCACTTTATTTATTTACGGAAAACGGCATCCTCAAGTAACAATGCAGTTACCCTGGAAATATTTCAATTCAGTTTAAACTGGATGCATGAGCCCTACTAGGAGGGCCAGCATCCCTATTGAAAGTAAAAATGACTGTTCCCTTCCTCTGCAGCCTAGGTGAGGCATGGGGCACAATCTCCTGTGGTGATAGGGGCAGATGAGCCCACATCTCCTAACTACCAGCCTTCTCCAAGTAAGATGAAAATCAGCATTTATTTGGAGTCATGTCTGTAATCCTTCCTTTTGGTCTTTTTTCACTTCTAGAAATTATTTACTTGCTTCTGGCATCAGCAACAGAAGCCAAAATCCTTTGCTCCTTTCGTGAAAGTTGAAATCACAAGGCTGTAGACTCATTTTTATTTTCTTAAGAAAACCTTAGCGCTACACTTGGTAACCATAGAGCTGTAGATGCACTGCAGAACAATGATACTCTTAACCATCAACCTACATACCTCAAAAGATGAGCTTCATCCTCAACATAGAAGACCTAGAAGACAGGAGAACAACAGCATTAGCAGGAAAGATCAAAGACAATTGAATTCTAAAACCCTGCTGGTGTGGTTGCTAGGGAACTTCATTGAGAGAAGCCTGGAGACCTCAGGTGAAAAAAAAGACTTACCTCAAGCTCCCTCAAGTCATAAAACTTAATTGCTAGGGCAGTAAACAGGGAAAAGGATTGAAAAGCACTTCCTGCTTTAGCATTCCCATAAATCTATTACTCCTTTTCCAGTGGTATGTGCCTGTAAACAAACATTTCAATAAAACACTTCTGTTTAATAGAATATCACCATTTTACCTTTCATTTTGTAAGTCTTTTGAACCAACCTAACAGGCCTCAGTGTTTTGAATATAGTTATACCAACCCACCAGCAAGCTGTAGAGTCACTACTGTCTGATTGGGATAAATGAGGGCAGCTGTAACTCTTCTGACAAACCTTAACTAGCAGCAACTACGGCCAGGTTCAGATATAAAGACCCACAACAAAACTTTGTCCTAAGCTTCTTGATTTTCTGAGAAAGTTAAACCTGGTGTTTAATGAGCTATTTTTCACCATTTTCAAACATGAATCTACTGCCTTCACAATATCTTATTAAAGGAGGACAAGAAAGCCCTAGCACAGCAGATAGCTAGGGGAGAACTGTCTAGTTCTACAGTGTAACTAATGTTATTTTACAGTCTTTACCTCTGCCAAGGCCAGCTGGTTGCTTTTAGTCTCAGGCAACATCTCCTTCACCACTGAGGGCTGTCAGGTCTTTCCTGTCAACGAAGTTAACTGAGGCTGCCACTGATGTTACAGTGAACTACCCTCATACTGCTGGCTGCCTAGTCCTTCTCGAGTGTTTCTCTCTTCTACACTACTCTGTTCCAGGAGATGATCCTCCTCAATTTAGCTAATAGCTGGCTCTCAGAGCTCCTGCTCTGAGCCATGCACAGAAAATGGAAGACTAATGCACTCCCTCAGCATGGACATCTGAACAGATGTCTCTGTGGAAGTCCCCTGCAGTCCGGAAATGTCTCCCACCCTTCTCATTCCCTATTGCAGGATGAAACATTTGTACTTCAATAACTCCTAATCTTTTGCTTAACTTTAACCTGACCATTCAGCCCAAGCACAACAAGGCATAATTAGCTACCCTAGACTTTAAAGGCTGCTAGAATTACAACTTTTTTCCCCACTTTAAATGTTTTCTCTCCTCTTCAAACAGGGTGGTCTCCCAAACCTGATAAAACAACAAAAGTGAAATTCAGGCCTGCACATTGATCCTTTTCATTTTTATCCCCTTTCCTCTCTGTAATTTTTGAAAGAAGAGATTTGGAGGAGGTGACAGGAGAAGAGTCTGCTTTTGGTGTAGGCGATAGCCACTGGTTTTATCCATGGAAGGACTTTTCCATGAAATTAAGAGGTTGAAGCCTGCAGTCTCAGATATATCACTGCATAAAACATTCTCAGGCAGTATTTTTTAAATTTGATTAGTAAGAATGAGGAACCAAAACTTACCCCTACAGCGTAATTTTAGCTTCTTTTATGATTGCATTCCAAAGAACTGGAGACCAATGTTACAAACCTACACTATTTTGTCCAGTATAACAAAGGCCCAGTTAAGAAATGCCTTTAAGGAGAACATTAAACAGAAGCCACTCAGAGTGGCCCAACTCAGACACAAAGCCCAACACAGAAAGTCTGTATCTTTGGTATGTTGTTATTTCTACAAAGGTGTTTTTCTAGCACTAGAATAGGTTCTAATGGAAAAAAAAATCCTTTCTAAACCTTTCAACTTCTGTAGTACTTATAGCAGAAAGGTAATACAAATGCCATTCTGTGTCAATCCATGCAAAGCAGGAATAGTACCACCCTCATATGTACAGACTTAGTGTTTATACTCAGAATAGAACACAGGTTCCTTTTTATTTCTGAGTCAACAACGTGTTGCCCACAAGACAGAACCACAAATGTTTTGTCATTGAATTCAATTTTTGAGAAGCCAGACCCACTATTATTCTATGTGAGGTACTACAAGTACCTTGTGATCTTGGGGTTTATGTCAAAGTGCAGATTCCCACTCACCCGTTTCTTTTGTAAAAGTAAAGCATGATAATTTCTAGGTGGAAGTGGAGAACGTGTTGGGCTGCTTTTGGCAAAGTCTCATAAAGAACTAACAAAAATAGTCCTTGTCGGAATAATATATTAAATTAATTCTTCCCTCTTATCATTCAGTATGCACAATCCAAAGATAACATTTCGGTTTAGATTACCGTGATATTTAAAATTAAGGCCATGGTAAACAAGACCCTACTCTCAAATGCCTTCTGTACTAGCAGACAAGAAAACCCCATGAAGTGTAGGGACAGAATATACAGAAAATTACCTTTTCCTTCCATTTCCATAGTTATTTCTATACTTTATTGCTGCTAGTTATCTTAAGAAGGAAAACATCCCATCAAGTAAAAAGACAAGCTGTTTTACCACACATACATATCGCATGTATGCAGAACTTTTTTCTCTACTTTTTGATTGGTCAAGCTCCAAACCAGGCAGGTAAGATTTTTAAATGCTGCCCTAATTCCGGTGAATTCCAGTTCAGAAGTTCACTAAACTGCAGTCTCTTATCTCCTGCTCTCATTGCATAGACATCAACACCATTTCAGATTCCCTATCAGCGTTTGTACAAGCAGCTCAGTGGGTATAAGAATTACCCATGTTTGAAACTAGATGTCAGTCATCTGTTTTTCAGTATATAGTCAGTCCTGTTCATCAGTGAATAATCATATTAGCAAACACACTGAAAATGCCTGCTGAATACATACTGGGAGAAAGATAAGTTGTGTATTTGACAGTGATCTTAATCATGGCAGGCTGCTTTTTTTTTTTTTTTTCTTCCAAAGCCACAAACCAAAGGAGTTTTACTACATTGCTAGTATTTCATTCGCATACAAGAAGCCATATGTAGGCTTTTCATTTTTCACCTTTGTTGTGTGTTGTGTTTCAGAGAAGAAATGACAGGATCATGCGATTCGTAGGAAACTCAAGCTGTCTTACAGCAGCTTGCTTGGAGATTTGACATTGATAATCACGTTTACTGCTGAATAGTATTTTGGAGCAACATATTACAAGGCATTCTATAAAGATGAAGCAGGGATTTTTTTGTTGTCTGTAAAGAAGAATTAGCAGTGATCACATGGACAGAAAGCTGGCAAGCAAGGCTTTTTTCTTACCTTGATATGAACAATCAAAATATCCCACATTTTATAAGGAAAAAATCTTTGAGATCAAAATAATAGACTTCAGCCAAAACCTGTGTCTTGCACCATGAATAACAACATTCAGTAAAATACACGAGCATATAATAATGTATTAGTGGCTGAGTGCACATCTCCAAACAGTGATTAAACTATTCATTATACCCAGTGAACATGTTTGAGAGTCATTGGAAGACACCAGCTGATTGACAGAGGTGCTTTGGGGAATGAAGACTGAGCATGTTTCAGTAATTATACAGTGAAGTTTTATCTGCTGCCGTTTGTTCTGAGTGGTTTTGCACTCTTTCTACAGAATATATTATTGTCAGATGCCATACTGCTCAGGTACAAGGCTGAATAAATGGCCAGCTGTTCAAAGCAATGCATTTTCTTCAAACTCTCTGGAATATTTTTTTCCAATTTCCCTCTTTAAAAAAAGAAATTTAAAAGCAGAGAGCTCTGAAAACTGGCTATTTAAGATGATGGTTCCGCAATTTTAACCCCTGATATTCCTGTTTCCTAATTTTTAAAAGAGACTCTGTTTGAGGCATCATAACAAATTTGTGCAACGCAGTGGGGTAAAAGCTGCCGCAGAGTATATACATGTGTTTGGGTTTCATTCCTCTCATACTGAACAACATCTCTCAGCATCTTCCTTGTTGGTTGCTCTTAGTGTGTCATAACTCTTCCACCCCATGACCCATGGGGACTTACAGCTCCTCTGTTGTTCCTGGGCATTCCACTATCTGGTTTTGTGCTTGTGAGGTAATGACACATTTGGAAATGAGTAACTGAGACACCAAAGACTGATTGGCTCTCCCAAGCACACACAGGGAGAAGTGGAAGGTGCATATCCATTCTGAAGGCCACCTTGTCTACCAAAACACCTTTAATCTACACAGTTGCATCCTTTATTTCTGTCTCATCCTCTCTTACATTTTCCTTCTCCAATCTACCTCCTAAGCCTTTATGGAAAACACCTTTTTCAAATCCCTTCAGTGCTTGTTTCATTACCAAAAGCACCTCTACAACTGTTTATATTAGGTCATAATGAGCATTAATTTTTCCCAGAATTGGGAATGACTTTCTGCAAGAACAACATCAAAAATAAAGTAAGTTACCACAAAGAGAGATGCTATTTTGAGATGTGTCTTTGGTGGCAACAACAAAATATGAGCTTTTGATCAGCTGCAGTGCTTTTATTCACTGATCAGTTTGGTTTCATGTCAACAACAATGGAAGTGATGTTATTTTCTATTTTTCAATAACATTTTTATATCATGATGTATTTTTTCATTTTCAGATGACACTTGCAATGATAAGACATAAATTAAACCAAAGCGAGGAGGAGACTTGACTGAAAGACAGTTTCCCTTGCAGCAAGTGAGTGACCTTTCTTAAAATTTGAGCAGCTGTGCTGGAAAACCGTTCATTTATTTTATCAGATGACAAGTAAGTACCTTCAGACTTGTTGCCAGCATTTCTCTTCCTCTCATTCAATTTCAATATAATGCATGAACTAACTACAATAATTCATTAGAACTGTGCTCTAAAAGTAATCTAAAATCATGCCTTATGCTTTGCTGATGTCAGGATCTGGATATCAAAAAAATTAATTTTGAGATACTTTATTCTTTATCTGAATCTTGCCAACTTTCCTCTCCACCACAGTTTGTTGGTCATTAACAGTGAAAGAGAATGAAACAATCAGGAGTCTCCACAGTAAGTGAAACTCCTTTCCCACATGTCAAAATACGAGACGCTTGTGAATTCTAGAGTTTCCCCTTCTCCACCAACCTCTTGAAACCAATATGGATCTAGTCCTTGCTGTACTTTGATCTTTAGTGAAAGAAGACAGATACAGGAAATACGTGTATCTGAGCTAAGCAAGGACAGTCTTAGAGGCACATTAAATAAAATTTCATTGTTCTTTTCCTCTTCGTTTTCTCTTTCTATGCATTTTATCAGGCACAGGTACATTGGTCCTCTCTTTTTTTTAATAAAAGATAAGTCGTTAGTGCTGTATCTCAGGGATGGATACCATGGGTAATATTGTTCAACATCTTCATTAATGACCTGGATGATTGTACTGAGTGCACCCTCTGCAAGTCTGTAGATGATACAAAACTGAGAGAGATGATTGGTACACCAAATGGTTGTTCTGCCTTTTAGGGAGACCTTAAGAGGCAGGAGAAATGGACAGGGGAATGAAGTAAAATAAAATGAAATAAAATAAAATGAAATAAATAAAATAAAATAAAATAAAATAAAAATTAAATAGGAAAATAATTCCTGCACCAGTGGAGGAATAAATAATGCTGGGTGCCAACAAGCTGGAAAATAGATTTTTCAGAGAAAGACCTGATGTTCCTGGTAGACAAGAAGCTGAAGAGGAGCCAGCAATGTGCTTCTGTAACTAGGAAGTCTAACAACATCCTCAGCTGCAGTAGGATGAGTATTACCAGGTAGACAGAAAGGATTCTTCCCCTCTGCTCAGCAATGGTGAGACACACCTGGGATACTAGATCCAGTTCTGGGCTCCCCAGTACAAGGGAAACTTAGTGGAGTGAGTTCCTATGTAGCATTATCTAGGCGTTCCTGCTCTGGCAGGGGGATTGGACTTGATGATCTTTCAAGGTCCCTTCCAATCCCTGACATTCTGTGATTCTGTGAGTTCAGTGATAGTCGATGAGGATCATAAAAGGTTCAGCGCATCTCTCACAAAGAGAGTCTGGGTCAGGTGGGTTGTTTAGTCTGGAGAACAGGCTCAGAGTGGGAATTTTATCCATGCACATAAAAATTTGTTGGAGAGGAGTAAAGAAGATGGGGGCCAGAGTCCTCCAAATGGTACAGTAAAAGGATTGAGGGGATGGACACAGCCCGAAATAAAAGACATTTCTTTTAAACATAAGGAAAAATCTTCTTCTTGTGACAGCAGCTGAACAGTGCAGAAACTTGTCCCTGACAAGATGTCAGGACATGGCCTGAGCTCCACACAGACTAAACACCATTTCAAATATTTCAAGATTTTTAAAGAAATGCAATACCTCCTCTTAGAATACCTAATACATTAATGCCAATGTTTCATCCTACTGTGTCTAATGCCCCCAGATAAATGAGAATATTTTCTATTGTCTTGGCTGTATTTTATCTTATACTCATTGGTGCAATGGTTATTTTTTTTAATTTTTAGTTTGCAAGCTTTAAACAGATTAAGTCTTTTCTGTCAATAGCATCCCAAGACCCACATGTTTTTTCTTTTCTTGTAATGAATAAAAGTTCATTTTCCACTTTAAAAAGTCTGTAAAACTGTACACATGTGGTTGAATGGAGAGAACTTATAGCAATAACTACTGCATTCTTAAAAATTAAAAAACTGTGTTCAGGTTACTTATGTGAAATTACTCTAGACATGGCAATACAGGAGGTTTTCAAGATGTGATTGGACAGGGTACTAGATAATCTTACTTAGGCTCACTTTCCCATGAAAGGTTGGACCAGATGATCTGAAGTCCCTTTTAACCTGGGCCATTGAATTCTGTGATACCACTTCCCCTTTAACCTTTCAAAAGCAGAAGCTTTCTTTCTGTTTCCAGCAAACATTCTTTCTTTTTCCACCCCCGAAACAATATTTTTTGAAGTGAAAATTAGAAACTGAGAATAACTTGAAATACAATGTTCACTGCTGCAAAAAGACTGTACCAAAGGCAGATTTCCAGCTAAAACAAGTTTTAACTAGGATAGTTGATGCCATGATTTTGAGATGTCCAGAAATTTTGAATGCCCAATGCAATGACTGTAAACACACAAAACACCATGCTTAGTCCCTGATCTTCTGAAGTCTCTATGCAATAAAAGGTATTATTTATGGGCTGGTCACTTTATTACACAAGGATCTGCAAGGTTACTGTCGTAGAGTACAGTGTAGCTCACTGAGTACACTCTAGAGCTCCTTAATACTTAAACTACATTGTGTATAAAATAATACATTTTCCCAGTCAAGATAGCATTCCTGAAAGTTTCATAAAAATAGCTTGATAACCATTATGGAAAACTTTCTTTGGAAAAGCATTTATTCGGACTAGGTTTTAGGGGATTTACTTATCACCAGCAGTGACAAACTTATGAATCCTAGAGCTAGCCTATTCCCAAGCATGGATTGTATATATATGTGGTGACAAAATATTCAAGCTTAGATATCTAAAGTTAGAATTCCTAATCCATGTACTAAGGAATAAAAGAAGAACATGCTGATTTTAGACTGTACTTGTTCTAAGCAATGAGCAGAACAGATGAGTGTAAAAATACAGGTGGGGAGGTGGGGAAGAGAGGAATAGAACTCATGAAAAATGAAATTAGTGCTATTTCTGGGGAATTAGCATCACAGAATTGACGAATGCTGGTTAGGTAGAAGCAGCTACCCAGTAGAACTCTCTGCATGGAGCTCAGGAAAACACTGAGTTGAACCAATATGTTGCCTTGAAGTTAAGTGAAGTGAGCTTGGTAAAATTAAAATAAAAGCAGCCCCAAAACAGAATTAAATTGTCACTGAAGGAGCTGGGTCTGAAGGAGCTGGATCTCTTTAGCTTGGAGAAGAGGAGTCTGAGGGGTGACCACATGAATGTTTATAAATATGTCAAGGGGGAGTGTCAGGAGGACAGTGCCAGGCTCTTCTCAGGGACGTCCAATGACAGGACAAGGGGCAATGGGTACAATTTGGAACATAGGAAGTTCCATTAAAATACTAGAAAAAAGTTTTTCACAGTCAGGGTGACAGAGCCCTGGAACAGGCTGCCCAGGGAGGTTGTGGAGTCTCCTTCTCTGGAGACATTCAAAACCCGCCTGGACGCGTTCCTGTGCGCTCTGCTGTAGGTGATCCTGCTCTGGCAGGGGGGTTGGACTACATGATCTTTGAGGTCCCTTCCAACCTCTAACACTCTCTGTCTGTGGACAAAGTTACTTTTTGCCAGTTAGTCCCAGTGCTAGAGATGTTGATTTACTAGTGTATAGACACAACCAGTCCTACCTGCAAAAGTACAGTCTGCAGACTCGATCCCAGGCGTAGTTTAGTGGGATTTGGACCCAAAACCTGTTGAGCTCTGATAGTCCAGAAAAAAATACAGTCAAAAGAATGGTCTTCTTTGTACATGTAAGAGGGATTTAAGTTCTTTTATGCCAAGACTAATGTATAATGAACCTTTACTACATGCTGGAAAAAACCCTCTGTGATTAGTTCAGTGAATTAAGTATTTCAAAATAGAGGTATTAATAGCAGAAATGTGGTGATTAAGCCACATTCTACACGGGAGAGAAAAAGCTTGGCCTCAAAAGTGCTCCCTGAGGAACGCAACACTTTGCCTCATAAAGAGACGTGACGAGCACAGAAGAGGAGCTACACTGCACTGTAACTGTCAGCCAAATGTTTTGTCTGAGAAGCTACTGGGTAACCCATCTTGAGCAGAGCATTGGAACAGGCATAAATGGCAAATGGAATGACGCACGGCCAGTTGGTTACTCAAGTAAGCATTTCACAGTTAAAATTATAGCTCTTCTTTCTTTGAGACAAGGTGCATATTTGCACCATGCTAAACGCAGTGATGGCATTCAAGCAAATACTGAGAATCCATGGTATTTTTACAAACTGAAATACACTTCTTTCACACAGAGATCAGTTTATCCATCACTGGCTGTAGGCATCTCAGGAAAGCCCATGGAAACTGCTACATAGCATAATACTATATAAGCAGTTCTAGCTTAGCAGCAAACAAAAGTAAACACCTTAAATTAAAATTAAAGTGAAAGCCTTATGAAGGAAAAAATTAAATTTCCCCAGTTGAAGTTTGAGAGTAGGTCTAGTCTAAACAGAGTAAACAGGTCAGTTTGCAGAGTAAACAGAAGCCTGTCTTACTGATATCATATATCTGATGTATTAAATATAGTACATTGCTCCCATAAATAGTACTTTAGTTTTTCTAACTAGTGTATTTCTGTCAAAATCTAATGAGGGCTTTTCACCTACATAAAAATGCATTAACTAGATATTCTGTACTACTGATGAATTCTGACTCTGTTGATTCTGCATTTACTTATCCTGCATTAGATAGGTAACTGAAAATACATTATTACCACAATCCAATTATAGTAAAATATTATGCAGCGTTTGAGAAAATATTTCATCTCCTCATTTGAAATTGCCGTGATAAAGTACCTCATATGTAGCCCTTATACTTTATTGTGAGGTTATTAGAACGACTGGTTACTAGGATATAGGATCTAAATATCACCAACTGGAAAAAATATGCTACAGGAAGGAAGGTACTTTGCCTTCCTTCACAGCTGCCTGATTTGATGTGGAACAAGTTTTCATGTGCGATATATAATTCCATTCATGTGGGATATAAAATTTTTGCAAAAGTTTCCTGTGGGGGCTACATCTTTGAATAGCTCCTCAAGGACCTGCTAGAGCTGACTCTCTGTCATGCAGAGGCTCATGGAGCATAACTCGGAACTGCCAGACTTCAGGCATTCAGCAATTTTTCTCGTTTCTCCTTTCTGAAGACGTATCAAAACACTGCTATTGTTTCACATCTGGAAAAGATGATAATAAAATTTACTGGAAAACTACTGTTCAAATTGGATACACAAGCAAGGGAGTCAGATGAAGGGATGTGGGATGGTCACCATGGCACAGGAACTCTTTGATAAAAAAAAACCCCTCCTTGAGGACTAAGAAGGCCAAGCCTGAACACATTGCCAAAGAAAGGAGATCTGCTGTCCCCTGAGAAATCTGTTAATGCTTAAGCGCATCAAACGAAATCAGGAGACAACAGTTTTCTTGTTCTGTGTATTGGTGGGTCTCAGAAAATCCTGTGCCAGATGCTTGGGCACTACTATATTTAGATATCAGGGATCTGACTGGATTTTCCGTGGCAGTAGCATTGAACACTTTGGGAAACTATCATCCTCTAATGTCTTATGACTGTCTGAAATACTTAAATTTGCATTCAGATCAGCAAAGCAACCTCATCCAAATTGCCCTGAAAACACTAAGATTTCTATATGGTAAGTATGTGTTTTGGTTTGGCCTGGCCAGATTTCAGCGGCGGGGGGGGGGAGCTGCAGGGTGGCTTCTGTAAGAAGCTGCTAGAAGCTCCCCAAGATTGATAGAGCCAATGCCAGCCGGCTACAAAGAGGGACCCGCCGCTGGCCAAGGCTGAGCCTATCAGTAAGGTGATAGGAGAGGAACGCCTCTGTGAAAAACATATTTAAGAACGGGAAAAAGAACTGCGCCATAACAGCTGGCACAGAGATGGAGGAGTGAGAATCTGTACAGACACCAAGGTCAGTGAAGAAGGAGGGGGGGAGGATGAGCTCCAGGCGCCGGAGCAGAAGGAGTCCCCCGGGTCCGTGGTGAAGACCATGGTGAAGCGGGTTGTCCCCCTGCAGCCCATGGGCGAGGTGCAGAAGTCCACCGTGAGGATCACTGCATAGATGTCCACCGAGGACTCCACGCCGTGTGGGTGGACTGCCTGAAAGGGGACTGTAGCCCGTGGGAAGCCCGCACCAGAGCAAGTTGCTGCCGGAACCTGTAGCCCGTGGAAGAGGGAATGCCCACGCTGGAGCAGGTTGGCTGGTGGGACTTTTGGGACGTTGCGGGTGGCTCACGCTGGAGCAGTTTCTCCCGAAGGACTGCGCCTCAGACTCACGAGGGGTGGGCTGCCCCTCGTGAGGTGTCTCGCGTCGGGCAGTTTGGGATGAATTGCCCTTCGTGGGACGACTCATGCGGAGAAGAGAGCGTGAAGCTTGTCTCCCGTGAGAGGGACCCCACAAGGCCCTGGGGAAGAGTGAAGAGTCCTCCCCCGGAGTGAAGAAGCGGTGGAACCAACGTCGGATGAACTGACCGCAGCCCCCATTCCCTGTCCCCCTGCGCCGCTCGGGGGGAGGAGGTGGAGAAACCGGGATTGGTGTTAAGCCCGGGAAGAAGGGAGGGATGGGGGGAAGGTGTTCTGTTTAAGATTTGTTTGCTCTCTCTCACTTCTCACTACTCCTCTCTGATTAGTTCTTTTAATAAATGTACCTAATTTCCCTAAAATTGAGTCTGTTTTGCCCGGGACGGTAAATGAGAGTGATCTCCCTGTCCTTATCTCAAACCCTGAGCCCTTGGAAATATTTTCTCCCCCTGTTCAGCAGTGAAGGGGGGGGGGGTGAGTGAGCGGCTGTGTGGGTACCTGGCGGCCGGCCAGGGTCAACCCACGACAGTATGCAAGACTGGATGAGAATTTATCCACTCTCTTTATTCATTAGCTTCATGAATCCACCTTTCCTGCTTTCCTTCCTCTCTAATACAAAATTATATTTTACACATGCTAATCTCTCTAAGCAATTCCTACTACCTGCTAGATTGCCTCTCTTAGCCTGTGGCCCTACTGTATTACTTAAGGCAAGTTTTGTAATTTTGAAAGTAGTTTATTTACAACAACAGCCATTTCTGTTCATGTTAGTATTTCATACAGTGCTAGTCCACATAGTTACCATGTGCTACAGGGACTGCTATGTCTTAAATAAAATGCTTGGCCATTCCTGGGACTCCTGAAATGCCTGCTCTAAACCTCACAGGCATGTTTTTATTCCTCTTCTTCTTCCCTACCTCTCTTTTTCAAACTCAAGAATCACAAAACACTCTGCAGAGATAAAAGCTCCTCAAAGGTGCATATCCTACAAATTCACTGTAAAATACCATTTTATCCAATGCCACAACAATAACAATATAAGATTTACTTTTCCTAGTAGGAGAGCTGGTAGAAGTTATTAGCCCTCAAAATCTTGGAGCAACATACTCTGTCAAAGTATAAATACAATTTCCCTCCTAGACAAACTTTCTCCTCTAAAGAAACACTTTGATTCAGAATTCTGTTGAGCAAAATAAATATGAATACTCAAATAAAATCCTTATGATTCACAAGGGGGAATGTAAGAGAAAGCATCCCATACAGCAAAAAAATACAGATAATGCAATAATGACAGCTGCTATTTTGCTGCTCCACTATCTATCACTACAATCCATCACCAGTACCTGAATACTTTTGCCAGAGTGATTGTGAATTTCTATTCTCTATCTTTTAATGCAGCCTACCTCATCATAATCCCCTTGACAGCACAGAAGTAAGAGATGGTCTTATTAGCTGCCAGAAATAAAAGATATTTTAGCAGAAGAAAGCCTCTTTAAACAATATATTCCTTCAGGGAAATTCATCGAGGATGAGAGCAGTAAGAGAGTAATTCTTTAGGAGTTAAGACTTGAAAAGTAGAGCATTGTGTAAAGCACAGCTTTGCTAAAATCTATGTGGAAGACTGAAAGACCACACTATGTGGCAGACCTCTTATAAATTGTCAAGGCTATCCTTCAGTGGTCTTATGTAACAATCCTAAATGAAGTGTCTGTCAGTTCAATCACAAGTTTAGGCTAAATTTCTGAAGCTCCTTGAATTTTTTGGAAGAGCAAAAACTAAAAGTTAGTCCAAACATTACTGTTGGGATGATGAAATTCTGAGCATCCTCACTGCCACAAACATATTAAAAGGTCATTAAAGTATCTCTAGAGTGTATGCACCTACATGGGATCACCGAGAACTTGCATTTTGAAGTTTAGTCATTATTGCAGCAGATACTATTATTTTTCCCCAATAGAATCAAATATGTTCAGTAGTGATTTGATTTAGCCTAGATCAGCAGTTTCCGACACACTATTTGTGTGCTGCATCATGTTTTTTGAGGGTTAATGGTGTTTGCACAGTGTCCTGAAACATCTTGCAATGTGAACAAACCGTCAGCTAAGGAAAACTGTAGTTTTATGAGTCAGGCATGATACAAATTAATTACAGTTTAAAATAACTATTGGAACTTTGAGGTTTCTCACTTCTGTATCTTTGCAGATGCAGTATTTAGCAGGTATTTCTGCTAAAGCCCAGCTTTGTCTTTTTATATATGAAATCCAAGAATCATTATAAATGAAATCCAAGAAATTTAAACAAATTGTGGGGTATTTAAATGGTAGTACAGTTTATAAAATTGTGAGATGAAGAAAATGGGCTGTTTACATGGCAGGTAGTACAAACAGGTGAAAAAGTCTTTCCACCATAAGAATTACCTTAAGAATGCTGATCCTGTGCTATTGCTATTTAGCTGGTAAGTACGAAGTTCTTTGCTGACAGATATCATCCGTCAGTCCCTGAAAGAGAGACACTGCATTTCAGCAAATAGAAAAACCCGCGTTATTACCACCCTACAGCTATCTTATTAGTTGGTAGAATAGGATGTCATGTCCCATTGGCAGTATGTTAATGACACGTGCCCTGAAACAGAATTTTCAATTTTCAGAGTTGAGGCGTATGCTTGGGTTCTGGAAAAGGTTAGGGTTACATAGGGATATTGGTGATATTTCTCTTCTCAGGGAAAAGCAGGCTGTTCAAAGGAATGGTCTAAAGCAACAGCTATTTTGTGCCCTGGGCTGAAATGTGCACCCTAAAGCAATCAATATTTCCTTAATAATTCAAGCAAGCTGACACTAATTTGGAGCTTGTTGCTGATCAACTTTTGCATACCAGGAAAAGAGAACATTCTTCTAAATCACAAGTAATCTTTCTTACCTGTAATGCACTATAATACTCTATACTGTTTAATTTCTATTCCTACTTCTGCTAAGAATTAGGAAAGATCAGTTAGAAAAATGGCAAAATGGTAGTTCTAAGAAATAGCTTACATTCTCTGTCTTTGGAACCTAGACGAGTGGTTTGAAAGACCTATTTTCTTACATTCTCTGGCATGATATAAGGCTGTAAATGTCCCTTTTCTACCCTGAAGGGTCTGAAAAAGAGACTCATTTTTTGGTGAGTCAAATTTAACAATGCACAACAAATATACTTAGCAAAAAGCTGGCTAAACAGCATATGCATTTCTGCAAATCACTTTGGCATCTGGAGTCTGATTTTTCTATTTTGCCTTCCCTACATCTTTTTGAAGCAATTTGAGGAGAAATAACAAGACAAGCAGCATTGGCAACATATTGGAAAAATGTTGGTTACAGATGGTATAAAGAACAGTATCTTGTTGAAAAACCGTAAAGACTCAAAACAAGAGAAAAAAAGAATGGGACACAAAAATAGTTCATAAATTCTAAAAGCATTTCAACTTAGAAACTTTATTCCCAAAGTTAACCAGATACATTTGAAATTTAAAGGTAGAGATTGCTAACAGGTCATGTCCTCAACATTGCTGACCCAAGGTTCAGTATTTTT
This sequence comes from Trogon surrucura, assembly GCA_020746105.1. NCBI lineage: Eukaryota > Metazoa > Chordata > Aves > Trogoniformes > Trogonidae > Trogon > Trogon surrucura. The sequence goes on along the minus strand of CM036623.1, from coordinate 34,271,886 downwards.
TTTGCTTCAAGCTGTATTGGAGCTAATACCTTCAACAGGGTGGTATTATAACTCTCACTTTTAACAATGCTCTCAGCTTGATACTGTCAAATTTCTATCTATTTGTTTTGACAAAAGTAAAGTTTATGTTCCTCAAAAGTCATTCATATGACATTTACACGTTTTGGGTTTTTTTTTAATGAAAGAGACAAGATTTGCTGGAACAGAGAACCTAACCTGTTCATGTCCAGAATGACCATCTCCCAGCAAAAAAGAAGTCTCCTCACAAATGCACTCGTTAACAACATTCCTTTTCTGTGTCTGCTATGTTTTCTGTAGAGGTGTTTAGATGCTGATACAAATGTGAAATGAATGAAGACTGTGGGAATCTGTGCGTAGGTGTGCAATAGCCAGGCTGCTGAAAGTTGAGCGTGACTGATGTGCAGATAGCAGGCTATGCGCTGAGAATGATAAACATGTTGGGAGAAAGATTAGTGCACAGGTGAAAGGGAACTTGCTATATATCGCCTAAATTTGCAGCACACCCCCTCTTCTCAAGGTTATCCCCCCTCTCCTCTCTCCATATTTGATTACACTTGACAGAGTGATGAGTACTGCAGCCAGATGAGACACTTTTATTTTGCTGAACAATCCCAGAGGACTTAGAAAAACAGAATAATTCTGCAGTCAAGGTACAGCTCGGGTCTTCAGGATAGAAGCTGGGTATTTTTATTGGTTGTTAGAAATGCAGATTCAGAGCAGCTGAGGTTATTTCTAGACTGAGGTCAAATTGAGCAAATAGCTTTAGCCAGATCTTCAGTTTTTAAGAGGTGATTTTATGTTTGTCCAGAAGTCCCACCAATGTGAACCATTTAGAAGGCTAATCCTTCTTAAGACTTCTGCTCCTAATGAGCCTCTTGAGTCACCAAGAGGGCACGACTTTCCCCAGGGCCGTCCCAGAGATGTACCCAGGTACCACAAGGAAAAGACAAGTCTGTGGCTGCTGAGGCCCCTGCCCTGCCCTGGGGAAGCCCCTGTGGCTCCCTGTCCCTGACTGCACCCTGGCAGTATTCCTCCACAGAATTTGAGTTAGTAAAGAAATCATAGAATCATAGAGCAGTTCGGACTGGAAAAGACCCTTGGGATCATCGAGTCCAACCATTAACCCTACACTACAAGTTCACCCCTAAACCATATCACCCAACACCACATCTAAGCAACACTTAAACACATCCAGGGATGGCGACTCAACCACCTCCCTAGGCAGTCTGTTCCAGTGTCTGACCACTCTGTCCGTGAAGAATTTCTTCCTAATGTCCAGCCTAAACCTACCCTGTTGCAACTTGAACCCATTCCCCCTGGTTCTGTCCCTAATGACCTGTGAGAAGAGACCAGCACCAACCTCTCTACAATGTCCTTTCAAGTAATTGTAGAGCATGATGAGGTCCCCCCTCAGCCTCCTCTTCCTTAAACTGAACAGTCCTGGCTCCCTCAATCGCTCCTAGTAAGGTCTATTCTCCAGGCCCTTCACCAGCTTTGTTGCCCTTTTCTGCACTCACTCCAACACCTTGATATCTCTCTTATACTGAGGTGCCCAAAACTGAACACAATACTCAAGGTGCGGCCTCACCAGTACTGAGTACAGGGGGACAATCACCTCCCTACTTCTGCTGGTCACAAAATTTCTAATACAAGCCAGGATGCTGTTGGCCTTCTTGGCCACCTGGGCACACTGCTGGCTCATATTCAGCCGGCTGTCGATTAAAACACCCAGGTCCTCTTCCACCAGACAGCCTTCCAGCCACCTTTCCCCAAGCCTGTAGCACTAAATGGGGTTGCCGAGACCAAAATGCAGGACCCTACACTTGGCTCTGGTGAAATGCCTGCAGTTGACCTGGGCCCATCGATCAGGTCTGTCCAGGTCCCTCTGTAGAGCCTTTCTACCCTCCAGCAGATCGACACTCCCTCCCAGCTTGTTGTCATCTGCAAACTTGCTGAGGATGCACTCAATCCCCTCATCAAGATCATTGATGAAGATGTTAAACAGGAGTGGCCCCAGTACCGAGCCCCGAGGGACACCACTCGTGACTTGCCACCAACTGGATTTAACTCCATTGACCACGACTCTTTGGGCCCGGCCATCCAGCCAGTGTTTCACCCAGTAGAATATGTCCCCATCCAAGCCATGGGCAGCCAGCTTAGCCATAAGGATGTTGTGGGGGACAGTGTCAAAGGCCTTACTGAAGTCCAAGTACACTACATTGACAGCCTTTCCCTCATCTACTAAGCAGGTCACCCTGTTATAGAACGAGATTAGATTGTTCAAGCAGGATCTGCCCTTCATGAATCCATGTTGACTGGGCCCGATCACCCTGTTGGCTTTTAATTGTTCTGTGATGGCTCTTGAGATTATTCGTTCCATCACCTTTCAATGCCTCCTTTTTTTCTCTCTCCCTGTTAAAGACTGAAGAGTTGCGAAGTTTTGCACAACTGTCACTGGACTGTCAGTGGAAGATTTTGATAGCCACTGTCAAGCCTTTTCCATTATGCTGCAGCTTAGCAATAGAAAACACCCTCCATACACAAGGACTGAGTAAACTATCTTCTCCAAACCCCCTGCTTACATCACTCCATGAAAGGTGGATGAGCAAGACCAGTTAAAGACATTAAATTCACCATAATAGATCGTCAATTTAATGGAAAAAAATCTATATTCAAAGACAGGTGGCCATTCCACTCTACTATTTTCATAATATTTTTCACATGACATTGCAAAGAAAGATTTTAAAAACACACATTTCCAAGCTTTGAACATGGTAATGGGAAGCAAATAAAGTGCCTGAACACTGCAAAGTAGGCACCTTTTGAAACCCTAAAATACCGTTGAGATATGCTGTCAGTACTCTGACTGCAACCTTGTTCTTAGCAATAACTTGTTTTGAAGAAAGTAAATTAAAATGGGAGTTTTTAGTTTTAGTTGCTTTTTTTTTTTCCCATGGAAGCATAAAATAATTTGCAAATCAAAATATGTGCACAATATATGTATACTGATACATGTGTATGTGTATACACTTACAATTTTAGTAAAAATACCAAATGTGAAAGAATTTATCACACTCCATAGGGGTTTTTTTGAGAAAAAATATGTCTTTGTGTAAGAGTAATGCTTTATTTTGCATTTAATAGTTTTCAAAAATGTGACCTTTGATTATTTTATATCTAAACTTGCAGTGATGACAGTACTAATTAGGCACTGAGTTTTCCAAAGCTCCTATTATCTTTCAAGAACTGTGACTGCTTTCACAGGTGTTACCTGGGATCACTTGGAGATGCACTCTTTCTTCATAGATAATATGATAGATATTAGGTAACACTTTAAGTTACTCAACATTATTTCTGTGGTAATCTCTTATTCATTCAAATTGGTCTGGAATGTACTGGAGGAGTTAATCCTTATTCTGTCTGGTGCAATATAAATTATGTGCTGTCCCCATAAAGTTACTGAGAAATTAAGTTATTCAACCAATGATCAACTGAATGATGGTATCAATCTTGTCCTCAACTATTGCTTTTACCTTTTGGAGCACCAAATTTTAGAAATGACTGCTTCTTTGCATTCATTTCTTTACCCTTCTAAGACCTGTTCCCCTCACATTGAATGAGTTTTAAAATATCCAGTTCAAATTCCGTTAAAGGGTAAAACCAGAGATTCCAGTCACATTACTGCTGAAGTTCAAAGTTGAGCCTTGACTGTACTTTCTTTTCCTACTGCTGCTGAGATTATTGTTAGCAGTTCTTTTACTGAGAGAAAGAGGTGGAGAAAAAAAATGAGAGAGAATGAGTAGTTAGATAGCAGTGTTCTGCAAGATATACTTAGAATCAATCATATTACTGTTTTCTCAGCCAGGCTAGTGATCATAAATTCTGTATCTTTCCTGAAGCTCAGTAGCTGTGCCAGCCATTCATTCTGAAATCCTTCATGTTTCCTGTACAGGAATTCACAATAGGATTATGGATTCAGGAGAAAGCTCTTCTCAAGGAGGGGCAAAGAGTAAAAGAAGACTTGTTTGATGAAGTACTGCATAGTGTGCAAAAGGAAAAGCAAGCCAGGAAGATGGATAAATAGAAAAGGAGGTATTAAAAAAAAAAACCCCAAATAGGTTATTTGTAGTTTTTGTTCAATGACGAGTTTCTCCACTGACTCACTTTCATTTGGAAACAGGAACTGCAATTATGTTAGGCCAATTTGCAGTTCACCAGTAACACCTGGAAAAATATTTTTACACCTGCAAGAGCCAAAGCAGAAAGGGGTATATACACATAGCTGGACAATATTTCAATATTTCATCACTCTAGCCTCCCGACCTTAAGTATAACAGTGGCTAAAGCAAAATCTGCAAATCATAGAATCATAGAATCATAGAATGTTAGGGATTGGAAGGGACCTCGAAAGATCATCAAGTCCAATCCCCCTGCCAGAGCAGGAATGCCTAGACTATGCTACACAGGAACGTGTCCAGGCAGGTCTTGAATGTCTCCAGAGAAGGAGACTCCACAACCTCTCTGGGCAGCCTGTTCCAGGGCTCCGTCACCCTCACTGAGAAGAAGTTTCTTCTCGAGTTTAAGCGGAACCTCTTATGTTCCAGTTTCAGCCCATTACCCCCTTGTCCTATCAGTGGTTGTCACCGAGAAGAGCCTGGCTCCATCCTCGTGACACTCACCCTTGATATATTTGTAAACATTAATGAGGTCACCCCTCAGTCTCCTCTTCTCCAAACTAAAGAGCCCCAGCTCCCTCAGCCTTTTCTCATAAGGGAGATGCTCCACTCCCCTAATCATCTTAGTTGCCCTGGGCTGGACTCTCTCCAGCAGTTCCCTGTCTTTCTTGAACTGAGGGGCCCAGAACTGGACACAGTATTCCAGATGGGGTCTCACCAGGGCAGAGTAGAGGGGAAGGAGAACCTCTCTCGACCTACTAACCACCCCCCTTCTAATACACCCCAGGATGCCATTGGCCTTCCTGGCCACAAGGGCACAGTGCTGGCTCATGGTCATCCTGCTGTCCACCAACACTCCCAGGTCCCTTTCCCCTACACTACTCTCTAATAAGTCATTCCCCAACTTATACTGGAACCTGGGGTTGTTTCTACCCAGATGCAAGACCCTACATTTACCCTTGTTATATTTCATTAAATTTTTCCCCGCCCAACGCTCCAGCCTGTCCAGGTCTCGCTGGACGGCAGCACAGCCTTCTGGTGTGTCAGCCACTCCTCCCAGCTTGGTGTCATCAGCAAATTTGCTGATAGTACTCTCTAGTCCCTCATCCAAGTCATCGATGAATATATTGAATAATACTGGTCCCAGTACCGACCCTTGAGGCACTCCACTGGATACAGGTCTCCAACCAGACTCTGCCCCATTGACCAAAACTCTTTGGCTTCTTCCCCTCAGTCAGTTCACAGTCCACCTCACTACCCGAGAGTCTAGACCACACTTCTGCAGTTTAGCAGCAAGGATGCTGTGGGAGACTGTGTCAAATGCTTTACTGAAGTCAAGGTAGACCACATCCACCGCTCTGCCATCATCTATCCACCTTGTTATATCCTCATAAAAGGCTATGAGGTTAGTCAAGCACGACTTCCCTTTGGTGAAGCCATGTTGACTGTCTCTAATGACCCTCTTATCCCTGATATGCCTTGAGATGGCACCAAGGATAAGTCGTTCCATCACTTTCCCAGGGATGGAGGTGAGGCTGACCGGTCTATAGTTACCCGGGTCCTCCTTCTTGCCCTTTTTGAAGACTGGAGTGACATTTGCTTCCCTCCAGTCCTCAGGCACCTCTCCCGTCTCCCAAGACTTGGCAAAGATGATGGAGAGTGGTCTAGCAATGACATCAGCCAGCTCCCTCAGCACCCGTGGATGCATCCCATCTGGACCCATGGATTTATGAATGTCCAGATTGCTTAATTGGTCCCTAATCCAGTCCTCATCGACTAAAGCAAACTCCTCCACTGCCCTGACTTCCTCTGGGGCCTCAGGGGAATGGGGCTCCTCAGGACAGCCTCCGGCAGAGTAGACAGAGGCAAAGAAGGCATTCAGTAACTCTGCCTTCTCTGTATCATGTGTCACCAAGTCATGTTCCTTCTCCTCTTTTGTCAGTTTACTGGGAAGAAAAAAAAGCCATTTCTAGTAAGAAATGCAATGTTCTTCCTCCCTTCCCTGTACATTTCTTGGAGGTCCTGACAAATAACAACTGCCCATTTACATTTGGCTTGAACTCACCAGTCTGCTCCTAAAATATAATGGAGCCTGAGGAGAAGAATTTACTAGTCAAAAGATCCTAAAATGGAAAAACTAATTACAGTTCTGAAAAACAAAAAGAAGAAAAAAAAAGAAAAAAAAGAATGAAGAATAAACAACCACCAAATATTTTCCATGACACCAGCAGTTAAAGCAAATGAGAATACAAACAGGGATGCAGTTACAAGGCCCTGTGGCCGTTCTGTATCCTGTAGCTGTTAAAAGCAATGAGTGCTGGATTTCATCAACTTCTGATGGGTTCTGAATTTTGAACATTGTTCAATGTTCAAAACTCAGTGGGAGCAACATATCCAAATCTCCTGACAGCTGATGAGGAACAACTGTTAAGAGAAAGCTCCTGAGCATGCCCACACTGTCTGGGATGCATATAAAAATTCAACTACAGCAGCACAATAATTTAATCTAACTAGTTATCCTTCTCTTTCCCTTGATGTGTTTTTTTGCAAGTTATAGAGGTGTGGCTAACCATAAGCCGTCTCCTCACCTCGTCCAGGCAAGTTAATTATGCAGAACATAAGTGATAACACAGTTCACATCTTTTTTCATATTAAAGATAAAGGGTCCAATCTTCTGGATAAGCCAAATCAGGATAAGCCAAAACCTGAATACTCAAGAATGATTTCCAAATGATAAACACATTTGAGACCTCTCCTTATCCAAAAGCAACCTTGGGAAAAAGATAATTTAAAGTAGAACATTTCAAACACAGGGCTAAATTTGAAGAATTGTTGCTTCTCTGAAATACTACAGACAAAATTGACTGCCACACCACAATGTACATATCTGCATTGGGTTTTATACAGGCAGAATTCTAACAAAACACCATTGAAATACTTGAAATGGTGACATCACTAAAAACTCCAAAGGTCATATGGTTTAATATATTAAATATATAGGTAAATATGGATGATTTTATAATCATAATTACATGCCTTATAGTCGTACCGGTCTCAAAATGTGGTACTTAAACATTTTTCTCCCAAAATTTCAAAGACAAAACAAAATTCTTAGTCTTCTTTTAAATTTGTGTCATGCCTTTAATCACAGATTCACAGAATCACAGAATCACAGAATGTTAGAGGTTGGAAGGGACCTCAAAGATCATCTAGTCCAACCGCCCCACCAGAGCAAGATCACCTATAGTAGAGCGCACAGGAACGTGTCCAGGCGGGTTTTGAATGTCTCCAAAGAAGGAGATTCCACAACTTCCCTGGGCTATTACTACATTCCTTTCTTAGGACTGGAGCTCTAGAAGGAGCATACAACCACCAGAGTGAAGGGCAGTAGCTGGTACTGCACTTTTATTGTAATCAAAGCCTTGTCCTCTCTTAAGGGAGTTCAATGAGTGTTTCAGTTGAAAGATTTTGGCTCTGCTCAGTTTTTCTACTTATATTAACAAATAATACTGACTCAATCACTTTCAATCTCGAGTGTATATGACTGACCAGTAATTTCCTGCATTTGTGACATTCCCTCCCCGATGCCGTTAAAGTTTGGGACTACACAAAAACGCGTTGGCAAAAGTTGATAGCAAATGACCCTTGGTAAGTAGTTCTGCAGTTGCTCGACTTTGCTCTGCAAGTTTATGCTCTCATAGCAACATGGACAGCATACCATTCTGTGCTGACTTCATTAAAAGCAAACGATCCTGTCTTTCAGCTAAAAAAAAAAAAAAAAGAAAAAGCTGTAACTGTTGAAGCAGCATGCACCTAATAAGCTACTTCTAAATCTGGCTCCATCATTTCAGTCTGTGGACTAGCAGAACAGAGCTTGCAGAATCCTTCTCAAGTAAGTATTGCTTTCTCTTAATGGCATGTTTGTTTTTTTTGATTTAAAATGTAAAACAGGTAGTGAAGAGTTCTTCAGAACGGAATTAGTGCTGCAATATGACAACCGAATGCCTTCTTTAAACAGGAATTAATATGCTCTGTTGTTTCATTTGGCAGACATTACTGTCTTGAAAAGGAAATACTTAATACACTAAGGTACAAGACAGCAAACTATATGGATGAATCTTCCCAATGCTGCAGTACTAGAGAGCTAATGGAAAGATTTATAATTGTAGTGACAGGGTTTTTTATAAATTAGTATCTTTTATTTGCATAACACACATCTTGGAACATGCATATTTGATCTTATCAGGACTGGAATATGTATTTGAATATGTTACTGGCCATTAAGTATAAAATTAAGAAAATCCTTTCTATCTTCAAGAAAGGAAAAAGTCGGTAGCATTAATATTATTATTATTGTTAAAGTTAGTACGTACAAATTAAACCTACCTCAGGATTGTATTAAATGCTGAAGGGAGCTATGTGTAATGGATGACTTTGTATAATTATATAAAGTGTTAGTCGATCGTTGTTAAACCCAGTAGAGATGAAATAATTGTTTGTATGAGAAACAATATAAATGCATGACACATGCCAAAACAAAAACCACATACTGTAGCATGCTTCCTGTAAAAGTATTTTAACAGATCTGATGCACAGGTCTCTTTAATATAATGAAGTGGGGTGGGACTATAGGAGTCGAAGAAAAAAAAATAGTGATATTTCACTTCATGTTTAAATTGCAACTGTTGTAGCAGAAAGGAGTTAGGAACAGGCTACCCACAGAGCTACCTTTACGTTTGGTGTGCAAAGACACACACATATCCACATGCAAACAAACATTTTTTTTCTCATTTGGTCTTAGCTGTTTAGCACTAATTCCCATGACATCCAACTTTCATAGCAAACATGCAGATTTGCAGCACTGAGCAATGCTGCATCTGAGGCATTACAAATCTGGTACTAATATCCTGGAAAGTTTTAACACAAGCGTGCCCTATATGCCCAGTATGACCAAATAATATTATTTATCATGATTTTTTATTGAGGGAAATATATGCTGAAAAAAAATATCAAATTGTTTAGTTAAATTCCACAAAAAACTACATACTTTTCTCCTACTCAAGTTATCCATCCCCCAAAATCCCATGACAACAGAAGTCAAGAAATTACTGTTTATTTCTCTCAATTTTTTTCAAATTATTCATAACAACAAATTTAAAAGTATACTCCCAAGTCAACTCATTCATATGCAGGCAAGCTTTTTTAAGCAAACTGTTCTAGGACATATTGAAGCGTAGAACTGGAACAACCATTTCCTTATTTACTGTGTAATAGAAATAGAAAGTCTTTAGCAGATTATGCACATGGAGTGATAAAGAATGAAAGCAGAGATAACAAAGCTACTGTGATATTGTTACAGTGAACAATAATATATACTTCCTTTTGCAAACAACATTAAGCCTCCTGGGGCCAGATCTGAACAGCCCAATAAAGTAGAAGCCAGTCACTGAGAGGTTTAGCCTGACATATCATGGCCTTTCCCAAAATCTCAAGAAAACACAGGATAGTTATAACAAGGCCAATAAGTAGTGAAACCTGCCATTTAGTCCCTACAAGACTAAAGAAGACATCAGTAACACTACTAACAAGCTTTGATCATTTTCACAGCTCTTACTGTTCAGCAACAAGAGGAAGCAATCACTTGTAACTATTTCTGAGACAGACTAGGCGAGTGAGGAGGAGGAAGAGGGCTGCATTTGTGAAGCCTCCAAGGGGAAATGGTGACTTCATGACCAAGGAGACAGCATTGCCTAGATGAAAAGGCTCATGCTTTCCTTATCGTTTATGATTTCTTAATACTCCAAAAGAATGATTCTAATGAAATCCCTCAAACCTAGCACAGATCAGTTGTTCTTATGAAAGTCAAAGCCCCCAGGGATTTGACCCACTACAAAGAACTGTACATTTTTCCTAATATATTCTTGAAAACTCAGTCTAATACATCACTAATTTGAGTAAATTCATTGGTTAGGGGGGAAAAAGAAGAGAATATCATAACAACATCTTATTCCTTTGTGGTTTTTGCATTTGACAAAGATGTCCCTCCCAGACTTAAACTTTCCTTTATGTTTAACATTTAATTAGCAGAATTACATATTCCAGCAGATGTAAAAAAGATGATGAGAAAAATGATGCTGTACTGAAAGATCTCTTCAATACTCCTGGAAGCATCACTGAGATAGACTTTGGGTAGCCTTAATTCACCAGTAGGGTGACATCACATCAAAAACGATGTTATATGGCTTCAGAGTCAGCAAGGCCTTACAGTCTGTGGCATCCAGCATCAAACTAGGAACGGATTTAAATAAAAGTAAATGTAATGAATTTTAAAATAAAGCAGAATTCAGTGGGTAGGAAATATTTTCATTCCACCTGAAAGAAAATGAAGTCTATTTTTATTCATGTATTATAGTGCATTATAAATGCAGGAGAAACTAATTCCATTATTTCACTCACTTTTCCTCTCTACTGTCTTAAATTTTCTTACTACTTTTCCTCCTATTTTGCATAATAATAATAATAATAATAATAATAATAATAATAATAATGGGTTGGGAAATAGGAATAGAGAAAAGAGAGAGTAAAATGAAAAAAATTATGATATATCTGATTTGCAAAGCCACATGACACTGCCACCCTACCTCAAAGAAGGGCAGGTTTAAGAATAGATTCAAAGGATTTGATACTTTCTTAAAAAACCCCACATGTTCAAGGAGCAGTGAAAGGAACTAAGACTACCCTCCTGCGTATTCTCGGAAGGATCAATTCTTTTCACCAAGCAACTACAAAGTGAACTGGAGTCAAAGAATCAAATGGTAGTGCAATGCAGATGACCTAGAGCTCTACCCATCCTACAGCACGGCTACAAAGAAGATTCAGCACGTGAAGAAGAGCTCATGGAGCAGCTGGCTAAAGCAGAAGCTGAGCAAGAAAGAGAGAATGATGGCAGAGGACAGAAAGCATTTTAAGGACTCATTCACAGTCAAGGTACGCAGTCGCGGTTGGTCGCTAAATGGTAATATGATAAAGAAACTAGTTTTCACACATGCTATTATCTTCCATTAGCTGGGAAAACCCCTTTCTGTTGGATGAGGACAACAGTCACTCAGGCAATATCACAAGCTTTTGGTACTGAGAAGTTCCAGCACAGAGAAAACGTGATACTCTATATGCTCTGAATCTTGGCCTAACTAGACCAAAAATCTATTCCCTGTATTATAGATCAGCCTCCATACAATTTTGTATTGCTCTCTTCAAAGCAGTCCATTGTATGAACTATGGATAAATAAAAGATCGCTTAAAACCCTTGAAAAAAGATCACAGTCTGCAGTTTCATGTCTTTGGCTTTTCTCAGCAAGGGTAAATTTTGTCTTCACGAGAGGATGAAAGGGAAAAAGTCCCTTGGGAATTAAGAGTAACCAAATGTCATTACCTAATGCCACAGGTGTCTGATACATTTATTTGAACAGCTTAAAAAATGTAAGTGGCAACATGTGTTCACAGTGCAATTTTCTACTGCTAGGAGGAAGGCAACCCAACAGCCAACAGCTTACAACTGATACTAACCTGACTTTTTGCACGGTAATGGAAGTCACTCTGATAGTATGATACTGAATGTGGTAAGGATCCATGTCAAAAAAACCCCCTCTTTTCCTCTGTTGTACTCTCATAAAAAATAATTTTTAAATTGGTGTATTAAAATATTTTGTGCTTACATTTTTCTCTGGCTTAATTTTTAATTAATTTTTAGAGCTCTAAAATTATCTTGCACAGTAAATAGATGGGTGGTTCTGGTTCTACTGCAGCTGTACCATTTGTCAGAGAACAGTGATTCTGTTTTCAGAGTGGTGTAGGTTTTATGTTAAAAAACATCTCACCTTTTACATACACGCTCAACACTTCTTATAGGCTTAGCAGAGCTCTGTCTAGTATACAGCTATATAATCAAACCTTGTGACTGCAAAAAAAGATGCTACAGCAATTTGTTGCATTAGTTGTTGTAGTTATAAGACAGATAAATGTTTTCCTCGTCATGGTGGAGAGGTAGATTAATGAGATTTTAGAAGAATTTAGATCCTTTAGATCTTCAGATTTAGATACCATTTTGGATGCAGACACTGTCCACTATGCAGATTCTTGCACAGAAACATGAGTTTCTTAAATGTCTCTGGTCTGTAAGACACCACAGTATCTTTCTGCATCCTTTTAATGCCAATAAAACCTATAATTTGTTAATAATCCATTCTTATTTAGTGTTTGAAGCACTGGTCCAATTTTCTGTTTGTCATTAGATGATACAGTGGTAACAACAATTGATAAAGGAAAAACTCATTGTAAGATTTTTGCTACCATTAACAGTCACTCATTAAAATAAAGAATCTGAACATTCATTCTACCAGTCTTGAAGACAGCTGGATCTGTCAAGATCAAATGTCTGCTGGAGTTCTCCTTAGAACTACAAGAATTTCAAGTGGAGCTTAGTGAGGTAAAATGACTACAGGCAATGTTGGCTGCATCTCCTGTCCATTAGAAATTATTTGTTCTAAAAAGAAATATAAGATGGTGAATATTTAGTGAAATAACTTAAGTGAATATTTAGTAAAATGGAATTTTTGTTGTGTGACACCTAGCATCCTAGAAATAGACACTATTCTCATCAATTTGGAAATGTAACATAATGATTCTGGAGAATAACTAAATAAAATAGTGTTGAAAACACTTCAAGCCAGCATTGTCTTTCTGAAGAAACTGGGGTAGACAACCTCGTATTAAAAGAAAATTATTATTTGGCAACCATTACAAGAAAAGAAAAAAAATAATGACAAAAAAAGAAATCATCTGCTAAAGAAGCTCAGAAAGGAACATCTGTATTATTTAAAGGAATAAACTTAAAGGTAAAACAGAAAGGTCTCCCTGTAAACACTCCAAAATGAATTGCATTAAGTGTAAAGAGTAGTGGATAAGTTGTGATTAAATTTTCATTATGGGTAGGAGGAAAGAGTATATCTGAACAAGAATGGGCACTGGAACGGTGGGGATACAGCCATTTGAGAGTGGACTATGCACATCTGTAGGGCAAACTAAGAATTTTGAAATGAATTGCAGTTCCTACCAGCTCTGGTGGGTTTGGTTCTGGTGCTTAGGCAGAAAACTGTTCAGGTATTTCTGAACAGTTTAAAGGCTGACTGAGAAATAGAAACAGAATAACTTGTAGGAAACACACTCCATTATAAGGGAAAAACTCACCCATTGTTGCAATAAGAACAGCACAGGGAACAATGTAATTATTGATCCAAAGATCTTAGAGTCCACTTACTGACTAAAAAAGGCTCTAGTACCAACATTAATTGAAATTAAAATAGAACCCAGTATTGTTTAAAATCAGATTTACATATTTTTTTCATTAATAGCCTAAAAATTTCTTGTGGATCTCAAAATGTGGAAAATCTTTAAGCTCGCTTATTTTTTAATGTAGATAATCTTCTGATTATATTATCGTTAATTTATCAAAAGGCATAATTTTAGATACACAAAAACTTTGTAAACTTCTTTAGTACTGCAACTGTTGAATGTTGTCTTCTTTGATCCAAAAATGATCACATCTTCCAGAGCTCTACACAAAGAAACTTCCAGTTGTCATAACAACCAACTGCAGCAAATACAAGATGGCTTGTGTTTGCTTTTGATACTATAAGCAAAAACTAAAATCTCCTGAAGTTTAAAACCCAGCGATATTATTTAAAAGGAAGGGGAACACTAATATTTTATTTTATTTTTAATTCCCACAAAACTGATCTTTCAATTTTAAATCTTCAGAGAGAGGTCTGTAGACACCTTACATCGTATCAAGTAACGTTTGCAGGTAGCTCTGCTATGCTCCATTTTTATACAAAGTATGCAGGTTTCTAATAATGTCTGTGTAAAATGACACTCAGAATACAAATAAGCCTATATTAACCTTTAGAAAAATCTTCATTTGTTTTCCCAGGTAACCATTTTACTAGACAAGTCCCTGAATGCTTCAGTCTTTTCAAAATGAAATACTGAATCATTATGAAAGTCCCATTTAAGTTGTGATTTTAGCTATCGCTCTGTTATATATGTTTCAAATTCAGCAGTCAATTTAGGAGGAAAGGATCTGTATTGCTCTGTTTATATTCTTATATTAATACTAAAATTGAATGGAATAGAACAACTCAGCCATTGCACTACCCAGAATTACAAACTAGATCCGCTTGAGTCCCTAGAAATGGTTCTACTTATAAATTATCCCTATGTGTGTCTTGATAGGACATGGAGATGTCACATTGATCAATGTCTCATTTTGCAAGATTGTGCACCAATGCATTGAAAAAGACAGTCCTTTCCCATTTTTAAGGACAGTTAATGGTGGCTACAGAAGAAAGGGCAGGTGTTTACCAAAGGTCAACTAACAGGTAATGGCAGGGCTGCTAACAGAGGGTATCTTCTTTACAGTGAAGTCTGTCACTTAGGTCAGGCAGTTTTCAATTGATTTGCACAAGCATACCATATTATTCCAAGAATTGTGCATACCATTTCTAAAATAGGGCAAAAAATTAATGTATATGTTTTTCTCTTAATATTATTTTCCTGTTAATACAAGAGTTTTAGAAGAACTTGCAAATCAGGCAAACATCCACCTAGCAGAGACATGTTGTAGAAAGAAATAACAAGAGAATCTGAGCTCTCTGAAGGTATTTGTTATGAGAGTACAATCCAGCCTACTGCAGTAATGCATTGCTATTCACGGACATACCCTCTTGCACTGGAATGAGAAATTCTCTTTATCAATGTCTTCAAAGAGATTTAGATGTATAAGGTAAAATAATTTTTACACTTTAAAAAAGTAAAACACTTAACATGGAAAATAAATCATGAACATCCTTATAGAAGAGTTCACAGACTCAAACATTCAGATTCTTGAGCATATTTTGATTTAATATTCAGCTTCTCTATTTGTATTCAGGTAGTTCCCAGAGGATATTTAGGTGAATTTATTTAAGATAGACCACTGAATAGTTACTGTTACTATAAACTTGGTTAAATCTATTCCAAACAAAATTTAGAGAGATTGATGTGAAAAGTTCTATATCATTCAGGTAAGAAGATATATTTGTCATTTTGCAGCTGTGGCTTTTCACTTCTTCTTAATAATTTAATATGTCTATGTCATATGTCTACAGTCATTAAGCAGAAATCCAAAGAAAGAGAAGCAGCAGTATAAGCAGTATCAAAACCCCAACATTATCAAAAGAGCTTTATATACGTTACCTCGGTTATTTGTAACCTACAACCTGATATTTTTCCTATTTAAAAAAAATAAATGAATTTGACTGCTATAAAAATAATGTATTTCAGAACACATGGGCTCATTTCTGACAATAAAAGAGAATTGTATGAGCTGTTTTGTTGACTGTACCAGACTCCTCTCTCCGATTCACACCTTAAAGTTTGCACATATGTAACGTATAGCTGAATTTGTGATTGTTGTTATTATAGCTTTGTTCATGCACAAATGAGCCCAGTCCATCATGAATAGAAAAAGCTCTTCTCCAAAAACGTACAAGCCATGATATATTCTGGCTCAACAATGAGGTTTGCTCTGTTTCTGAAACAGATATGTTAATAAAGTCCATTAAAATTGCAGAACTCACACTTTGCCAAGCTTTAATGGATCCTAGAAGGCCAGAGACCCAAGATACATTAGCATAGACCCTATCTCCTTGGGAAATCCTGCTTGCTTCAATGAGTAACCATAAGTTTGCAGCAGTCTGTTTTAGGAGATACTGAAAAAGCCCCGAATTCTGGCTTTACAAGAAGAGAGTACTGTTGTATTGTTCCCCGACTGCATTGAAAAGGTCATGAAAATCTTTGCTTTGACAACAGAAGGCATTTGCCAGCCCTTTAAGCTGTCACCATTCACATTCAAGTGAGAGGGAATAAATTCATCTGAAGCAAGACTGTGTGAACAAGGTTTATATATTTTAAGCCACATTGTCTCAGTGATCAGGACAATGTTTGTAACATGCAATGGAATGGCACAGTCCCATAGAATATATGAAAGCATTTCTGAAAGTAATTCCAGTAAAAGCAATTGATTTCTGATGTGCTAAAAGGATCTTCTTATGCCCTTGTTATTTGCAAAATTAATGCACTTACTATGTTAATTTGAGAGATTTGCAACACTTCAGCAGCTTTTATGAACTACGGTTTAAACGAGTCCTGGAATTATCAATATGGAGATGATAAATTCTGTGCAGTGGGAAAAGTGACTTGCAATGAGGGACTTCAACCCAATGTCCATTTCTAAATCTTGTGGAATGACTTTTCAATCCAAGCTACCACTGACCTGTCAGCTATGTATGATGTTTTTAAATGTGTTCTTCCCTGACTTTTTTCCACTTTCTTGCCACCTTCTACTACTCAGTCACTTCTAGGGATCATCTTCATGTCATCCCACCTCAGTGTTTAAGGGAAGTCACGGAGGTTACTTTTGTGATTTGCTTCTCTTTTCTTTCTCCAACTGCTGCATTTAATCAGTCATGGTGGTGGCAATAAGAATGATGTAAGCAGAGTCTGATTCCCACCAGACAAAAAGGGTTAGGTGACTTGCTTTCATGATTATGCTAAAGTCAGGAGATTAAAAAAAAATAAATTTGAATTTATCAGTCAGGTCTTTGCTTGGTCAGATTATCAGTCAGGTCTTTCTCCGTGGCAGCACATCATTGGGATACTCCAAATCTTCACACTGATTGTAAAGTCAGACTACAGCCCTTAACCTCACTTAGACTAACCTTTATGTTCCCACATATATGCAACAATAGAAATTCTGCACTTCACAGTTTAGGCTTGCCTGTCTGTAAAGACGGTAAAGAATGAGAAGAGTTTCACATGCAGGATACTGGAAGAACCCATAATTATTACTACAGACTCATTTACAGTGTTGAAGTATTGCACCTTACTTTGGATTTAAACGTTTAAAAGTTATGTGAAAATGAATGTTATGGTAAGAGCAGGCAGGCAGAAAGTGAGATTCACATTACCTTTCTGCATTTTTAGATCCAGCGGATCTGTCGCTAAGCTTTCTAATAGGATAGCAAACACTAGCAGCGTTAGGAGAATATAGCATGACCTTCTCTACTATTGGATTTTAAAAAGCCCTGAAACAGAACCACCACAGACTTTACTTAGTGAGAATTGATCTACATCATGGTAGTTTGGTTTCCAATTCAACAGAGAGGAATGTATCGTATGCTGCTTTGGATCAATGAAAGCCCATGCTCATCCACTAAGCACTCAATATCCCAGAAAATTTGCATGTCCTATAGATTTTGTTCATTAGTATGGCTAATTAAAATGATGAAAATGTGCTATTGATCTAATTATGAAACATAGGCATAATTTTGGAAACATATGTGATAAAGGCACCGTTATGCCTTTCAAAGTCATGCCTCTTGTGTTATAAGATAGGGAAGGATCTATGGGAATGTCACTTTCACTGATACCAGCTGACATACAGACACAAAAATAAATGGAGTCACAGTCAAAGGGCTCCATTTCCCTTGTTAAGCCAGAGGGTGCTGTGCCTGGAAGACCAGCCAAGCAAGAAGGGGTTGGCAGAGTCACCGAAGAAAGAGCATGTGGTGCATCCACTGCTGCGTGTGTGCCAGAAGTAGGAACTGATGCGCAGAGGAAACTCTCTGGAGATTTGACAATGAACAGTTACTCAAAACGCTGCAGCTCCAGTGAGGACAGCTTTGAGTTACAGGGTAGCACAAGGTCAGAAGCTAAAAGCTTTGTTAAAAGCAAAAATAAGGATGAAGGCTATCGACCCCATCGATCAAAGCACTGTCAGAAAGGGAGTGAAAAAATCCACGGACCAGAACACTCTTCTCTAAATCCAGCAGAAGTAGGAAATGCAAGTCAAAAGCTCCAGAGGCAGAAGAAGACTCACAAGAAAAGCAGTTCCTCTGCATCTGATTTGAGCTTGGTGAGTCAAGGATCATCAAGTTCATTGTCTATTGTGGAAGAGAAAATAGAAGCTAAACTCAAATTCTCTCAATTTATTAAC